>JAJLVU010000009.1:0-482299 GCA_030570395.1 Saturnispora gosingensis
TTAACAGTATCTCCGGCACGAGGTTCTGTCGACCGAAGCACCAGGTGATCAGGAGATCGCAAGTCAGATGTTTCCACATTTGCTTGATAAACGAAACAATATAAAAAGCTCACAAAAGGACATTGCTCATGATATTTATATTTATAAAGAATTAACTTTTAGATGGATTAAAATCGATACCAATTCTACAAATAACCTAGCACGGCTTTGTAACAGACGCAAAAAAACTGTGAATCAATATTGCCATAGTTTGGGTTAAATGTTTAAGTTTATAACAGTCAAATTATGAATCAAATTATGTTAAACCAAATTAAACTTTATCTGAAACTTAAATTAATGATCAGAGTAATCCTTATCAATTATCTCAAGCCAATATAATTTGAATTACCTGATCAATGTTACAATTTCCGTATAGCGGTAATAACGATTTAGTTTGCTTAATAAAAAAGGTGTATATAATTATTATAAATTATAATGTGGGGAATGCTTTCTATATTAGAAATTATATTAGAGTCTAGGTCATCTAATAGATAATAAGAATCTTTATGTCTTGAACATTTCTTTTTAAGAATGGCATACTAAATATGCTCAGGGTCTTTTCTTGTTATCTCAACAATCAACACTTTAGATACAGTTACCCATAGTGTTGATCAGACAATAAGATGTTCTCTTTAAGAGTTATGCCCATGCATTAATTGCACTTGAACTTCTGATCTACATTATCTTTTATCTAATTATAACAAATCCAAAGTGTAAAACTCAACCGTTAATTATATATATATAAAGTACATATGAAATAAATATAAAGTCAAATATGACGACTATTTATAGTGTTTCGGATCAAGGGATTTGTTTCTTGATTAATGAGACTAAGGTCACCAATAATTAATGAACTATTTACATCACCGAGATACCATGGTTATCTGTAAATGATGTTTGCATTTATGTCTTATGCTCATTATCAACAAATCTCTTTAATATTTTATTTTAGCTTGTTTTAGCTTATTAAGTAACAATGCTCATCATATACCTAATATAGTAATGTATAATTAGTTATCTTCGACAAATTAGTATCAGTTCAGAAATTGTGTTCCCTAAAATTGCTTTACTCATTGTATTGAAGTCTCACTTGACTAATTTATAAATCTAGAACCGAAACTACAGTTTATATTCTAATTTATATTTTGTGTATAAAAGGCATTCATTTTCCTTTTACTTTAGAGTTCTTTTATAGTCTTTTACTCATCCAGAGCATGGTTCAAGAGTTTCAAATAATACAAAGCTAATAAACAAAGGGGAGGCAATAGTTCTTTCCAAAGTACAATAGTGATATTTTCAATAATATAAATTAGGATTAGCTTGTGTTCTATTGGAGGAATATCCATTAGTTATAATTACTCCAATAAACATGATAGAAACGGAACGGATTCAAGCATACTATTGCTCAGAAGTATTAATGCAACATGCATGTATTGTACTAATACATTCAACCTTACATGTAACTCTCCATTATTATGTACACTAACGTGTTATGAGTGGTACATGGTTAACTTAGTATGTACTGCATATTAGTGGTCATACGTTAGCAATTTGCATGTTGTAGTTTATGCTTCACATTAAATATCTCAATTAATAACTGAGCAATACTTGATTTCCACTTATTTTGACATTAGTGAGTTTAAATTTACACGTCAATTTAAGCAATATTCCGGGCTTTAGGCTTGATATGCTAGTAAGGCTATTATTGTTCTTTACCGAAGAATATTTACGAATAAGGTTTTAAAGTTCAACTATAGAAAATTATTACAGCAAGATAAATTCTCATACTCTGTGAATTGATCAAATCACTGATGGCAGAACAAGTCACTTCATGAGTGGTTTGGGTCAAACAGAAGCTCATCCAGTTTTAGTAGTTGCAGGCTTGATACTATTATCAGCATTTTCTTTTGATGAAGAAAGTTTCGATTGCATGATATTATTAATGCGTCATAACCGACTTGGATTTTAGTTCACTTTGATGGAGACACTTTATATCGGCTCAGATTCATCTGGTGGGGTCTTTCATAAATGGTTATGGCGGTATGATAGATAATCTTAACATGGCTACTGTCATGTGACAGGCATGCTCAGGATCACATCAATCTCCAGACGTCAACTGTAAAGAATTAACCGTAGAATAGCAAAAAAGACGACTGTGAATTTGGTGAAAGCCATTGTGGGCTATCAAACAGGCCACACCAAACGTCTAAAGAATACTTACATCAAAGTATCTTCTCGAAGCACAAATTCGGACTAGCGCCATTCACCAAAGTCATCAAAGAGTACAAGCACATAAGTTATTAAAAGGTGATATAGCAAATAAATACCTGAAAATTATTTCAACGTATACGTATGAATACTTCAGCAGCCTTAGTCACCAGTCTTGCTGAAAGCTCGATTAGTCTCTTTCGAGCTAATAAGTTTAAGTTCAATAAAATTGATGAGTATATCATGTCAGATATAGTTTCATTACTTTATTTAGTAAAGTTGGGAGGAACTAAAGTGGGAACATGTTAAAACATTATAGCATTTGAAAAATTCAGAACGGAGCCGAGAACACTTACAAATATGCATAGAAGGGAAATTTGTCTGATAACGTTGTGGTGGCAGAGTTTTACTAAGATGAATATATGGTCAGTAAAGGTGATTCGAGTCCATCAAATAGAGATTTGAATTGAGTTGCAAATGATAGATGGGAATACTTAATTTAAATCATGTAAAGTCAAAGCACGAATCGGTAATTTGTATAATCCAATTGGATAGAAATGACTATAGGTTTCTAAGACCTTTGTTTAAGCTCAGCCAAAAGTTCCAGTCATTAAAAACAAACATTAATAAGATCATAATAATTGAAAGGTCTTTAAAATGCTGATCATCCAAGCTAATTATAGGATCTAATACGGTACTAATATTATAATTCCACGTGTACATAGTTTCAGCCTTTTGATATGCGCATTATCTACATAATTATAGCCTTTCTCAAAAAGATCAAGAATGCCTTATAATAGACATGTTTTATATTTCAACCGTTTTGCGGCATTCATAGTCTATTTAGGCATTAAATAAGATCAACTTATTATTGTTGAATTAATATTTTCTATTGTTTTTTTGGGAGAAAATTGATTTTCCGAGTTCAGCATTTTATTCTCTATAAAATAACGCTTTGAACACTTAGTTAAAATCATAACAAAACATTTAATGTTATGGTTACTTTCGATAACAGGACTAGCAGTAACAGCTTTATATATTAAGGTAAGAAAACCTACATTTATTATGGGATGGTGGTCAGATCTTGATAAAAAGTACAGGTTTAGTGAAGACTTGTACTTATCAAGCGTCATCAAAGCATTCCTTGTCCACTTTGTTATCCAAACGAGAATCACAGAGAAATTTTCTCTTTGGTATGAGTTTGAAGCAAACTGTTTGTCATCTAAAACATGCAATCATGTTGCCTTAAAATATGCAAGGCCAATTCCTGGCAAGAATATCAAAGTCGATGGCGATAGTACATTTGACATAGAAGAGTTTACCTACAAAGAATTATATGCATGTATTTTAAGGATGTCTTCAATTTTGAAACACGAATATGGTGTACAAAAAGGTGATATTGTCACACTTTATTTCATGAACAAACCTTTATTTATCATTATTTGGTTTGCTCTTTGGAATCTTGGTGCAGTTCCAGCCTTTCTCAATTATAACTTGACATCGACTCCTTTAATTCATTGCATAAAGGTTGTTAATGCTAATTTAGTCTTGATTGATGCAGAATGTCAAGATACTTTCAATTCAACGAAGGATCAAACATTACAAGAGCTACCAGATTTAAATACCCACATATTGAACGAGGCTGATATGATGAAACAGCTGAAAAACCCAATGAGTGATGAATATCGTGAAACTGATAAAATAAGAGATTTTGGTGTTAGATATTGGGATCCTGCTGTCTTGGTTTACACCTCAGGAACAACCGGGTTGCCTAAATCTGCGGTCAACTCTTGGAGAAAGTGCTTTAGTGCAACACATCTTTTCCCTCATGCAATGAGAATAACAAATACCTCTAACTTATATACGGCAATGCCAATTTATCATGGCACAGCTTCGATTCTCGGCGTTCTACCATTGTTTATTGTTGGTGGTACTGTTACAATTGGGCATAAATTTTCTTTGTCAAGTTATTGGACTCAGGTAAAATTATGTGGTTGTAACTCAATCCAATATGTTGGGGAAGTTTGTCGTTATTTGACGGATTCACCTGAACAAATTGATGAAAAAGCTTGTTATGGTAAAATTAGGTTGGCTGTTGGTAACGGATTAAGACGTGATATTTGGATGAAAATGAAAGAAAGATTTGGTATTTATGCGATTGGCGAATTTTATGCTTCTTCCGAGTCACCTTTTGCAACAACCTGCTATGAAACTGATGGTGTTGGTGTTGGTGCCCTCAGAAATCAAGGATATTTGGCTGATAAAATTTTAGGTTTGCAGTACACCTTAGCTAAGACTGATCCTGAAGATGATGGAACTATTTACCGTAACTCTAAGGGTTTCTGTGAGAAGCCAAAACCAGGAGAAAATGGAGAAATGATCATGAGAATTTTAAACCCAAAGAATGTCAAAGCAACATTTCCCGGTTACATGAATAATGACCAAGCCACTTATTCGAAGATTATAAGAGATGTGTTTCGGAAAGGTGATGCATGGGTAAGATCTGATGATATTATGAAATATGATGACATTGGATGCATGTATTTTGTTGATAGAATGGGTGACACGTATAGATGGAAGTCAGAGAATGTTAGCACAACTGAAGTGGAGAATATTATTTTAGAAAACATGCCTGAGATAAAGAATTGCGTTGTTGTTGGCGCCAAAGTTGACAACCATGAAGGTCGCTGTGGTTATGCGCTACTAGAAACCACACACGGAAACAACGAGAGTGATGAGGAGAAGAGCAAAATACTAGAAAGGTTTTACGAAGTATCTAACAAACACTTACCACACTTTGCACGGCCATGTTTTGTACGTTTTGAAGCTATTGAACTCACTACAAATCATAAGGTTAGTAAAAAGAGTTTTAGGGATCCTGTTTTACCGAATGGTAACTCAGGAACCCAGGAAGTTTATTATCTAGATCATAAAAACAAAACGATGTCTCCTTTGAATCAAGAAATATGGAACAACATTATAAGTGGCAAATTTCGTCTTTAGCCGGTTAGTATGCTTTATTTCAAGATTACAAGTTATATATCTTTTTTGGTATTCATTTCAAAATCTTGGATTTATAATAATTAGATGGCCATATGCTCTGCACAATGCAACACATTACATGCCAGAAACGGCTTTCTTATTTTTTCTTTATAAGATTCTCTTATACAAATTGGGATTTGAGTGGATATTTTGAGGGGAATTATAATAGTACAATTTAAAAGAAACGGGTAGCCTTTCTTAGGTCGTCAGCATTCAACAAATCAGATCCAGCCTCTATTATTTGTCTTGATATGGTTTCTTGACTAGAAACAGGCCACCAAGGGGTATCCCATATCCTCGTGATAACCCCTAATTTGTGAGCATAATCTATTTGTTGTTTAATTTTTTGTCTCTGGCTATCCGTTAACCCCAATAGAGGGATGGATTCTCCCAAAAGATTTTTAAGGGACGACGACACCATTGGAGAGACTCCTAGACCAAATTCTGTCGTCACCTCGTTTAACCGATCGAGCGGTCCGTCGTAAAATAAATCACGCCTCTCACCTTGATTGAGCACCTTGTCAAGCGGGGTATTACCTGTTCCAATAACAGTAACAGGACCCCAGTGAAATTCCTCGGATGTTGTGTTATACCAACTCAACCAATCATGTTTACGGAGTTCTTCAAGAGACTCATGAATCACAGGAAACAATTCATCGCCGTCTGTTTTGATATCTATGAGGAAATAAAGTGTGGCATGCGAGTCTGTGAACCACACACCTGATGGGTCTCTAACTTCAGATTCCCATTCTCCCAAATCCAAACCTTTAGTTTTTTCATCGATGACTGCCTTGAGCCCGGTTTTAAAATTGGCGCCTCGTAAAATAGCGTTGATTGGGTCTAAATAGAGAGAGTTCAAAGTTCTCCTTTTATCAAGAGAGTTCAACGAGTGACCTACGTATATGGTTGGGTCTTTAAGCTCGGCGAAGTGCCACACATCAGCTTCTACAGACCTCACGCCCCTTTCCAAGGCCTCTAAAAGGGGCCTGGAACGCCAGTAATCGTTATGAGAATGCACATTCTTCACAAAGACGTCGTGTGTTATACCCTCAGTTGAGTAGAAATTGGTTTCTAGCTGTGTCAATGTGTTATTTGAGTAGCCAGTGTTGCCCTCATGAATACCATACCTTTGATGATTGCGGAAACTCTGTTCTGGACCATGTGCAAATAGGTTATCTAAGTAACGCTGGATGGGCAGCGCCTGTACTGTGTTGAAAAACAGCAGAGTTGTCAGTGTAGCTAGCATCGCAACAGTCACTGTCATTGTTATCGAGAAGATGCTTTCTGAATACATAGAAAGAAGGAAGAGAAGAAAGAAGAATGTTAGAATTTTTAAGCATACACCAGGATTATTAATAAATTAGCTCGGAGTTCGGCCCACATGGCTTTAAATTTTTTTTGCTTACAATTCACCGAGAACCGTTATGCGAGTTTTCCATCAAAAGTTAAAATAAAGACATCTATAGAAAAGAAGAGCTACTAACGGAGGAAGTAGTTGAACTTACCCTTTTGCTTACGAGAGTCGTGTTCGCCAGTGGCCTTGAAATCCCATTCAAGTTCAATGTCAAGTTCACGAGGGTTCACGTGGTTTGGACGAGATGCCAAGGAACCTTCGATGACCTCACCCTTCTTGACATCAATTACTTGGTCAAGGTAGAAAACGGTTTGTTTCCAGTGTGTGTATGCAGCATGTGCACCGGTGGAGAACACCACCTCATTCTCCTTCTTGTCACTAGGGAAGACAATGTCAAACCACGATAAGACCGCATGAATGCGGTCGTCTCTCGTTGCAGTGAGTTTGAAATTTCGGTGAAAGGCAAGTTCTTCGATGGTAACGGTGTTTAAGTCAAACTCAATCAACTTATAGTGGCTGGTGGCAATGCTAGAATTGTCAACAACATCCACTAGCGGTTCGACCATAGCAATGCTCTTGAATGGTGAGTAATCGAAACCGTACAATTGCATTGGGTCTTCCCAAAAGTGTATCTTTTCATTTTTGTATTCCTCGTCTTCGATCATGGCAACGTGGATCGAAGCTTTGTCTGGGAAGATCAGTCCGCCTTCTTTCAAATAACGGTCTCTGGCGATTAAGACAGTGTCCAACATGGACTCGTAGAGCAAAAAGTAACCCATCCACTCGGAGATGATGATATCGACTTTGTCATATGGCAATTCAACGTCCTCAAGTTTACCTCTGAAAAAGGTAATTTTATCAGAGAAACCGTTCAGATCAATGACCTTTTGAGCCATTTCAATGATATTAGACATGTCAACTGCTAACACATGCTTGGCACCAGCCTGTGCTGCAAACATTGATAGAACACCTGTACCACATCCAACATCCAAGACAATTTTGTCTTTGAAGAGATCCTTGTTTTTCATGATAGCGTTTCTGTATGCTAGAGTTCTCACACGATCCTTCAACATTTCTTCGTGAATTGAAAAGTGGTCATAGGAACCAAAATAATGCTGCTCACTAAATGGCAGTGCTTTCTGATCTGTAGCTGAATCCATTATCACCGAATGCAATTAACAAAGAGTGAAAACAAAAAGAGTTTTGCTACCGTTTAACATAAGAAAAATTTTTTTTTTTCAGAAAATGGAAAATTACCTAATTGGGAAAACCCACATGCGCCACAAACGTCACCGAGCCGTTTGACTTTTTTTGAAGATGAACGTGGCGCATATCGTTTACGCAAGAAATGTCTCCAGAGTCTTTAGGGGTTTATCTACTTCACACATTAAACGTCTTCATTGGCACTGAACAGTACTTTCAGAATGTCCTCTTCACGACATATCACTAAGAATGATAGATCAATTGCGGCCCGTGCAGCAGCGGCATCAATTTCTGCACAGGGAAAGAGGACTATAGAGTCAGCGCCTGGTTCGTCAAGCAGAGGCCAACCGATGGTGCAATCTGCATCAACAAAGGGTGCTAAAGCTGCTGGTGAAAGACCTGGATATTTGTCGAGGCCTAGAATGGGCTCTTTTGCTAACTTACATCCTGCAGAACCTGATATAAAAGCTAACACTAAGCAGAGGTACCCAACTTCGGCGCCTAACAATAAACTATCCAGGCGAAATACGTGGAATAACATCAATTCATCTTCATCGTCCATAGCCCTTGCAGCCGCTTCCTCGATTGCCAGGTCAAATACATCTGTGCTGTCTTCTCAGCCCCATCCGAGCGTCAAAAAGAGCTATACAGTATACGATTCACACTCTCAAACTGAAAAAATACAACATTCAAATCAAGATGAATCAGAGCCTACAAATAAGTCTGTCTTGCATAATAGCACAAGCTGTATCAATATTTCCCACGCTGCATCTTCCTCTGCCGCCAGCAAGCTTCATGATTGCAGGCAAGACCCTTCCGTCTCAAAACTTACAACAGATAGTTCACATATAAAAGTTGGACAAAAGGATCTTGACACATCTAATACCAGAGACTCATCAACAGCGAAACAAGCAGTCCAATCTATAAAAAATTCACCTATCAAAAATAATGAGACAGTTAACAATGAAGATTTGTTGGATAGTTCCCTTTGCACTTCTGCAAATATCTCAACAGACAGTTTTGCGTCATGGGACGTTGAAGACAATCATGAAAGGTTTGATTTAACAAAACTCAACTCGTCTTTGCCATCTTCATCTAACAAATACTCAGATCAAAGAAATATCTACAGTTTGCCAGTGGAGTCTTCTTACAGCAGTAATAATATCCTAAATACACCTCATTCCAACAAAATGTTTCATCACCATCGATCTAAATCTAAGTCCAGCAGAATCAAATCAATTTTTGGTATTCATCAACATCAGTCCAAGCAACATTTTCCAAGTTCTGTCGGCAAGATTGAAAGCCATCCTTATATGAACTCTTATCATGGTTTGACACTCTCAAATAACCAACTTGCAACTGATTATGGACCAACTTGTACTGATGAATCATTATCATCTTCAGTTTATGAGGGTCATAACATGAGTTCGAAGAACACTAGCGAGTATACAACAAACGAACCAATCTACGAAACAAGCGAGCCACCAGGAAAACTTTCATCATCATTATCACTTTCTACACCTTCTCCTAATATTCCGCATCTAAATTCACAGCAACAATTGAACTTTCCTTCAACTTTAAGAAAGGAAAAGAAATCAGGGAAAATGGGCCTTAGTAGATCAAGAGGAAAACAGAATAGTTCTGGTGGTGACGAATTCAATGAGAACAAACCTTGGAAACATCATCACAGTATTGCTATGCTGAATATCATTGATACATCTGAAAAAAAGAGATATGATGGTGTCTTCGTCACCAATAAGGGATGTTATATATTAGATGATGTTCGTCTAGCAAATGTTATGGAAGAGCTAAAAAAGGTACATAATGCAACTTTCGAGAACCAAGTTGTAGAGTGTGATGAAGCTGCTGGTACAGAAGAAGATATAAACAAGGCCATAGATAAACAGGATAATGAAGGTGTATCTGGGTCCTACTTAGATACACTTGCAGGATTTGTAAACACATATTCTATTCCTACTGACAGAATTCATGGATTGGTTGTTAGAGAAATTTGGAAGAGATCAAAATTAGATAGTGAAACGTTGTTTAAACTATGGAATTTGGTTTTATCAAACAGAAAACTGAAATGGTCACTACCGCTTGACAAAGAATTAGCGGATGAAAATGAGTATACTATGGAATTCGATCCGCCTGTGGAATCATTTGACGATGGAACATTAACTAGAGAAGAATTTATAGTGGGTATGTGGATCATAGACCAATGTCTTTATGGTCGAAAATTGCCGAGAGCTATACCAAAAAATGTGTGGGACAGTGTTAATAGTGACCTGTTATTTAATGCAGCTAATTTGAAAAAATGGAAGAAGAATAATCGACTGGTAGAACAAGGTCGTAAAGCTGAAGATTCTACAGGAAAAAGAAAATTGTTCAAGAAGGTAGTTCGAAAATAGAGTTTTGACTATATTTATTTTATGGTCATTAATCTGTGAGCATTCGACTATATACATATATATATATATTTCAGTTTATTCAATTATAAAGAGAAGAGGTATTAAAAAGGATTCACACGTTTTGAGGAGTTAATTATTGATATTCTTTGAAACATTTGCCAAATATGAATTTGATGGAAACAGAAATAGAAACAAAATACAAATAATCTTTATAAGTTTATTATTTTTAAATTTTCTAATTAAAATAAGCTTCATGCATGAACGTCATAAAATCTTCAAAATTTCACTCCAAATATGAGACAACTCTAAAATCTCATACATGGTTACTTTAAAATTAGATTCATGGATAAAGCTTACTGAAGATGAACAGAAAAAGGTTCCTATATTTTGATTTAAAAATTAAGATAAAAACTTAGCTAGTGTTTCACATTATCTTTACATGCTATGGCCATTGGGATAATGATATTTGTACAAACATTGATAGAAATTAAAAAGACTGTACCATTAAGAAAATGAGTATTAACAGAGCTAACATAATTTGGTTTCAGTCGGTACCCTAAGATTTTGCTTGAGTGTTATCGACTCAA
Organism: Saturnispora gosingensis; assembly: GCA_030570395.1. NCBI lineage: Eukaryota > Fungi > Ascomycota > Pichiomycetes > Pichiales > Pichiaceae > Saturnispora > Saturnispora gosingensis. The sequence goes on from JAJLVU010000009.1 coordinate 10,845, forward strand.
GTGTAACAATTTGACACTACCATACAAGCTTCATACTGAGAAGAAGTACCAACGTTGTATTATCTACTTTGTGTTTAATGTATGCTTTGCGAATACTTGATCACAGTAAGAAAAGTTTGCAAAGTGTCGTTCAGAGCCGACTCAAAAATGCTGAAAGTTGGAAGCATGATTTCATGAGCATTAAATGGTAAGTGCAAAATTGATCATATTTTGTTTAAAATCCGCACGTATGGTTCTTTCAAAAGTGAAAGTAAATGCACCAATGGAAGGTCATACTGAAACTGCTCTGAAACTTGGAAACGAAAAAAGTATGAAAAAAATTGATCAGAGATCATTTACATTAACTTCTGCAAAGCAGATGAAATACAATAAATGAAATCTTTGCAACTAGCGTCTCTATACTCAAGTTGGGGTCATTTATGCTTTTCTCCTCTTAGCGACTGTTAAGTAAAGTGACTAGCGAGTTTTATGTGGATGGAAGAGCGTAAGTTTTGCTTAAACAATAAGTAATCAAGTTTTATCCACTGAACTCTTTATGGCAAATACCGGTTCTTAGAACACAGTGTATACACGAGCGATTGCAAATGTTAGCACCTCAAGTTAGTTGTATAATGAAAAAAAATTCGTTTTCAGCTACTCTAACTTAAACTAATATATAAGCAAAACAAACCATACCTAGAATTTGAGTAGCAACATGCAGCCAATTTAAACTTTTTATAGCATCATGTGTATAATTATTACTAAAACATCATCTTACATGTAGTTGAGTATTTAGTTGCGTTTACATCACACTGCTGTGTCATGCAATTAAAAAGTCAGCACAATGCACACTTGGAAAAATACACCATCATAAGTATAGCTATTTCCCTTTAATGATTCCACTGCCGTGATTCGTATCAAGCCTTCTGAAACCTTTTCTCCGGCATTACCAATACATGGAAGAAACTTCATGAGCATAATGCTTAAAAATTGAAAGTTTGATATGGATCTATCGAGTCATCCAGCTTAGCTTATCTAAACATTTTATCACTAAATATGGAGTCAAGGCAAAGAAAACGGCATCACTTTCAAACGCACTCAACCTAGCACACATTGCCATAATAGCTTATCTTTTTTTCCACCCCTAGCTAAACAATTTCACCACCTGGTTTTTTTTGAGCGCGTTTTAGGCTAACTGCATTAGTCGACAATAGACGAGTTTAATGCATTACTAAAAACACGGACGAGAAGTCTAGACTTTTATCACAACCACAAAACTTTGGCCCCACATTGAAAGCGTGCAGCATAGTGCATAATGGATTCATCAAGTAGTTTCTAATCCATTTCACCTATCTGCTTTTATTTTTTATTTACAAATATCTATAGCCGCCAAGAAAAAACTATATTTTTAGATGTGAGAACACAGACTGCTTCTAAACTATTAGCAAAAGTTGTTTTGAAAAATCAAATTAAGAATATACTCCCAGTCTGCTCCCCTGTTCTTTTGTGGATTGAAGATACTTAGTAGTGTAAAGTCTAGACGCTTAATCATCTGCCTTTTAGGAAATTTTGAAGTTCAGCCGCGCTGGGGAAAGCACGAGACTTTCCTCAAGAGCTGGCTTGAAATAAAAGTAGGTGCGGCGCCTAGTCGGGTCACAACACCAATCAACGAGGTGTATAACGTAGCTGTGTGGTGACATCACCGACTAGGCAACTAGCCACTTGGCTGCATATACCCAATGTTCTTGTGCTGGAGCTTTTCTTGAGATGGAAAGAGGTAGTATTCAACCAGAGCATAAGTAGTGGTCATCTGTGTGAAAGATAATTATGGGGGAGCTAGAATTTACTGCATACTTGTCTGATGCATATCCTAATTTATATTTGGGACCTTTTTTTAAAGGTGGTCTCACTTTTACATAAGCGGGTTATTGCTTGTGGGGCGCTGACAGAGTCCAACAATAAAATGCGGGACCTTGTTAAAGCAATCGAAATTCAACAAGGTCCTTCAATGGTGTTTGGAAGTAAGATAGCGTGTTTCATTCGACTCACAGAACATTTTGAGAATTCGCTGACTCTCTTTGGCGTGTAGAACACCAATGGACATAAATACAAAAAGAGACCGTTATGGCAAAGCTGCACAACCTAGTTTGTTCATTATGCTGATCGTTTTTAGGCGGTCTGTTTATAAATCGCTCAATTGGTGCAAAAATTTAGGGAAAGTATTGCCTATTGTTTATTATGTAATACTTCTCAACGTTATACAATCTGAACTGTGCTAAATATAAAATACTGTGGCTTGGGCAGTGCATCTCGAGAGCGACTAGTTTTTTGATTGCTGTTGTGATTTCATGTTTGCAGTGACACATATTAATGAATTTTTGTGACATTGACCTTAAAAAATGTATAATTGCTGAGCCGAGCTTTCTTAAATTTCAATCAACTCAGGGTGTCAGGCGTAAAAATGAGAATCACTATGAGAAGAATATATACTGCACAAATTAACTATTTGGAATGGTATTGACATTGACCGTACCATTGTGAAGTTGAGATATATTCGTGAGGTTAGTTACAGAAATTGAACTGTCGCAGTTAAAAATTACTTACGCTAATCTTGAAGAAAAAATTAAGTTAAAAAGTGAATTAGTAGAGAAAGAGAGAGAGAGAGAGAAAGAGAAAAAGAGGAGACAGTTAGCAAAAAGAGAAATCATCATCAAAACACCAACTCCAAGATATTTTACTTTTGTTCCAAGAAAGTAAAGTATCCAATGGTTGGTGTGAGTCGTAAAACAAAAATAGTCATCAAAACACCAAGAAAAGTCAGTAAACAGGAAAAAGTCGTTTAAAAAGAAAGAGTGTTCCAGACTCCAAAGTTTTAACGATTTTTAACTTTAATTCAGGATTTTTCAGGGTGAACATTTTGAACAAATAATTGGTTTGGATCATCTCCGTAAACAAGGATGTTACCAATAGGACTGTAGTTGCAAACAACATAGTAATTCCAGACCGGATTACAATATTTGAAACCACAACCAATTTCTGTAGTATCAGCCCAAACTAATTGGGTAAAGTGTCCAGTGGCGGAGCTGAAACCTGGGTTGTTGTAATCATAGTCAGAAATTTCATCCCACCAAGCCTGAACACCGTTGGCAGTTTTGAAATCGTATCCAATAGCCAAATTTTCACCAATTGATTCGCCGTCCCAATTGTGACCAGAGTGAGTTAAAATACCACTACAGTCGTAGTCGTCTGCGTAACCTTGTGCAATAGCAGCCAAGTCATCGTTCCAAGTGACAGGGTTGGTATCTTCCATCAAGGCTCTGAGTTCATTGTGCTTATCTAAGTAGGTACCCTTGAAATCAAATGAGCATGTTTGCTCGTGCTCATAAACTTGATGTGTAACAAGAGTTTCGACGGTATTACCAGAGGTGGTAACTGAGGTACGTGAAACAGTGTTATCCTGACCACAGTAGTCAACAGACTTAGTAGTCAGGATGGTAGTGATTGTGGTAACAGTTGAGTCTGGCTCAGTAGAAGTACTAGAAGTTGAAGAGATGGTTGAAGAAGTCGTTGGTAAAGGAGTGGTGCTAGTACTTGACGTGCTAGAAACTTCGGAAGTGGTATCGCTAGAAGTAGAAGTTGAAATTGTTGAAGTTGCTAAAGTGGTGGAAGATTCTTCAGTAGCAACTGAAGAAGCTACACCGGCAGTGCCACTTGAAGAACTGGTGCTCGAAGAAGTGATAGTAGCTTCAGTAGAGGCGGCAGTAGATGATGGGATGCTCAATGTAGAAGCTGAGGCACTTGAGGAAATTGAAGTCTCCGTAGAAGAGACATCAGATGAGATTTCAATGTCAGTAGAAGAGACCGCAGCAGTAGTAGAAGTCGATGCTGAGCTTTCAGACGTTTCTGGGGTGGTTGTTGCTGAAGATGATTCATTCGCAGTGGTTGAAGAAGTAGAGGTGACAGAGAAGTCTGAAGTAGACGATGCAGCAGAGCTTGAGTTCTCAGAAGTAGCAGACTGAGAGGTACTTGTGCTTTCTAAGCTAGCTGCTGAAGATGACGAACCTTGAGAAGAGCTTTCCACGTCGGAGGATGATGAGCTTGCAGCAGAAGAAGAACTGCTGGAAGACGCAGTTGATATGACAGCTGGAGTAGGGGTCGTGACTGGGGTACCAGCAGAAGGAAAGTCTTGGTTTTGTGTGGTGTAGGCGACAACCGTTTCAACAGTGGTGTCACACTGTTCAGCTGCGTTGGCAGCACCTAAAAGAACGACTAATGAGCTAATGATAGAGCTTGTTAATTTCATTGTTGTATAAGCTGGTTACACTTGAATCTAATAACCTCTAACCGGAGAAGTTTTCAATCTTTAATACACCTTCTTTCCACCACTGAGTTTGACAGCTTTCCCACTAGTGGAAATGCTTTGCTTTTAAACACGGTACGCGTATGGAGAGCCAGCACCTTTGGTTTTTCCCGATATGGCAAGAGCGCAATTGCATTGTAAAGCTCAATATGCAATGCGGACGGGAAATTTTTCAGCCGTGCTGCACTTTGACAATCGATGCTGGTTACTGGTGGCCCATTTCAGCAGACTATTGTGTGGCACAGTGGGCCAGCAACTACATGAGAGATGACACTGGACGGTCCCGGCTACGCAACACTCCTCAAATGGTAATATCTGAAACAGCCACAGCAACTGTTTGACATGTTACACATTTGTTCTCTCATCCATATTAGAATATGTAATTTTTGCCAAATTGATGCTACTCCAAGATACATATGTAACATGCATACGGAAAAACAACAATCTCAGAGCCCTGGTATATAGCAATCCAAATCCACAAGCGTCACCACTCGGATGGGAAGGCGTTGTGTGGGTGTGAATGAAATGACACATAACTTAGTGGCATATTCTTTCTTTGCAAAACCGTTTACAGTAGTCGGCAGACCAAGAAATCACGGCTTAAGCACATCAGTTTTGTTCGACACAGACTTAAAGAGCAAATGCATCAAGATCCCACCTGCCCTCTGCAAATTTTTATCACGCAATTATTTTGCACACAATAGAGGGTTTTGCCTTGTGTAAGCTATTATGCGTTTTTGCTTTTGTTTGGGTAAACAATGCAAGTGTGTTTTCACAACATTGCTGTTTGCTACTTGCTACTTGCTGGTTGCCACTGCCAAACTGGCAGCTAGAGCGGTCGCGTTCGATAGAACCGCCACAGCCGTAGTTATCGTGAGGACTCCAGGCAACGTTGCTATTCGCGCCAGGTTTAAAATTAGACAGGGCAGTTTCCTGTTGGCTAGTGACACCGTCCTTGCTATTACATGCTCGTATTGTTTCTACAAAGCTATGGAGTGTTCACTCGCCGAAAAAAAAGGCATAATTTTTACGCAGTCGAATGGTCGACGAATATTGTAGAGGAATCGCCCAAGCGACGCGTACCAGGGCGCTGCTAATGTAATTTCTCCCAGAACCGCAAACCGTACCGCCAACACATGTAGCTAATGCATAAAAGCATGGTACAGCTTGCAGTTATGTTCAGCGAAAAATGGTTAAATCGTATAAATAATCTTGCCACTAAATAGGTAATGCTATAGGCAGATATAAATTGCCAACAACTTGAATGCAACTTTTAATGACTGTAAGCTCCAGTATCTACCGAGTTACCCTTATAGGAAAACGGAGTTAGCACTGAAAAAATAACTCATAAATCTCAAATTCCCATATGGCACTAGCAGCTTTGTTGATGGGCATCAGCTAATTCCAACAAAGGAGCGTTTCTCTTGCCCTTTTCTGCAAGTCTGAAAGTGATACCATTCCAATGGCTCCACCCGTTCGTTTACACATCAGTCAACAAAAAACGACCTTTCATTCGTTTTTTTTCATTTGCATGTTTGCTGACGTCTTGTTCCCCTTATAGTACCCACACAAGAAGTTGCCGAAATACCACACAAATACGATAATTACTAAAAATGCCTTGTTGATGTTACCTAGAGTTTCCAAAAACCCGTTGAGTAGTCTCCCAATGACTTGAAACATCAACTCCGTATAGAAAACAGTCTTTTCAGGGTGAAACTCGTCAGAAAAGCAAAGCGACCATTCTAAGCACATATCTTTGAGCGCTGGTAACTGTCCAAACTGATCACATTTGTTGATAATATACTCCTTCTTACATTGTTCGATTTTGAGCGATTTAAGATGCTCTAAACGTTCATACTCATACAGAATATCAGACTTGATATTCCTAAACAATAAAATTAGGAAAAATATTACAATCCCGTAATTGATCGATTGCTTAATGTGGTCAATGTAGTGAAACATGTATCTTGACTTAGTTTGTTCAATCTCAATAAAACGTTCCTCCTCTCTCGAATCTTGATAACCTATTAATGTGCCCATTTCGTTACCAATTAAGTTTTGAGACGATTTACCTTCTGCTGGGTAACTAAACACATTGTTGTAAAAGTGATTATGAATCACATAAGGGCCAACTTCGTTTCGTATTTCATTCTCTGGAGGGCTCAAGCTTTGCTGACTCTGTAGTCCCATTTTAAAACCTTGGCTTTCTGGCTTCAGTATTGCAGTGACTAAAGAGCTATGATTGGCTTCATCATTCAGGTTTTCAATGTCTACCTTGTTAGAATCGTTGCTAGTAGTGTCAATATGCGGATCAGTACTTTCTGACGGTCCTTGATTAGCATTTTCATTGGCCATCAGTTCATCCTCTATCTCTGTAGGAACATAATCCCTCATTGACACATCACTATAATCGTCCATAGAGATGTCTAAAGTCTCTTCTTGATTATCAATAACACTTAAATGGTTGAGACGTTCATATATATCCATCGAATACCTTTTTATCCTGTCAAAACTCCTAGTAGATAGACAAACCAGAGCTAAAAAGGACAAGTTTCAAGGCTGTGTTGGATGTAGATAAATCACTAAAAAAAATAAAATTTCAAGTGAAAAAAAACCAAATGAAAATGACATTTTTATAGTGAAAAGCTACACAAATAATGGGTTCATCGAATAGAAAGAAGAAGCTGAAGCAAAAAGACTTTGCCAAGAAGAGGCTTAAAGTTGGTAAAACACAATATCAAGAAAACCAGACAAGGACTGACTTCAAAGCTAAAAGGGTTGTTATCTCAGGTGCTACTAAAAATCTTGTTTCTTCAGGATCAATCAAGGAAGAATACATGAAGAAGTTTTCAATCTTGAAAAACACTAGTGGTAATTTAACATCAAGAAAGCAAATTTCTTCAGAATTAGTCGAAAAGTTAGACAAGAAGATCGAAGATATACCGCTTGATGAGTTGTTAAAAGTTATTAGACTCTTATTTATTGATCAATCAAAAAAGATTCGACAAGATGGTTTCGAAATGCTAGTCAAACTAATAGATCTGAGCAATAATCTAGTTGTTTTGAATCACGATTCAATAATGCTATTTTTATTTAGTGCAATGACACATTTGAAGCCTACCATCAGACAGGATTCTGTTAGAATTATTTTAGCATTGCTAAATGGAGGGGAAAGATTGAGAAATCTTACATTGTCTAACTACTGGGTTAGAATATGGAGAAACATAATGATATTAATGAATTGGAAAAAGGAAAATAAATCTTATGTAGATCAGAACGAATTCAAAGATTTCAATGGTTTGCGTGCAGAACAGTTAAATATGATATTGAATTTGTTACAGAGCGGATGTTTGAAATCATTCGAAGAACAGCAAAATGAAAATAATGAACACACCGTACAAGTTCATGATTTAGCAAATGTTTACATGTTGAGACCAAATATGGGGATGATATATCGAAATCTCAAACTATTTGGTAACATGGCGTTAAACTTTAATGAGAATAACGATAAAGAATTTGACGACTCTATGATCTGTGAAGATTTGTCAGATCGTTTACGTGTTTTTGTTTCTGGATTTTTGGACTTGGTTGAAACGGGTTTAGATGAATACATAAAAACGCAAGATACAAAACTTGTTGTTGCATCAAAGGCAGTTCTTAGTGTCATTGATCAAATCAAAACGATTCATGCACAGGTATGTGTTGACTGAATCTTATTACCTTTTTACTAAGTTTATAAATTCGTTTAATTGTATATCATTTTTAATTTAGTTTATGTTGCTATTGAAGATTTCAGTGCCTTTTACATATTAAATTTGCTATTAAGTTTATAGAACATACTGTATTTTATATATATGAGTAAATGCTTCTAAATTTACTTTCTCTTGTTTCTTCTTCTATTTTTACCAGGTCTCTTTTTAGGACCCGACTTTTGACTGGCCCTTTGTTGAATTTTTTGTTTTTTGTTTCTTTGCTTTTCTTCAGGCTTGAAAGCTGCTTCTTCAACGGCAATATCAAAATCATCACCTCCAATTTCGTTATTCTTTCTCTTTTTCTTTAGGCTCTTGATCTTGTCTAAAGTTTCTCTCTTGTCTTTTTGTCTTTGTTGGAGAGTTTCGTGCTGAACTTGCTTACCAAACTTCTTTAACTTTCTTTGCTTTCTGGAATCTTCTCTGGCCTTCTTTTCACTGGCCTCCTGTACTAACTTAGATTTAAGTTTGTCCATGTGCTCATCAGTCTTGACCATTTCCGCAAAATAGTCCATTGGTCTTGAAAATGGGATGTTGAGCGCGAGAAGCTTCTTACGACCTTCGTGTGCAGCATCCAGACCTTGCTTGAAGAACTGAAGTTCCCTTTGAGTGTCGTCATAGATGTCTGTGATATCTTCTTCTGCTTTAGTGTGATACGTGATAAACTGACCCTCATTAAATGACAACTCGGTCCATGGCAATTCTATTCTTGCAAGTGCCTCACGCAAAGCGACAGTGTTGTTAATGGTCAATTTTGTGTGAGGGACAACATCTGCATCATCATCAAATTCTGCTTCTGATAGTGGAACATCTTCCTCATCTTCATCTGCTTCTTCTTCATCATCATCATCATCGTCATCTTCGTCGCTATCCAGACTTTCTCTAGCTTCAATGAACTCTTCATCCTCTTCATCATCGTCTCCATCACTTTCTTCGAGGGCATTGATGTTAAGTTGTTGTTCTTCTTCTTCACTTTCTTCATCCTCGGACACTGATCCAGATTCCAATTCTGGTTCTGGGCTCACAACCTTCTTTTCAACCTTACTAGCCTTCTTACCACCTTTATTGGCACCACTTTTGGCCTTAACTTTGGATCCCATCTTTGTTTGTTCACCTTTGAAAGCTATCTATATAGTAAAAACTAGAAATTTTTCAAATTTTTTTTTCCCTTTGAAAATTTTTTTTAATATTCTACCTTTACACCACGACTGATCCTTGTTGCAGAGGCGCAGCAAGAAATGCGCCACATTTTGATCTGCAAAAAAATAGAAAGCTGACCAAAGGCCAAAAAAAGGAGAATCGTATAGATTTAGCATAAGTATAGTCAAATAAAAGTAAATAATAAAAGTAACAGAATCATGATTGAAAACATTAGAATAGGAGTTGGCACGTTCGCTGTTTATGCAGCAGATGAAATAAGGTTTTAATTGCTAATTCGAAACACTTTTTAATCCTTTTTTTGAAACTTTTCAGTGCGCGCAAAATCAAAACACGAAACTTTGGACAACAACATAGTTTTAGATCTTTCTCTTTCTCCTAGTTCTCTTTAAACACAGGCGCAATGTCAACTGCATTGTTCTTTGAAGGATCGTATGTTGTTCCAACAATTGATGCAAATGAGAAGAGTCGTGTGAATGGGGCCGCTTTTTAAGAGCCGTCCTGCTCAGCGTGTCTTTGATTTGCCATACAATTATTGCCACAAAGCACAAATACGTAGTTACAGTTGGGTAACTGCTTGATCATTTGTTATTGTCTTTGCTCTCAACGAGATTACTAACACTAAGTCTTTTTTGCAGTCTTGGTTGGATACCCGACAAGGAAGCTGGTTTTATTCCAGTTAAGATCACCAATGTTAAAGAAGAAAACAAGAAATTTAGCATATCAGTGGAAGACGCCTCGAACCCCAAAAATGAACTTCCTGCAATCACCGTTGATACCATTGAAGAGGAAACCGTCGATAAGCTGTATATGAGAAAGAATAACGAAAAAGTGGATGATTTGACAACTCTTTCGTATTTGAACGATCCATCCGTTCTAAACGCCATCAAACTAAGATACAATCAGTCTGACATTTACACATCTTCGGGTATTGTGTTGATTGCCATCAACCCCTTTGAAAGACGTGATGCTCTTTATTCTCACCATATGATTTCCTCTTATGCCGGATCAAAGCGTGGTGAACTAGAACCGCATTTGTTTGCCATTGCTGAAAATGCTTACAGATCAATGAAAACTTATTCAAAGGATCAATCCATTGTTGTCTCTGGTGAATCTGGTGCAGGTAAAACAGTCTCCGCTAAATACATTATGAGATACTTTGCAACTGTTGACTCGGATGCGAATCAACATGACATGTCAGACACCGAAAAGCAAATTCTTGCCACTAACCCTATTACTGAAGCATTTGGTAACGCCAAAACCACTAGAAACGATAATTCTTCAAGATTTGGTAAATACCTAAAGATTCTCTTTAACGAAGACAAAATAATTGCAGGTGCCGAAATCAAAACATATCTTTTAGAACGTTCAAGATTGGTTTTCCAGCCTTCAACTGAAAGAAACTATCATATCTTTTACCAAATGTTTGCTGGTTTAGATGATGAACTCAAAGCTCAATTAAATTTAACTGATGTCAATGATTTTTTTTACGTCAATCAAGGTAAGCAACCTGAGATCAAGGGTGTCGACGATAAACAAGAATTTATTGATACTTGTGAGGCTCTTTCCATGGTTGGAATTTCAAAGGAACAACAATTAGAAATTTTCAAAATTTTAGCAGGTTTATTGCACATAGGTAACATTGAAATCAAAAATTCAAAAGGTAAACCAGCACATTTAGGATCTGATGAACCTAATCTAGCTAAAGCGGCAGAGTTATTGGGATTAGATATTACTGCATTTGCTAAATCACATGTTAGCTTCAAAGCCGTAGCTGGTAAAACCGCCATTGAAAGACAGTACAATTCTGATCAAGCATTGAATGCTAGGGATGCCTTAGCCAAATTTGTTTATCATAACTTGTTCGATTGGCTGGTTCAACAAACTAATAATGTTTTATCACCAGCAGACTGGCCTGATTGGTCTGCCTATGAGCCTGAACCAAATCAACCTAGAAAAAATTTCATTGGTGTTTTAGATATTTATGGGTTTGAGCATTTCAAAACAAACTCATTTGAACAATTTTGTATCAACTATGCCAATGAAAAGCTACAACAAGAGTTTATTCACAGAATGTTCACATTAGAACTACAAGATTACGAAAGAGAAGGTATTTCACGTCCTGACTTGCCTTTTGATGACAACAAAGCTTGTATTGATCTCATTGAAGGTAAACCTGGTATTTTAGCTCTTCTGGATGATGAATCGAAGATGCCTCAAGGTAATGATGAAACCTGGGAACAAAATATGCATCAAATATTAGAAAAGCATTCTGAATACTCTAAACCAAAACTTGGTAGAGGTAAATTTATTGTCTCTCATTATGCTTTAGATGTCTCATATTCTACTGTTGGGTTTGTTGACAAGAATAGAGATTCAGTCAGTGATACTCAAAAGGAAGTTTTACTGAACACTTCCAATGCATTTCTTCGTGAAGTTTTAAGTGTTAATGAAACACAAGAAGAAGCACCAAAACCTGGTAAGAGACCTAGTAAACCAACTTTGGGTGGTAAGTTCAAGAAATCTTTGAACGAGTTGATGACCACAATCAATGGAAGTGATGTCCACTATATCAGATGTATAAAGCCGAATGAACAAAAAGAGGCATGGCTTTTTGATGATCAAATGGTCATGTCACAATTGAGGGCATGTGGTGTGCTAGCATCTATCAAAATTTATTGTCAAGGGTTTCCATCTAAGATGAAGTTTCCTGAATTTGCTACCAATTTTTCATTTTTAATTTTCAGCCATGAACAAAGATCGAAATTGATGGATTTGACTCCAGAGATGATAAGAGATAACATTACCAAATTTTTGTTGGATACTGTTCAAGATGATAGTCTGTTTAAGGTTGGTAAAACAAAAGTTTTTTTCAAAGCTGGTGTTGTTGGTAAAATTGAAATCATCAAATCTGAAAAGCAAAAGAATTCTGCAATTACAATTCAAAAATACTTAAAGGGCCATATCGTTCGTAAACAATATCACGAGTCCATCAACGCATTGAAGAACTTGCAATCTGTAATCAAAGGTGTGTTAACCAGAAGAAGAATTCAAGAACAAAGGGAAAGAGAATCAGCAACTTTAATTCAGTCTGCAATTAGAGGTTATCATATGCGAAGCAAGTATGTTAGTGCCATTGGCTCATTAGTTAAGTTGCAAGGTGTTTTAAGGGGCGCTTACCTCAGGGATAATTTGCACAAGGAAGTTCGTAAGAGAGCTGCAGTCACTATTCAATCTGCTCTAAGAGGTCATCTAGCACAAAAACATGTTCAAAAATACTTAAGATCTGTTGTATTTGTTCAATCATTACAGCGTAGGGGAGCAGCAAAGAGAGAGTACGGGAAGCTCAAAGAGGAAGCTAAGAATGTTACTAAATTGGAAGAATCTAAACTCGGATTGGAACAAAAGGTTATTGATTTGACAAAATCTATAAGCGAAAAAACACAAGAGAACTTCAGCTTACAACAACAAATAATAAATTTGCAATCTTTAGTTTCCAAAAGTCAAGATGAACATCAAACATTGTTAGATAAACATGTTGACATTCAAAGTGTTCATGATACTAAAGTTGTTGAGTATGAAAATAGCGTAAAGCTGCTCAATGTTGAGATTAGTTCTGTCAAGGTTGACTACGAAGCAGCTAAGAAGCAAGTCGAAGAATTGAGTGAAAGCCAAACTAAACTTAGAGAAGAGCTCAGAGAAAATATTGAAGAATTGAATGAAGTTAAAAATAAACTGCTTTCAACAGAACAAGAAAAGGATACATTAGCAGGATTAGTTGAACAACTCAAGGGTGAATTGAAGCAATTGCAAGACCATTTGAGTAGTGGTAAGTTCAATAATGCCACTTTGGCAACCATTTCCAATGACAATGCCCAACTAACCTTTAATGAACCAAAATTTGTTTCAAAAGAGATTAGTGAGAATGGCAGCAAGGATGATGTAGATGTTGAAAGCATCAATATTGAATTAATGAAGTTGCTGGAAGACTCGAAGACTTTGCATAAAGAAATTGTTCAAGGTCTATTTAAAGGGTTGGAATTACCAGAAGTTGTTGCTGGTTCGAAAGTCGCTAGAAAAGAAGTTTTGTTTCCAGCTAGAATTATCATCATCATTTTATCAGATATGTGGAGATTGGGTCTTACAAGTGCTAGTGAAACATTTTTTGGTGAAATTTTAAACATGATGCAAGAACTTGTTACAAACTTGAAAAATGAACAAATAATTCAACACGGAGCCTTTTGGTTGACTAATACCCATGAATTGTATTCATTTGTTTCATATGCACAATCAGCTATCGTTTCAAACGAAGAAATCAGTAAAGCAATGGGAGAAGAGGAATACGATATGTTTTTGAAGTTGATTGCTGACGCCAAAGAAGACTTCGAATCATTGTCATTTAATATATTCAATATTTGGATTAAGAAGATGATGTCTATATTAGAAGTTATGATTATTCCTGCTATCGTTTTAGCACAGGCCTTGCCAGGATTTGCCGTCAACGATTCATCTCCTTTATTGAGTAAGATGTTTGTTAATGAGCCAAAATACAAAATGGATGATATATTAACATTCTTTAATGAAGTCTATTGGTCAATGAAATTATACTACTTTGAAGACCAAGTTGTTGAAAATGTGATAAGGGAATTGTTGAAATTTGTCAATGCATACTGTTTTAACGATTTGATGATGCGTCGTAATTTCCTTTCTTGGAAACGAGGACTCCAGTTGAACTATAATATCACAAGAATTGACGAATGGTGTAAGGGTCATCAAATTGAGGACTGCGGTCATTACTTAGCTCATTTGTTCCAAGTTTCAAAATTATTGCAACTACGTAAAAATACTCCAGAAGACGTTGAAGTGATTAGTGAGATTTGTTATAAGTTGAAACCAATCCAAATTCAAAAGGTGTTTAGTCAATATCATGTTGCCGATTATGAGGTGCCAATCCCACCAATGATTGCACAAGAGCTATCGGAAAGGGTCAAAGCAAGTAAGGAGTCCACGGATTATTTCGAGCCAATCAACAAGAATTCATTATTCCAAGATCCATTTAGAGAAGTTGACTTGAGACCATTTAACAAGATCGAAGCTTATGTTCCAGCGAGATTGAATGTACCAACGATCAGAAGGATTGTTGAACTTGCTACTAAGAATGCCAGTGCACAGGAGAATGTTTGATTTAGAATAGATTTTTATTACTTTTTGTATTTATTCAAATAAATTAAAAGAAATTTTAGTTTGAATAAACAGAGTTTAACGATCATGATTATTTATAGATATGCAATATAACTACTCAGATTGCCTTCGTTTGATACAGGAGACAAAGTCTATTGTGTATGAGTAAAACTCAAAAGATAAGAGAATTTGTTGAGAGATAAGTATCATGAGTATCACTTTTGAATGAAGTGCGCTCTCATGAATGTCGACATTGTAACGAAAAGGAAGAATGAAACTCTTCAAATGATAAATGAGTATAAAAGTTATAAAGAGAGAAATAGAATTGAACATTTAAACATATACATTAATTTGAAAAATGAATTGCGATTGGGACAATGATCACAATCAATATCACGATGATGATGATAGCAACACAAAGCTTTAGCTTCAAGTTCTTTTTCCACATGTCTCTTCTGACCTGATTTGCCGTTTTGTTAAACATAGACGCATTGTTCTGTAACTCGTCTGCTCTCGTATCAATATCTTGCAGAATTTCTCCTCTTTCGTTCATCTGGCGAATGTTGTCTCTCATCACCCCAGTTGTCTCATCGAGTGTGCTTTGCAATTGCTGGATGTTGGCGTTTGGTTTATTGCCCTGTTGTGGTGTTGGTGAGACGTTGTTTAATTCCGCTGCTGCATCGTCTGCAAATGGATTATATGGATCGTATGGTTGCGCTGATGACATTGTATCTCTAATTGACTGTATAAGTAGTATCTATGTACTATAATTATAAATTTGCGACAACTATTATATATACAATTACTATATATATTTCTGTATCTATATCGCTAAGTCTTAGAAAATTTTTCGAGGAAGGCTGATGGGGAGAACGGGGAAAAAAAATGGAGAAAAACTTTTCGCGAGAGCCCCGCGAAGGGGGGAATTTTTTCTCCAGAATTTTCAACATCATTTTTCATTAATTGAAATGGTAAGCTATAGTAGTAGATGGAGTTCTTGGACAATTTGAAAACGGGTTGGCATGTTGACCAGGCCATCCTTAGTGAAAGCGAACGACTTGTGATCATAAGATTTGGAAGAAGGGGTACGAGGGCGTGCCTGGAAATGGACGCGGTGCTGGCGAAAGTGGCACCGTTAGTTGTTAACTTTGCTGTTATTTACACATGCGATATAGAGCAAGTTCCAGATTTCAATGATATGTACGAACTACAAGGAGATTTGCAAGTGATGTTTTTCTGGCGGAACAAGCATATGATGGCCGACCTTGGCACGGGTCAGAACAACTATGTGGATTTCGTGGTGCGAGACTTGGATGAGCTTATTGTGATAATCGAATCAATTTACACAACCGCTGCAAAAGGTCGGGGTTTGGCAACACCGCCATTAGATTATTCTAGAGAAAGGTAATGGCATCCAACGAACTACCATCGTCCATGCAGGACACACAACTCGAGGAAATGTCCATCCTCGAGAAGCTTGTGATGAGATCAAAGCAGCAGCCACTAGTCCCTTTGGGTTGTTTGGCAACCACAGCGGCCGTGGTAATGGCTGCAAAGGGAGTGAGGTCTGGAGACGCACCAAAAGCGCAATTCTGGTTCAGATGGAGAGTGGGGCTACAAGGTGCTACACTATTGGCACTTGTGTTTGGCTCTTTCTACTTTGACCAAGCGTTCAGTTCTCAGCAAAAGACTCAAGAGGAGCTTGACGAACAGAAAGCCCGTATGAGACAAAAGTTATGGATTGAAGAGCTTGAAAGAAGAGACAATGAGATGAAGGAAAGACAACTGCGTGCACAGAAGGCTAGAGAGCAACTTGGTCAGCAAAAGGAGCAACCAAAAGAGTAACTCCACTACCTTTTTCCCCTTTTTATACAATTATTTAATCAACCTCTTGAATACTATATACACATATATACATATATAATCTTTAACACAATGTACATAGAAATTTTTACTTAATGCAATGTAGTTACCCTGGAACTTCAAACCCCCGATTGCTCTGCTTCTTCAACTTGTTTCCGTCTCTTCTCCTTTTCCTTCTTACGGTCCCATCTTGTGTCGTCAGGTGAAAATCCTCCCTCTTTTGACCCAAAATATGCCCATTTAGGTGTTTTAGAAATGTAGTCCATTAATGTGAATTCCTCACCACTTCTCCAGAGCTTGTAGAACTTTTCGTAATCAATATGTGTATACCATTCATCATTGATTTTAAATTTGTTATTGGCAATGAGAAAGCAGCAAGAATGTGAGTGCTCCGCTGCTAATCCATATCCCATCCCCCTTCTGTTCAGTTCATCATTCAACGCAATAACAAATCTCTGGCACTCCTCATAAAATGGTATATTTTGCATAGTCAATGGATTACCATTCCCATCACTTGATCCACAGAATGTCGCACCCTTGATTTCAATTAAAGCAGGCTTGCCTCTGCTAACCATATCAGCATAACCTTGAATTTCTTCAAGATTCATGTTAAATCCTTTGACTAATGTCAATCTGAATACAGTTCTTTGATGGCTTTGGGTAGTTCTTAATATATCAAGACAACGTTCTAATCTTTCCCAATAATCTCTGAATAGTGGTCTGTCAACTTTCTTTAATGTCGCTTTGTTACTTGCATCAATTGAAACATATAATTGTGTCACTTTATTCAATTTTTCCAACTGGTCCGGATGCTGTGCGTTACAAACCAAGAAAGAAGAAATGTCTTTTTCATGCAACATATCAAGAAACTCATTGATGTGAGGGTAAAAAATAGGTTCACCAACTAATGATAATGCACAGTGACCAACTTTGAATGCTTCTTCGAATCTGTCTGCTAAAACACCAGGAACACCTCTCATTTGTTTAATTTTTGAGTAATGGCCATTCAACGCTCCCTCTATAATTTTCTTAGGTTCATCAACTTCCCATCTCCATGTTGTTCCCACTGGATTGGTACCATGTCTCCAACAAAAGACACATTTGTTGGAACATGATAAGGCTGGTGTAGTTTCCATACATCTATGCGATCTGATACCATAGAAAGCGTACTTGTAGCAATAGCCTCTACCTCTTAATGCAGATTTAGTCCACCTACAAATTTTGACACCAGAATGTGAACCAACAATAGTATAACCTTGTTTGGTAAGCGATTTGTACGTTGGCGATCCTTTCGCAACCATTTCTTTCTTTTCTACCAGCGTTTCCTGCTGCGATCTCAAATCTTCCATGTCCATTAATTTTTGTTCAGTTTCAGAATTATATTCAGAATCACTATCATCATCATCGTTATCTGACAAGTCCTTATAATTTTCGCTTGGATCCAAAAGGAATGGTTCTTCATCTTCAATCATCTTTATAAAACCATTTTGCCATTCCTCTACCAATTCAAACTCACTCTTGGTGCAAACTTCACCGAGCGGGTACATTCTACGGCCTCCCAATTTGCTCATGTATTTATCCGCAATTTGAGCCTGATAGCAGAATTTGTCGCTGTAATGTTCACTATCACCTAATCCAAGAACGGTAAACCCCATGAGTTTTCTTAAGGGATATTTATCAACTCTAAAATCCTCACTGGTATCTTTCAAAAACTCCAAAAAATAGTCAATTGGCGAGTCCGATTCGTACGATGGCAACACCAATATGTAAATCAGATTGTCGAGATTTGGTACATTCAAAAAATAGGAATCGAGGTCTTCTAAATCATCATCCAAATTCAGCAGTTTCACCTCTTCTTTGAGATTCAATGCATTCAACTTTTCAAATATCGATTTTGCTACTCTTTGTGATGTTCCCGTTAGCGAAGAATAGAAAATCTGATAGTTGCATTCGTTTGGTTTAACTTCATTCTTTGTGTACTGCTCCTTTCTGCTTTTCTTAGCTCTCGAAGTTACAATCTTAGCCTTATTCCTACCTTTCTTCTCTTCTGATACGTAAATGTTCTTTAAAACATATATAGCAATGGAATACAATATACCAGCCAAAGCCACCTTTTTGATCCCAATATGGTAAAAGATTATGGCAAGTATACCAAGATAATATTCTCCCATATCCATGCAATCTCTATATAAACCAATTACACTTCCTCTTATTTCAAAAACGAAAAATTTTTGAGATTTTTTTTGATATTTTTGATTTGTATATATATGTGGCGCATTGATTATGTAACCACTGAATAGCGTGGCGCATTAACTCTCTATCTCTCACCAAGACCATTAGCACGTTGAATGGCCATATGGCTTGTGAATGAGATTGAAAATGACGGTAAAATAAATCACTCACTGATTAGCAGATTAGTTGGACTTCAGTGTCTCTCAGAAAGAAAGATATGTTTTGACACATTAATCGTTCAGTGTTTTGTCCACTGTGACCGTGGTTAAGCCCCAATATTGTCATACCCACAGTTATTGTCTTAACAACAACGTTCTGTCGTAATTGCTGAAATCAATTGCTCCAAATTCTGTTTAAAATTTCACTATGCCATAAATCCAAGGAACCAATACTTGGCATTATAAAATCGGCATTAGAATTGTAGGCAACGGTATAAGCATCCCATAATTCTTCTGTTCCATGATTCAGCTTACTTGACTCATTTTAACGGCTATTAGCTTCATTTTATTTGCAATTACGATATATCAAGAAGACAAAAAAAATAGGAAAGCCCATTGTAACACTTTTTTGACCTGAAAATTGTTTGCTAAGAAATCACATCACCTTTTGAACCATCTAGAAAACCACCTGGGATGCCATTATTCAAGTCAAAGGCGACAGGAAGCACTAATTCTCTCAAGACGCCATCTCCGCCACCAGCACAAGAGCCACCAAAATCCAAAATAAATAGTTCCGACGATCACCAGATAGCCGGGCCATCTAGTAATTCTGGAGTCCCACTGAAATCTGTGGCATCCAATTCTTCAGGGTCCAGTCAAGCATATTTGAATGATGTCGATGTTCATAGGTCGAGATCAATGTCACAAAGATTCAAAAATTTGTTCGTTCATGAAGACGATTCATCAGCAACAAGTTCAAAACCTGTTTCAAGAGTAAATTCTACATCAAGTTTGCTAAAAAAGCAGGTATCTTCCGGCGTTGCTCAATTGGCATCTGGACTACCACACCCCCTGACGCATCAGCCTCCATTGCCAATCCCTGATAGAGGACAACCGCCTGTCAAACCTCATTTTACTGTCAATGACGACATACCTGACATCGACGACGTAATCGACTCCAATGGTAATGGTACCAGACCATTTTCACCTCAAAATCAACCAGCAACTTCCAATTCGAATGCAACAATATCAAAACCAAGAGCACGTTCAAAAACACTCTCATCCCCACATAGTAATCTATATGCACACAACTCCGAAAATGCATCTTTTGGTAGTGGATTGTTTGAGCTAAAACACAGCAAGACAGTTAACTATAGTACCACACATTCACACAATCAAAGAGATAAGGTTCTCAAACTAAAAAGCGGACGTCTTGCGCTTTACGACTACGGCAGAGCACACGAACATGATTTTTATAAATTCAGAACTCAAGTTTCCAAAGCCTCAACTGCAGGTTTGCTTGGTTGGATGAAGAGAAAAGAAGAAGATAATGACAAATTTACCTCTATTGAGCAAAGTGTTTCACTTTTACCTGACAAATACTCTAAAGAGCTTATTGTTCTTAAAAATGATCCAAAGAATGTTATATGGAATTACGATGATGATGAAGAGCCAGAAGATGATACCAATTCCAGCGGTAATCCAGCAAATCCTATTCTATCGTTACCAAAAAACCATGTTAATAATGAAAGTGATGATGAATTAGATAATGTTAGAGCGAAACATGGAATTGAAGACCCAATCAAGGCTCTACAAACTCAAAAAAGAAAGTCATTCACTCATTCTCTCAAACGCGACGATGATGACGACGATGATGACGACCTTGATGATAATGATAGTGAAGACGATAGCGATGATGATGACGATTTTGACGATGTTATCGACAATATGATGATTGAACCAATAATCGGTACAGAACAAGTTTATTTAATTGATACAGTAATGGATAAGATTGTCCATCCTGAAAAATTTATTAAAACGATTGAAACAAGAAAGCAAAATGGTAAGTATAAGGAAACTTTGTCGGGTAAATACGGTCGTATAAATGGTGTTATCGGAAAAGGTTCATATGGAACCGTTTGTATCACATTGAAGAAAAATGATAATAGAGAACCAATCTATTTTGCAATCAAACAACTTCAAAAGAAAACAAATGAATCACTGAAACATTTTGGTACAAGAGTTGCTAGTGAATTTATGATTTCTTCTTCGTTAACACATCAAGCTATCATAAATGTTTATGATTTAATGTTTGATCCTGTAACCAAAATTTATTCTCAAGTTATGGAATTTATGCCTTGTGGTGATCTGTATTCACTTATTTATCATACAAAAGGATTGGACATTGTTGAATGTGATTGCTTTTTTAAGCAAATATTGAATGCAGTCACCTACTTACATTCCGTTGGTATATCACATAATGATTTAAAAGTTGAAAACTTACTATTAACAAAAAAAGGACAGTTGAAGATTATTGATTTTGGTACGTCAGCTGTTTTTAGAACACAATGGGAATCTGATATTCAGCTTTCAAAAGGTGCCTGTGGGTCAGAAAGATATATTGCTCCTGAACAGTTCATCGAATCAAGAGAATATGATCCTAGATTAGGTGACGTATGGGCACTTGGTATCATTTACTTAGTCATGTATTACGGATACTATGCGTGGGAAACTGCGAAGAAGTCAGATGAGGGCTATAGGCAGTTTCTTGAACAAAAAGCTAAGTACGATTATACGGAAAAGAATCCAAACATTGCTCATCAGTTTTTCTGTACTAGGAAGCCAACGTATGGACCAATTGGGCAGATAAAAGGAGGAATATTAAACTCATGGATTCAAAGCGGTGAAGAAATTGTACCGAATGGATGCGAATGTGACCCATGTTTAAATAGAGCTTTATCACCAAACAATATAATTGGGTCTGGTGGAATAAAATCAGTCAACAAAACAGATGGAGCTAATTCCAAACTGTTTACAGATGAATTATCTTCGTTGAGTAGCTCAGAATTGAAAATGAGGAATACATTATTGAAGAAGAATACGATTAAAGCAACCCCTGAAATAATAAACAACTCAAGAAGATATGTTTTGTATAATATTTTGAATCCAGATGCCCAATTTAGAATGCGAACCTATCAAATATGGCAAAGTGATTGGATAAAAGAGACAAAAGTTTGTGACGCAGGTCGTGGATATGTTAGCTACGAGAATTATTTGGAAATGACAATGAAATCGGTAATGGGGGCCAGCGAAAGGGACAATAGCCTAAATAATAATGATACTAATAACAGCTCTCCCGGCACCACACCTAACGGTAATGGAAACGTTGAAACTAAAAAGAAAAAGCATGGATTGTTTGGTTTATAGTGGAAGTTGATGTTTTTGTAACAATAAATTGTTGATGTATAGTGTAACAAAACCAAGCTTCAATCACAAACTATGATATCAAATATTTTAAATCATTTTTGAACTTTCAAAAAAAAAAGGATTTTAAAAGAAGTTATACACAATATTGTTTAAACACACATTTATTGAGCGAAGTATTGTGGGAATTCCTTGTAGTTGTAAGCCAATGGACCCTTCTTGGACAAGAACTTAACGAAAGCACCATCTTCCTTAACTTCGTTGTTTTGTCTCTTAGCAACGTATTCTTCTCTGTTCAAGTTGGTGAAACCCCACTTCTTAGAGATAATGATCTTTTGTTGACCTGGGAACTTGTATCTAGCTCTTCTCAAAGCTTCAATAACGACTTCCTTGTTAGAGTCCTTGGTTCTGATAGAAATCAAAATTTGACCAATGGCAACTCTAGCAGCGGTACCGTGGGCCTTACCCCAAGCACCTCTCATACCTTGTTGCAATCTATCGGCACCGGCACAAGACAACATCTTGTTAATTCTCAAAACGTGGAATGGGTGAACTCTAACTCTCATGTGGAAAGATTCTCTACCAGATTGGACAGTGATGTACTTGTTAGCACAAATACGAGCAGCTTCCAAGGCTTCGGAAGATAATTGTTCCAATTCGTTAGAAACCAAGTGGACACATAATGGGAAGTCATCGACAGAGGCCTTCTTTCTACCTAAATCGAAGATTCTGATCTTGGAGTCTGGGACACCTCTGTTGTATCTAGACTTTGGGTAAGGCTTGTTCTTACAGTATCTGTAACATCTAGCTGGTCTTCTAGCCATTTTGAATTATCTGTTTGAAATTTAAAGTGTTAGTTATTTGTAATCAATGAACAAGAAGAGATGTCGTTTTATATGCAACTGATGTCCTTTTGCTGTGCCGCCACACTGAAAATTTTTTTCATGATGATTACTAATAGCACTTGAGTGTCATACTTTACTATTTATCGAACCCAATGCTTTCTATGACTAAAACACACCAATGTTTGATGCACTACACCTCATGATATGTCTTTCCTTTCAGTCCTTGGGCCCTTCTACTTATGACAAATGTGTTTGTTTTTTAATGAATTCTCTATTCTGACAGCCAACTCATGTTAAGGTATGATAATTTGAATCCTCATGGCAACTCAGGTTTCCAGTTCTATGACATCTCTCTTCACTATACTTAACTGATAACATACTTCCTAGTTAGGTTATACAATCTCTATTCCAAGCTAAAATCCACAAGCATTCTGCTCTAAATTTTTCACCTACCGAGCATCGCAACGGACCCACTGAGAGGCGGAAACAAAGATTTTCGTGAAAAAATAACAGTCACAATTACGTAAGAAATACCAAGAGCGGTGGGAGGGTGAGAGGGCTAATGAAAAAAAACATAACCCTTTGGTAAAGCACGTGCTCAAAAAATATTTTGAAGCTTACACAGCCTTGATATTACGTAACTCAGATCTGAAAAAAAAATAAAAAAATCAAAATTTTTTTTATCAATTTTTCAGTTAAATGTAACGTTAAGTATATCATTAAGTAATAGATATAGCTATATTCAAATGGGTAGATACTCAGTGAAACGTTATAAGACCAAACGTCGGACCAGAGATTTAGATTTGATACATGGAGACCTTTCAGATGCGCAAACAATCCAGGCGTTGAAACATCAACCAGAAGACGAATACCAACCAGGTCTAGGACAATATTTTTGCATTCATTGTACAAGGTATTTTCAAAGCAACAAAGCGCTTGCGTCTCATTTAAAGGGTAAAGTACACAAGCGTAGGGTAAAGGAATTGAACGCCAACCCTTATACAACAACCGAAGCTGAAGCCGCAGTCGGTGTGAATTTAGAAAAGTTTGCAGAAAGAGTCCAGAAGTACAAAAATTTTGAGCCAGCCAGGAAGGCCACCGAGACAGCACTTCTTAAGGACCTTGTTGAAGAAAATGAGGTCTTAGACCAGCAGAAGTGGGAGGAACAGTACCCCGAAGAAGCTGAAGCAAAGCGCCAAAAGGCTATTGAAGAGGAACAGCTCAAAATACAAAGAGCTGCCAAAAAGGAAGCTGCAAGAAAGGCAGAAGAAGTTGTATCCGAAACTAGCGATATGGAACTAGAGTGAACATTCTGCCCTGTCTATTGGTTGGCCTCAATTTGTATAATACCACCTACCTTTATAGTATATTTCAACAAAAAAATAGGAAAGAAGCCAAGTACTGTACTATTATTCATAAACTCATGATTTTATTCTATTAAAGCATTCATTATAAACCTTTCCTCTTATCGTAAATCTTTTAACTCGAATGGTAATCCTTTTTTAACAACAACATGACCTGAGCTCACATCTTTGTTCGTTAATCTGTTACATTCCAAATATAGATTTTTCTCCTCATGTGGATGGAACCCAGTCTTTGTACATGCAGTAATGATGGGAACACCTGGCGGATCTGTCAACCGAAATATACCAAAATTTTTGTTAAATTTACCACTTGGAGAACAAACAATTGCTATGGCTTCATTAAGCATAATTTGATAGGAGTTTTGCGTATGTAAATCAATTGACGACAAAAAACACGATTGTGTTGGATGCGTATGAATCCACCCCAAAATAAACAAATCTGGATCTTCATTATCGATGTATTCAAACATGACCTCTTCATTTTTTGTTGAACAGGTATTTGCTGTGGAATCCTGCTGTGGTATGATCAAATGGGTAACAAAAAACGCATTTCTGTTAAGCTTCCCACAAAGAATTCCACACGTTTCTAAATTGTTTAATGTATTTTTTTGTGCAACTTCAATAAATTGCGATTCCAATTCTGCTGATAAAAACACTGTTCTCATAGGAGATCCTCCTTCTGTTTGATTAACGGTCTTATGGTTAATGTCGAAGTTTCGTGAGGATTGATACTTTGGAGTGCTTGGTAACGTTTCCGATGTCACCAAAGTAGTGGTATTTGTTTTAGGTGTACTGTTAGAGGTTTTAATGTCCGATGCCAATATTGGAGCATTTGATTCAGTTTCATCTTCTTCAATTGCGAAATCTCCAATTGATGGGTAGTTGAATGATTCATCATCATTGATTTTGCTATTAAGTCCTTCTAAATTGCCTTCAATTGAATGCATATGTTGAAAACTGCCATTGTTGCTACTGCTTGTTGATAGCGACCTCAATTTTGAGCTCAATTCATGATCGTCTGAATGCATTGAACTCTTTCTCCTGGCGATAAGCTTCTTTTGAACCTCTTTTTCTTCAACTAGAGCAGCCCTCTTCTCTTTCATTCTTCTTCGCTGTAGTTCTCTCAAGTCCTTCTTGCGATCCTCAGCTTTCTGCCATTCGTCCCACTCCTTTTTTACTTCACCTAACAAAATCTCACTTCTGGCCATGGCGTCTGGCAAACTTGGAAGTAATCTTGCAAAATCTCTATATAGCTGACCTTGTGTTGAGTTTGGATCGATTTTGTATGTCATTTTTGACTGTTTCAACTCAGGTTTTCTACTCAAGTGGTTAACCACCAAATCGACAAACCTGGAGTATAGCACAAACGCATCATCTCTAGATTCAATTCCCTGTGAGTCGTACGCCCTTGCGTTCTTTAAGATACCTGGTGCAAGCTTAATCAAGATTGGAACAGGGTGCGATTGTGAATAATCGCCAACTTTGGCCATCAATGATTTAGGGTCCGTCGGTGTCAATTGCATATGCGAGTGTGAATGCGAGTACGACCTATTAGAGCTTCGCCGCGTCGTCATCACCTATGCACTATATTTCTGCGTAGTCTTACAAGTTCCTAAACAAAATGGAATCTTCTATACTGTATATATGATAAACTCCACCATATGCGCAAGCTGAAATTCATCATCATTAGTTTTTTAACAAAAACATGGCTTACGTAAGCCAATATTATACAGTAGATGAGACTTTCCATCTAATTAAATCGCCAGTCGAGATACCGACCCAAACATATGTCTCTGTGAGTCTTACCCAACTTACACGGCCTAAATTGATGTTGTGTTCGAAAACTGGTAAGTAATTGACAACATCATTGAACCCCTTAGAATGGTGAACATGAGATTCAATTCCCTTACTCATCTTGAATATCTTGACGTCCAACGACTGGTAAAGTGCATGCTTCTTCTCGTTACTATCCTTTTCTAATGACTCTGCTTTTGTTACTGTGCCGTTCTTTCCATTTAGAAGTTCGAATATTGAAACGTTTTTACCTACTCCAGCATTTGTCAACGAAGAAATGGATGCCTGTCCACGATGTGCATTGCTGCTTTTCTTGAGCGAAAAGAAAGTGAGAGATTGCCTTGAGTTGCTATTGTTGTTGTTAGAATGTGTATTGGACATCGTCATAGGGATTGGATGTACTGATTGTGAGATGGATCTTCGTACTCGTCTATGCTGTCGGGGCTCAACTTCCCAAATTCTCAAATACCCATCGTCACCAACTGCTGATATAATATATCTCAACGCTGTTGTTAAAGGAGAAACCTTGATTGTTTTAATCCAGGACTTTGAACCTATCAATTTCCCAATCATTCTTAACAGTGGCCCGTTTGGTTGATAAAGAAGCTCATACATTACAATGTTGTCATCTTCTCCACCAGCAAACAAGTATCTCCCATCATCAGTAAATTCACAACATAAAAACCCTCCATAATACGAAGGATATATGTCAAGTACCCTTTCTTCAAAAACGTCAAATATTCGTAGATAGCCATCATCGCAAGTAAAAGCTAATAGGTTATGATAAACTGGATGAAATTTCATTGAAGTGATTGGTCTATTGGAAAATCTGTAATGACCAAATTCAATAATTGAGTTATGAAGAGAATGGTAGGTTTTGAAATGCTGATGCTTTTGTTGAAGTCTCCGTTGATAGACTTCAGGTTCTTCAAATGATCTCCCAATAATAATCGACGCACCATTGGCAAATCCAACACTGAAGTGGCCTCCACATTCAGACCATTGAATACTCAAAATAGCGTCGTTCACCAACCTCCCGTTCTTATTCCATCTGGAATACTTCAATCTAAATGGATTCAACCACAAAATGTCCCCATTTGCAAACCCAAAAACTATGTCGATATTTCTCTCACCAGAACTGGTTATATGTGCATAGACAGAAAATGCTGTAACTGTACTATGTGCTAAAGTCACTTTCAAAAAAGGAGGCTCAACTTCAATTTGGTTTGGAACGTCATTCAAAGCAAATACATTGATTACACGTCCATGTGTTGCTACCAAGAATACCTTTGCGTTGCTGATTTTTTTTAAATGATTATCGCAAACATGGTACTTATCTATGAAGGAAGAAGTATTTCTTGATAAATTGTTTTTTGGTTGTCTAAATTCATCATAGTTGATTCCATTATCAGTAGATGAGAATGATGACTTGGGCTTCACAGAATTAAATAGCTTTGTACTTAATCCACGTGATGATGATTCCACAATACCCTGTTGTGAAGCAATTTTGCCAAAATCTACAGCTTCATACAAACACCCAGCAGTCAAATGTACTGGTTTGAAAGCATCCGCTGAAAGAGGATTCATCATACAGCCTAAAGGCAATATCTCCGATTTTCCATCTAGCTGGACTCCTGTGAGGTTATCGGGAATCGGCTGTGGAGGTCTATCTAAATAATTGGTGATACCAGTGCCACCAGTGGAAGAATGAAATTTTCGTAGATTGTATTCTGTGTATTTAGAAACATCAGCATATGTTGATGGATCTGATGGCGATAAAGGTGTCCTCCCTATGCGCATTCCCATATCTGGTTCAAATGGTGTATCAAATAAAGTAAATTTCAGTTCAGGATCTGGGTTATAGATCACATTGGGGTCCGTCGAAGTCAATGGTAGTATATTTGAATACAAAAATTGAAGGAATGGCTGACTTTTGCCAGTTTTGTATTCTGGCGGTATGTACATCTTTGTATTTTGGTTCAAAAGAAGGAAATTTTGTCGTAGTAAATGATTTAATTTTTAGAAACGATATTTACGCTTATTTCCTTAAGTGATATAACTGCATTCGTACTCAAATAAAAGTCATGTCAAACAAGCGATCACATGTGGATTATGTTAAGATAAAGAATAAGGTTTTGAGGATTGAAGATGAAGAGCAAGACCCATTGTTAAACTTGGGATTCAAGCGTACAAAAACAGCTGCAGTTCCCGATCAAGACCAAGAAATACCCGTTATGCACGACGATACGCCTACCATGACCAAGAAAGAGAAACAGCAATGGAATATACCAGCGGCTGTATCAAATTGGAAAAATACCAAAGGTTTTATGATAGATTTGGATAAGAGAATGGCTACAAAGAAAGAAGACGGTGAAGAACAGAGTACTGTTAACAAAGGCTTTGCAAACTTGAGTGCTGCATTATATAAAGCAGAACAAAATGCCAAAGAGGAGTTAAAAGAAAAAGCCAAGCTCAAAGAAGAAGTAGAAAGGATGGCCGAAATAGAAAAGAGTGATCGTTTAGGCAAAATCGTGTCTGAAATTACCCAAAATGATACCACAAATAGCTTGGTAAGCTCAACAGCAAAATCAAGAGAACAAAGAAGGGCAGAAAGAAGAAAGAGGGCTCTTGAAGAAATGAATACTGCAAGAAGTGCCTCAACTTCAAGTAAGATACGTTCATTGGTGAAAGAACAGAATAGAGATGTCTCTGAAAGGGTCATTCTTGGAGCATCCGAGTCACTTCGTAAAAGGAACACAGAGGAATCCTATGACTCAACTTTATTCCTAAACGCAGCTGTTTCAGCTGGGAGAGATTCGTCTAAGTCAGGTGAATTATATGATAGACCACTCTTTGCGGCTCAGGATGCACTAAATGGTATTTACAGAAGCAGAAGTACCCTACCCACTAAAACTATGGGTCTAGGAGTAGATGGCAATGATGAAGAACAACATGTTGCATCTGGCGAAGCAGTTAAGTTTGTCAAAGACGAAGAACGTTAAATTATAATTAAATGAAATACCAACAAATATCTACAAAAACCTTTAGTCAATTGAAGCAATAGAAGCTGTCAAATAGTTTGTGTAAAATATGTATAATAAAAAGGAAAGCAACAATTGTTTCGATTAAAGACTCAGGATTCTTAAGCCAACGACAACACTTTCAACTTTGGCATCAATTTTGTAGCCTTCCTTTCTCCACTGTTCCAATTTTGATTCCAGCTGATCGATTTTAACTTCCACAACTTCGATGACTTCATCATCCATCCAGTGTGGTTGAGGATCCTTATTTTCCTCTAAAGTCATGTCGACATTAACCCAGACAAGAGAGCATGTTGCATCACATAAGCCAGGGTCACTAAATGAAACCCCACCCACTTTTTGAACTTCACCCTTGTAGCCACATTCCTCTTTCAATTCTCTGATTGCACACGATTCCAAGGAATCGTTTGGATCAACTAAACCTGCCGGAAATTCAATACACACTCCCATTGTTGGTGGTCTAAATTGCCTAACCAGCACCAGCTTCCTATTTCCATCTGCATATTTGAGTACGGGAATGATAACAACTGCGTCAACTGGCGAATCTACCGGTTTTGTTGGTCTCGTGGCCATTTCCCAAACGAGGTCCTTGCCAATTGGTGAAACATAATCAAGCTTTTTCAGTTGCACAAAGCGACCTTGGTCCAATGGTGTCACTTTTGTAATTTTGGCCTTGGTGCTTGAAGGGATCAATAACTCACGTGCTGAAGTCGTCATTGTTCTTAGTAAGATTCTTGATCTGATCATTAAGAAGAAACGAACTAACGCGATAAAGACTTATTTAATAAAGTGAGCAGCTAAGCAATCACCAGTTTGAGCCCAGCTTGTAGGAAGTGCATAAAAGAGTTATTGCATTTTGTCGACAATATTGCTACTAGAATATCAGATACTACACCTGCACAAGGATATTATATTTACATTCTTTAAATAAAAACATAAAACCAACACAGGTCAGTACTGATTTTATAAAAATAATTGGGAATATTGTTATCTTTAAAAACACAGGCAAGCTTATGTGTCGCCTGTTACCTAAACATAAGACACATTTAAAGATACATATCGGGTTTTTAATTAAAAGTTAATAGTGTGAAGCAAAATTTCTCAGATAAAAAATAGATTGAAATCTCTATCAAGGTTTTGATCTGTGCAGTCGTGAGAGCAGAACGATCTGAAGCTCTGCAGCGATGTCTGATATTCATTCGAGGATTCAAAATAAGCTGATAAGTTCAGGAAAATACAAGGAGATATATACCATGCTGGAAACAGAACTTTGCAACAGTGGATGGACAGAAAAGTTCCAAACTTTAACTCAAAAAACAGTTGAGTCAGCCCCAGATGAAGACTTGAATCTCAAAACTATACTGAACCAGTTACAAGACAAGGGCAAAGATTCAATCCCTGATGAAGTTAAGGCCAAAGTTATCAGGAAAATAGCAGAATTTCTTAATGAAGTTGTTGCATAGTTAAGTCACCTAGCATCTTTTGAATACTAAATGTATATTCATGTTTAATATTCAAGTTGAGATGTTCACTACTTAAATCGTGGTTGAATCGAATACCATAATTTACATTATAGAAATAATTATAAAAGTTAAATAATAAGTTGGTATGATATCAAAATTGTAGACTAAGTCATTTTGCTTTGTTTTTGTATTTTCAAATTTATTCAAATAGTTTTGACAATGACACTCACTTCTTTTAGTAAATTGCCAAATATAGTACACAACAATTTTATGCTTCATTCATCGTAATCATCATCCTCCTCAACCTGTCTCACCTTTGACTCTTCAACAGTGACACTTCCAAGCTGGACAGCTGGCTCGTCATTAGGTTGAATTTCATCTGGTTTGTCAACAACGCTTTTAGTATTGGCATCATTACTGTTGGTTTCAGAATTTCCACTATTGCCACTGTTTTTCAATCCATTAGAAATAGGAGAGGCCTTAGATTTTTCAAGTTCTTCTTTTTCCTCGTCAACTTCAATTGGATCTAGTTCTAATGTTTTTTTTTCAGTTTCTTGTTTTTGGTTCGATCCGACAGTTACTGATGGCTCTGCTTTTGGGTTAGTTGTAATTGACTCAGAATTTACAAGACTAGGTTCTTTGGATACTGGCTCAGCAATTGCTGATTCTTTATTATTAGTTCCATTATTTGATTGCGGGTCAATTTTAGTCTTTTTTTCAGCATTGGAACCTTCATTGCTTTCTAACGGCCTCTTACCAGTTATCGTTTTATCACTTTCCCCTGTAGATTGAGATTCGTCGACTTTAATGCCATCTTCTTCAGCATTCTTATCAACAGCATTTGTTTCTACTTCAATAGGCTTCACAGTTTGATCAACTAACTGTTTTGGAGAGGCTGATTGGTTTAATAGATCATTATCATCACTGTCATTATTGTTACTATTATTACTATTCCCATCCTCAAAATTATTAATGGTAGTTTCTTTTGTTTGGCTCTTAGCGACTCTCGCATTTTCTTCCTTTTCTTCTTTCTTTAGCCTTTGCTGTCTCTTGAACTCCTCTTCTTTCTCTTCCTCCTGCTGTTTTCTTTGTTGCTCTTTCATTAATTCCTCTTGTTTTTTCTGTTCCTTTTGTTGATGCTTCAAAAATTCTTCTTCTTCCTGTTGCTTTTGTTGCTGAAGTTGAATTTGCTGTTGTTTTTGGATCTGTTCTTGTTGCTTTTGAAATTGTTGTTGCTGCTGAATCTGTTGTGCTTGTTGTTGTTGAACCTGCTGTTGGAGTTGCTGCTGTTGCTGTTGTTGCAATTGAGATATTCTACCGTCGACAGAAATGCCTTGATCAATAATTGGTTGAGAACCGGGTAGACTATTGCTATTACTGTTGCTACTATTGCCATTATTATTATTGTTATTTGTCAGCATAAATTGTTGACCTAGAGATGTTTGACCAGGTAATGGACCTGCATTAGCTTGAGCAATTTGTTGTTGTTGTTGTTGTTGTTGCTGTTGAATCATTTGATGAGAAGGCATTGACAATTGATGCTGAGATTGAATTGGTGGGGGCAGTTTACCACCTTCCTTTTCATACTTTGACAATTGCAAAAGTCTTTCTTTAATGTGTGGGTTATTTGGATCTAAGGAAGCGGCATGCCTGTAGGCATCTAAAGCATCACTGATTTGATTATTACATGTTTCATAAAGGGTACCTAAATCATACCAAACTTCTGATAGGTACGGATTCAAGCGAATAGCCCTTGTGTAGGCATCTAAGGCATCTTTGTACTGGGAAATTTTATAGTAAAGAACACCAATGGAACACCAAAAGGTCGGATTCCTTGAGTCTAGATTGACAGCGTGCTGGAACGATTCGTAAGCATTGGAGAAATCCTGTTTGGTCATGTAAACTCTACCAAGGTAGTACCATGAATGAGCGTCTGAGTTATTCAACTCGATTGATTGGCCTAAAAGTTGTAACGCAATGTCCAAGTCGTAGAATGGAGCATCTTGTTGGGAGTAGAGACCACCTAACTGTTGAAGTACCTTGGAGTGATTTGGGCTTGCTTGAATTACCCTTTCATATGCTTCCTTAGAGCCCTTGTAGTCACCATTTTGCTCCAAAACAGATCCGATTTGGAACCACACATCAGTCTGGGTTAGTGGGACCGGAGGCCTAGTGAGAATATACTGGAAGCACTCGAGCGCCTTCTGGAGCTTGCCCTGCAACTTATATATAATCCCCAAGCGGAAGTACACCTCGTTAGCTTTGTCAAAGTTGGGGTCCATTTCAAGCACTCTAACAAAAGCCTCCTCTGCATACTCAAGCGACCCATAACGGTCATACAAGATCCCGATTCCGTGCCATAGCTTTGGCACCGAGAGGTTCTTCAAGTTCAACAACGCCTGCTGGTACGCCGTGTACGCTGACTGCAAGTCGTCCAGCATCAAATAGCAGTGGCCCAAAAGGCCCCAGACTTCTCCGTTGTTCTGATCTAGCGCTAACGCTCTTCTGTACAGATCTGCTGCCTCGGCATACGCGTCTCTTGTCCTGTAAACGTTAGCCAACTGCGTCAGCGCCTTCGAGTTGTTAGGTGTGTAACGGAGAGCTGTTGAAAACGACTCAACTGCCTTCTCAACGTTCCCGATCGTGTCTGCACACGTGCCAATCGCAATCCACGTCTCCGCGCACTGCTGAATAAATGCATCGTTTGTAACCATGTTGCTCTATATATACACACACGTATACCCCTATATATACGTCTTATAACTGTATTCCAATACAAAGAAAAAATATAAACAAGTTTCTCCAGCTTAAACACTTCACGAAAAAAACCGTCCTTTAGACCCGTGAGAAAAAGAAACGTGGACATTCCATTTTGCTTTTTCCTATTGTTTCGCCGCATAATAGCAAAATAATAGCAGAGGAAGAGCAGAAAAGTGAGAGGGAAGTGGCATGGAGCCGAAGAAATCAAGGCACAGGGCAGGAGGCAACGAGAAGCAGTAGACGAGACACGACGCAGCAGTCTGGATGGGTCTTGATTACTCTACCTGGGCATTCTGTAGTTAGCTAATGGACTCCGGATTAACATTGCATGTCACATTGTCTCGGTTATTTCACTTCCAATCATCAAAGACTTTCTTCTAATGCTATTTTTGTTTTCTCCTGAACGCCACAGCAACAGGCTCCACTAAAACCATAACCACCAAGTTCAGCGCCGTCTCTACTATCTCTGCATCATACCGGGAGAGGGGTGTGCACCAACACCCGGCAAACGACCACATGACTGAAATAATATGGGTTACGCGATTCTGGGGCTTAATACGTCATCGGTGTCATATAGCCACGCTATTGACACCAACTACTTCAATGTCTTGATAAACTCCTCCATGTTGTACTCTTCCTCGTACTGCCTTTCGTCCCAGAGCTCCGGTAGCTCTTTGACAATGCCGGCTGCAGGTCCACCCAATCCACCCTCTTCGGCGATACCGCTGCCGCCATTGGCCTTTCTCGACTGGTCCTCCTCAACGTCATCGCTCGCATCAAACAAATCGAGAAGCTGGTGCGTGTCCATAGAAGCTAAACCCGCGTTCTGCTGGTTCACAATAGTCGACGCGATGTTCATCTTGAACTTTTGCAAACCCATAATCTTCTCTTCCAAAGTGTCCTTCGTAATCAACCTGTAAACGTTGACAACCTTTTTCTGTCCAAGCCTATGTGCTCTGTCCATCGCTTGTAAATCGTTCATTGGATTCCAATCGTGCTCAACAAAGATAACAGTATCGGCACTCGTCAAGTTCAATCCAAGACCACCGACTTTTGTCGTTAACAGCATCAAATCAATGGAGGGATCATTGTTGAACTTCTTAACTAGCTCTTGCCTGAACCTTGGATCGGTGGCCCCATCCATTCTTAAATACGTCACGTTCGGCATATGCTTCTTCAAAAGTTCGTTTTCAACAATATCCATCATATCCTTCATTTGAAAAAAAATCAAAACTCTATGCTGTGAAATTACATTGAAATTATCATCCTCGGTTCCAATGCCACACTCTTTTAACAACGTCTTCAATGCAATTAACTTTGGAGCATTTTCAATATCATTTAAGGTCTTGTTATATTTTTTCAAATGTTGCGTGACTTCTGCATATTGCGGGTGCTTGTTTGTCAATACAAGTGATGGATGATTACAAAGCTTTCTCATATATTGCAAAACTTGAAAAACATGTTGTTTGCCTTCATTTGCTGTCCCGTCTTGTGTAGTTTCTTCAATGTCTTTGGCAATACTACCCTTTTGTTTTTTGATGAAGTCTTTATAGAGCTGTCTCTGCAAATTTGATAATTGACAATAATAATCTTGAATGATTTTAGGCGGTAAATCTGATAAAACGTCCTCTTTCAGTCTTCTTAACATAAATGGAAGAACTTGCTTATGTAAACTTTCTAATGCTAATGCACCTTTTTCTTGCTCTTTTTTACCTTTACTTGTACGAGATTGTGAAATGGGTTTAGCAAATTTCTCTTGAAATTGCTTCTCTGTTCCTAAAAATCCTGGCATTAAGAAGTCAAACAATGACCATAGCTCCAAAACATTATTTTGAATTGGAGTACCCGATAAAACTAAACGATGTTCTGCTTTGATACGTTTGACAGCTTTTGTCAATCTGGTATTGGCATTCTTAATAATGTGTCCTTCATCTAAAACACAATAATTATAGTCAAAAGTGGTAAGGAAATCGACATCATTACGTAAAACATCATATGACGTAACTATCACATCAATACCCTTTTTATCTCTATTCTTAACATCATCTTTCAGTGATGATCTCACAGATGGAGGACCTGCGTAAACTATCACTTTCATGAAAGGTGAATATTCGTTGACTTCTTGTTCCCAATGACCTGTTAAAGAAGGTGGACAAACAATCAATGTAGATAACCTTTTAAATTCAGGCAATTTTGTCTTCTCATACTTCTCGTTTCTCATATGATGATCACTTGCAATGATGCAAAGGGTTTGTAACGTTTTACCTAAACCCATATCATCACATAAGATTCCATGTAAATGATACTTGTTCAAAAAATACAACCAATTAACACCTTCTTGTTGATACTTTCTTAATGTTGCTTTGATTGCAATGGGCAGTTCAAATGGTTTTATTTTTGATGGATCCATCATTTGCTGCAAAAATTCACGTTCTTGTTCCCTTTCTTCAAGTAAAGCTTTTGGCATATCAATTGGATCAGGAATTC
The DNA here is from genome assembly GCA_030570395.1 of Saturnispora gosingensis. Lineage (NCBI taxonomy): Eukaryota > Fungi > Ascomycota > Pichiomycetes > Pichiales > Pichiaceae > Saturnispora > Saturnispora gosingensis. Next base: position 46,483 of record JAJLVU010000009.1, read on the forward strand.
CTGCTTCTAGAGGCACCAACTTGATGATCTGGGCAAATGTGGTTGTAGCTAACATTCTGACATCCTGAATTGAATCGCTCATCCTACCAAGAACCGGAACAATTAAGAAAACAACATATGGAAGGATAGAAGCTCCCATTTCTTGAACAACGTGATAAATTGCCTCAATTGCACCTTCTCTATAACTAGAGTTTATTGGACTCTGTAATAATGGCAATACTTGCTTTACCAACAGTTGAAAACCAGAGCTTGGCGAGGTCTTCACTATGGTTGCAAAGCATTTTGCAGCAGAAAATCTCCAAACAGATTTATTTGATTGTAGTCCTAGCATTACTAGGTTAACTCGTTCCAATAGATCAGAGATTAATACTCTATCTAACTTCGGGAGTAAGCATTTAATTAATTCGAAAGAATCAATAACACCCTGGCCAGCTTTATCATCACATTCATCTTCTAACGTTAACGTGTTAAGTGGTTCAATCATTAATGATTTCAAATTGGTTAACTTATTAAATATTTCAACACCAAAAAAATCCACTAGTTTTTCCAGCACAAGCTTCCCTCCTCGTCTTTTTACTATCGCATTTCTAATGTCATGGTCTTCCAATACGTCATTGACGGTGACACCAGCAGCTTCTAAACCCTCTTGATTTCTACCTTCTTTTCTTAAAGTCATAATGCCTTCAAAGCTCTTATTTGGCGCGTATTCTGGAACTTCTGCAGGATCAACACACAAGAATCCACATAAATTTTTAACCATTTTGTCAATTATTAAATTTCTATTGGCTCTGACTAACTCTGAAATAAGATAAGTCACGTTTTCACAAGAATGTTCTTGCAAATAGATGCTTTTAACTAACTTAACAGCATCCATCATACCTCTAATAACAGGGTTCATCTTTGGTGGTAATTGATTGTTGTTGGTGTCTGATAATAGTACAGCAAACATATATGCAGCTGCTGAGTTACTTATCAATACATGTTCGCGTTCGGAAACTTCATCCCTGACTTCATCGATTTGCTGCTCGACTTGTAATTTCAAAGAACTTAGTGCTGAGGTACTTTCAATTCTGGAAACAGCAGGAAGAGATTTGAAAGTAGCATCGTACCATTTATGTGCCAAATTATCAGCATCATCAATAGTGAATGCGCCGGGTCCTGCCTCCTTTTCACCTGCAACCAAAACCGCCAATGATTTCAGCTTTGATGAATGAAGTTTTGCTGTTGTTTGAAATCCACTCAACAGTTGACAGCATTGAGAACGTACTGATCTTAACAATGGCGTGGCTTCTCTAAAGAAAGGTAGTGCTACCTCATGTTTGGTAATTGTCAAAAATTTTGGAATAAACAAATCAACAATTTCGGTATAGTTTTTATTTTCAACATTAGAGCTGAGAATATTCTGAAATAGTTCTGATAATACAACACATGCAAGAGTCCTATGAGTTGCAAATGGAGATTCAAAGCAAACTTCAAAATATTTCAAATGCTCTTTTAGAATATTTAAATCAGCGTATTTGGCTAAAGTGCGTCCCATTGCTTTGGCAGCATTCAATCTAGTAGACCAGATTGTTTCTATACCAACTAATGTAATATCTCCATTGATTAGCGGGGCATCAATGTTAACATATAGGTCATACTCTGAATCAGGAATACCATTACCTCCGTGATGAGGAGTCTCCGTTTCCACGGAAGAAGCTTTCCTTTTCTTTTTACTTCTTTTATGCATATCATCGTCTAACGATGACCCATCTTTATCATTTTTCTTGGTATCACCACTAATACCGTGCTCCACAATGTATAAGACAGAAGAATCTGTATTAAAATTCTTGAAGTTAATGCCTGAAAGGGAGATATCACTATTTTTCATGTAAGCACCAGAAGGCTTCATAATGTTTGATGGATTCATTGAGTAACCGAACCTAGGTAACCCAACAGGAGTACATAGGAGATCCAAAAGAGGTAACAAATGGCATCCAAAAATGGTTTCAACCTTATAAGGAATCGTCTCTTGAATTAATTGGAAAAATAAAGTTAGATTCAACTCAGAAACATCTTTATTTTGTTCAAATAAAATATTTTGGTAAACTAATCTGATTAACAATCCGTTCGAGTTGAAAGCCCAATCTCTCATATCAGTATCCTTAATATCTAAAAATGCTAATAATGTTCGCAGAACAGCTTTCCTTACAGCAGGGATACTATGTCTCAAAAATGGATATAATCTCGGAACTAACTTAGAGAAGTTCCAATCGTTGTTTGCATCATCGTTCATGCAATCCTCATCATCGGCTTCTTCTGATTTAATATTTAGCGACATACTTTTCATAACGTCCAAAATCTCCTTGTGCTGACATAGTTTGGCCAATAAATCCATAATGGCACCAGTTGCAGCACTTAGATCATCACGCCCGTCACCCAAAACAATCCATAAAATCTTAACGAGTTCCATTAACAAATTCTTTGAACTTTGTTCGACGATGGCGCCTGTAATTGGAACTAGGGTAGCAGCTGCAACAGTTTGAACATCATCGTCACCTTGTGCGCATAGACAGTTAAGCACAATTTGGGAAGTCTTGTTTAGAATACTAATATCTGATAACAACAAGTCTGCTTTAATTGAAACAAAATAACGTAGACCAAGTAACCCACCATGTTTTGCTTCCCAGATTGTATGTGTTTGCTTATCCTGTTGTTTCATATCAAGTGCGCTATCTATCATTTCCTGTTTAACAATAAGCGATGTCGTTTTCTTTTGTTCGATCAACTCACATAAAGCGTCATATGTCTTTAATGTCAAATCATTATCAAGATATTTTAAAAGTGCAGCCAAGACTTGTGCTGTATTCTCTCTTACTGGTGCAACAACAGTATCACTAACATAATCACCAAATCTGTCCATCGCAAAGACCGATAGTATTCTTACTGTTAAATCTTCTAATGTTCTTCTATTTCGTTCATCATTCTCTTCCTTTGTTTTGTTGTATATACGCCCTGCACAAAGAGCCTGATGTTTAACGATTTCTCTTAATCCCAATGTTGCTCCATGTCTTATCTCCCATGCAGGATCAAACAAGTTTTTCAACAATAGTTCATAAATTCCCTGGAGAATCCAAACTTTGTCTTGATATTTGGCATGTTCTGCTATCATTGTTGAGTCGATCGTTGATTTTTTTTGTTCCACAACCAATTTTGATCCATTGGCTTGAGAAGTCACATCAAACTGTGTAGGATCTGCAGGAGAGGCAGAGCCAGATGATCCACGATCCTTTTGCGATAGTATATTTGATACCGAAGATTGTGATAAATCAACCGGAGCACTAGATTTCGATGTTTTATCAGTTTTGGCTTTCCGTTTTGCTAAGGCTCTCATTCTTGCTGAGACCTTTTTAGAGGTGTCTTCCTTTACTGTCGCAGAAACTGGCGATTTAGGTGATGAAACTTTATTAATTGGTTTGGCATTAATTTCCTTTGAAGCTTTGGTAGAATCCAATGAATGCAAACCTAATTTATGTGTAAATTCTGTCTTTTGACGTTTTACTGAATTGTGTTCCTTGTGGTTTGGGTTATTTTTAAAAAGAATGTACTGGTCACCGGAATTAGCCAAAAGAACGTGTTGTGAGTCAATTATATCATTGAGAGACCAATCATTAAAGGAGATCAATTGCGAAATGTTATTTTTGGCGTCAAGATAACTCATATCTTCTTCAAATCCATCTTCATTTTCTTCTTGTTTGATATTTGAAGATATTAAAGAGGGGTTCCACTCGGGAGCATGCGAAATGATGCCACCAAGTGCCCTTGCTGCAGACACACGAGTTTCCCAGCGTGAGCTCAAAAGATGAGGATACACTCTAGAGAGAAGCGCCAGAATGTCGTCTACGTGGTTCGCTGCAAGGTCCGCCAGCTGATCTGCGGCAGTATTCCGAACATATGGTGTGGACCCCGTGTCTAAGATAGCAACGAGCCTATCCAACCTAGACATACTGATCTATATTTTAGACGCTCTTTGATTGATAGTTGAGCAAACGCGTCTTGATCTGGTTTGAAGGTTTTTTTTGGGGGAGAAGCCATCTTTATATAGGAATTTTAGATTTTTTCTAAGCTTACGCTGTATGAAGACGTCGAGTGCTTAAAATATAGAACTAGATACAAATGGGGTTCATTGACGTCGTGGGTATATTAGATGCTAATGGGAAGAATGTTATATATTGGCACACGCTAAATACGCAAGCACCAGAAGTGGCATATGTTTTGGACCAACTACCAGTGCTGGACAACGCCCTTCCGATCATAAAGCTAGACAAAGACTGGGTGCTTGCGTGGAAACGTGTCAACGGCCTTGTACTAGTGACAATTGGGACGACTTATCCTGAATTCGTTGAGGTAGTTTCTGATGATGAAGAGGATAACAATGAAGAGGAAGAGGGAGACCAAAGTTCGGAAGTTGAAATTAATCATGATCAACAAAAAACTTATCATGACGAGTATCAACAGCTAAATGACAATGACTTGGATGCAGATCTAGAAGAACAGACACGTAATAGTGATGATACGTCATTAGAAAGCCAAAAGATACCAATAAATATCTCCTCGTCTCCAAATCCTGCACAGTACTTTACGTTCATGTCCATATTCATTGAAGCTTTAATGGCGTTTTTTAACACAGATGCACTTTCCCGGTACAAAATACATGTTAATGCCCACAAGATCACCATGATTCTTCAAGAATTATTGGACAGTGGGGTACCATTCATTATTGACATTAATCAACTAAGAGAACACATTCCTTCAAAATCAATATTAAACTCAATTCTCAACACTACTAAACAAATACAAAATTCCGCTTCGACGTCATTAGCAACATTTAAACAGGGTGGAATTGGTGCCATTGGATCAAACTTTTCTTCTATGAGCTTTGGTAATGGATCACCGGGTTCGAGTAGACCTCAAACACCTAACTACTCAATTGTACTTGAGAAGTCTGGATCAGCAACGCCATGGAGAAAAGCTATAGTTAAACACACACAAAATGAATTGTTCATTGATTTATATGAAACAATAACGCTGAAAGTCACTTCAGCTCCATTGAGAAGTGGCTCTAAGTACTCGTATACCAATAGCTACACTAATAGCCATAAAACATCATCAGAATATTCCAAAGCAACAATAAATGGTCACTTAGATATGAGATCATCAATTTCAGGCCAAGCAATCGTTTCTGTAGTGCTAGAATCACCTTTGTACAATGCTTTTACTGCCATTGGGAGAGAGGCTTCTGAAATTTTTGATCTGTCATGTACGCTCTCACATTGCATTAACAGAAATGTTTGGATAGATAGTATACTTTCGAACAATAGAAACATTCAATGTATTCCACCAGATGGCAAATCAACTTTACTGACTTATAATGTTGATATTGCAGAATTAAATAGTTTGTCCAACAAATTGCATGGATCAGGTGGCTATTTCAATATGCATAAATTCACTGGTTTAGTTGCTGTTGAACTTCAAACTGGACTTGGAAACCCAATGAATGAAAATAATCTGAAAAATGAGTTTGAAATCGTTGTTAGTACGGGTACTGCAGATTCTGTTAAGGAGTTAGAATCTTTAATTATCGATATTGAGCTTCCCAAGTTCTCTTCAACAGAACAATATGATATACGAGTCTTGAGATCCAGTTCAGGTTCTCTAATGAAAAACTCTAAAGGCACATGGCAATGGATATTTGAGTCACCTATTGTTTTGGGTGCCACATTTTCGTTAAGATGTGCAATAAATACTCCATCTTTGTCCACTGCTAATGAGCAAAATTTACAGTCACAACAAATGAAGCATGATTCCCACTTAGGGAATGGAGGGCCATCTTACGGTGCTGGCTCTCATTTCACAAGAATGGTTCCATCTGATCAAAAAGTTAATGACGCTCATGGTGCTAAAATCTTGAAGCCACTCTGCCTGAATGTAAAATATAATTATAAGGGTGGTGTTTTTACTGGTACAAAAATCAAAGGCATTGAGATTCTCGATGATGGGGAATTAGGGAAGACTAAACCATTCAAGGGTGTTAAGTATAATGCCCGTTCCTTGGAGTTTATTGTTAAGTAATTTTGAATTTATCACACTCAATGTTTGATTTTTTGCATTAAGTAAAATTTATTATTAGTGTATCATTAATCGTCTTTATACATTGCCTGTCAATACCGCGGTATACAATAAAAGTTTTAACACCTCTGTTAAATAGATTTTTGATTAAATGAAATCATTTTCCAAACCAAACTCGACTCCAATAGATCCAAAAACTTTTTGATAAAGTTTATAATCAAAAGCATTTTCTAAATCGTGCCAATCAATTAATCCATCCTGTAGAATTTCGCTGTTGCTGTTGCTATTGTTCATGTCTTTTTGCGATCTTTTTTTAGTATCGTCAATTATAATTCTCCATTGCTCCATTGATATTTTCCATGGATTATTTGGGTTAGCTGCAAGCCATCTTGATTTGTGTTCATAAATAGTTTGCAAAAGCAAACATAAGGTTAAAAGAAATTTGAATTGGTTGTGAAGGACGTCACTATCAATCAATTCGGGATCACTAGTACCTACGTTGTAAAGCTCCATTATGCAATCTGTTAGCGAGGTGAAATTTGCAAAAATATTGTATGCTGCTCTTAAAGGGCTATTAGGAGAAGTATCGGTATCATCCATTGATACAAATACTGTTCTCTCAATCATATCTAATGGAAAAGAATTGAAGTATTGTGTTTGAGCAGCAGCAAAAGAGGATTGTGCTGAAAAGTATTCAGTATCACTGTTTTCAAAATGTAACGTTGAAATGTGGCTCATAATAAAATAATATGCATTCTTGATGAATCCTGAAAAGGATATGCGTAAAAGCAAAAAGGAATGCACCAACTGGGCAGATGATTCTACGTTATATTTGATTAGCTCTTTCATCAACCTAAAAGTGAATACAATAGAACCTGTAATTTGAAACTCACATTTATTTCTGACTCCCCGTATTGCTTCCAGATCTTGAAGCGTGCAACTCAACAGTGATTTGTTGGCTAAAATTTCATCACAGCACGCTCTAATTTTAAATAAAATAACTTGATACATAGCAATAAGTCCCGATTTAAGTAGAATTGTGTTTGCTGTCTCTAGAATTCTCAAAGATTTTGATTCTAAAAGTTCAGTAAAAGATGGAACTCTGTTAAGATGTAAAGCGGCGATATTCATTGCATTAATCATATCTGCAAAGCTAACTGCCTTAGTGCTTACAAAAATTTCATTAAGATAGCGTAGCAAGGATATTAATGGTTTGGTTTCACTCGTTAGTCTTGGGATACAGTAACGATAATCAATTGATGATCTTTCACCACAAATTACGCTAGCCATTAAGTCACTTTGTTGAACAAAATTCCATAAGGAGGTGACTGTAGCCTCTGATATTCCCTCAGTAACAAAAATATCACATTTCATATGAATTCCAAGAGAGTAAATGACTTCGATAGCATCTTTGAGAATTGCACGATTATCAGTTGTCAAAGTGTTCATATTTTTGGAAACGTCTAATAAAAAGATGTTGAGCCTAAATGTCAACAAAGCTAATAGGGCACTGAAAGTTGGAGAGGTCTTATAATTTGAGAAAGCCAAAGCTTCTAGCGCAAGCTTATGCAAATTTCCATTGGTATCAGGAAATGAATGCTTGAAAAAATCCTTTTCTCTACCTTTTGTGTAAATATCTACATTTTTCAAGATCGATGCCATTAGTGATAACCACGAATAATCAACTCTATCAACGGGCGGGGTGAATATGTATTTTGTTTTCTCTAAAAAACTAATTCTTTCGAAATCTGCTAAGCTTTTTAGCTCTTTTAGAGAAGAATTTGAATAATCCTCTGATTTTTTAAACCACAAATTGAACTTCTGTTTAACCTGTGTCATCAAAGCATCATCAAAATAAGTGATTATTGGAACTTCGGTAAAGAAAAAGTTTAGTCGCTCCATCATTCCATCACCATATGGACATATTGCCTCTTCAACTAAATTGATCAACTGTTCATGTGAAATCCAAGAGTTTTGTAGATGAAAAGCAACTGAGTAATCTTGTAGAGATTCTTTGAAATTTGGTTTTTGGTGTTCCATTTCCAATGGTGCTGATACATATGTGTCATTTATATTGGGTGAAAGCTTATTTGCAGCATCTAACAAAGCTGAAAACGGTTTGAAATGCGAATTACTTTCAAATATAGCATTTGCTGTGAAAGAACCATAAAATTTTGTTGTATAGGTACCATTGGGTTGTTTTATCTTCTGAATTAAAGGAACCTTATAAATCATACTTTTGGCTGACAAAGCTTTGGTTAAATAAATTGGATTAATTCGGGAAACTTTCTCATATTCATTATCAATCATTAAATTTTCGTCTAAAGTTGAGGAGTATTGGAATTGCAAAGCAACTTTATTTTCATAGCTTTCGTCAGAAATTATCAATGGGTTATTTATCACTCTTGGTATTGTGCTCAACTTTGAGTACGCACTTTGCTTTGTAGTTGCAGCTTTATCGCCATCAGTTGACAAGTAGTTACAAGTGTCCTTTTTACCAGCTCTAATACATGATCCACATGGTGTTTGTCGATCACACTTAACTTTTCGCCTTTTGCAGTTAAAGCAAGCAAACCTCGGCCGCTGACCTTTTCTCCCTGGAGCCATTGATGACTCTGTTGCTGATGAGTAATAAAAGCTTTTTTGGCTAAAAGTATTTTGACACATAGAATTTGTGACAACAAGTTACGCGAAGAAAGCTTGTTAGCAAGAAGAGTACATTTGAAGAAGAGATTCTGTTGATCCAACTGCCTGTGACGCTTGGAAAAGCAAAGCTGGAATATTTTTAAGCAATTAATTGATTACAGTAAGTTTCAATTGGCACAACAAAGGCAAAAGTCACCCCAGTATGCTTCAAAACCAACGGATGTTACATTGTATACAAATAAAGGCTAACGTACTTTGATGGCACTATAACTGACGGACGGTAGTGTGACACACAGAGTTGGGAGGATTTTTTTTGTTCTTGTAGAGCTACAAATACAGGATTAAGTGTTTTATCAAATATGAAGTTATAGAAGGACACATCTATAGGTTTTTTATTTAGATGCCAGAATATACCATTACCTCTCAAATCTAAATGGACTAGGAGATAAATAATAACCAATATGCCAGAACTATTTGGTACTATAGCTTTAAAGTGGTTGTGAAGATGCTACAATAATAATTCATTTAAACTTTATTTCGTCATACAAACAAAACGTTTGAAAAACCAGTTAAACTGTCCTCTGCTTGATTTCAATACCGCTTTTGAGATGATCGACCAACGAGGTTAGATCATTTATGACCAGATCAGGCTCGTAGACGCCAGCGACCTTGTCATTGCCGTGCTCGCCATGGTTGATGAGCACGATACCACAACCTGCTCTGAGGCCCGCTTTCATGTCGTCAGAGGAGTCTCCCACCATCAGAACGTCTGCGGGAGTTATCAGGTCGTCGTCTAGCGCTGTGTTGAACTGCTTTATGATGTGCAGAAGGGGCTCGGCCGCTGGTTTGGGTGGATCAAATTCTCTCGTGACTATTGGTCCCACCCATTCCAGATGGGCGGTGCTCTCACTGTGTGTGTCCGTGTTGACAACGTTCTTCATAAAGTAAGCTACAGGCGCAGACACGTTTCTTGTACAGACACCCATTTGCACGCCCAGCGCCTGTAGTTCGATAAGCGCCTTTCGAACACCTTTCATGGGCATCTGTCTCAGCATTGACTTGTGGTCAATGTAGTGCAACCTCCGAAGTGCCTCTTCCCTCGTTACCGGCGAGTCGTTGAACTCGTAATCCTTAGTGTAATCGTACTCCTCCACACTGCCATTTGTTTCTGTCTCCGATGGCAGTGTCTCTATGAACTCTAGCACGTCAACCCCAGGCTTGACCTTTAACGCGTGTCTCATTTCGGCAAACATCCAAGCCTGTGGCTGTGTGAGCGTGCCATCCATGTCAAAGATGATTCCCCGCAATTTACGGTACGTGTTGTCTTTACCTATTGCCAATCTGTAACTCATATCCCTCTTTCACTGATGCACAGTTGCCTCTGGGTGTAATGATGCACTAGTTATCAATGACGTTATTCCGTTTGAAAAATTGATTTCCCTTATACTGCAAACGCTCATGGCATTGCATCGCCAAGTTTCTAGGTTATTCTATGTGTTACCATGAAGAAGGTACAGTATGCCCAAAAAGAAAGTAAAACGTATCCCAGGCATATGACAATAACGTTTGTACCTTCCATTGCATCATATCCTCACAAAGGGAAACATAAATAGAAACAAACAGTAGCGGATAGGGTAATAAATAGTAACCTGACACGCCTATCCCGTGCTGGAAAACAATATATATAAAGGAAGACATAAGAGGTGGCCGTCACACATTTCAGCGACAGATGGAACAACCATATTGTTTAGGTATAATGGGTATTATTAACAAAATCAAAGAAAAAATCGAAGGTGACGACTTAGCCTCTCACCACAACCAAGATCGTGACGAGATGCAGAGAAGTGGATCGGACCGTAAGAGAAATGAGATGATGTACGGTGACTCGAACAGAGATGAAGTGCATGCAACGCATTTTGGAGACGAACACGATGAAGACTACAACAAGCCAAGAAACCGGATGGTTGACACATTGTCTAACCAGCAGGTGGGAGAGAGTGTTGCAGGCCAGTCCGGTAAATACTCTGACCATAACACCATGTTGCATTCGATGTCCAACAGACAGGCCGACCAGTTTGCCAGAGAGGGTGACTTTTACAAAGCCCTGGACACCAATGCTGACGAGGGAACAAACTATGTGAAGAGAAATGAAATGTTTGGCACTGCCCCTAACGACAGAGAACGTCTGCAGGGTATGGGCGAAGGAGACCACAAGAACCTGGAAAGTGACAGATTACTTTAGTTACGTGGGCTTTTATGACATGATGATTTAGTTATAATTTTCTTTTTTTGTAGTTAAGTATTGAATTATGAACATCACCTTGATCCCCGTGTGGTGCACATGAATCCTCTGGCTGTTCCAGAATATCTAAAGCTACTCTGCCGAATGGCTCGAATTAGCTATTTGTGCACAACGACGACTTCATGTCAGCGCATATTGTGGTGTTGTACTACAGCTGTGAGAAAATTGCGTAATTGTTATGCAATGCAGCTTTATCAAAGATCGCTCCGGTGTGAACGATGAGCACAAAACAGCAGCGTGCAGCGATTATCTTTAATTGAGGTAGTGTGAAACTTGAGCATGCCAATGTAGGTTCTCGATTTAAAGTCAACTACGTTACAGTAACTTTCAAGTGTCTCTGATTTGGATTCTCGGCTGCGTGATTTTTTACTGTTTATTGCACTCCCTATCGGAATTGTGAGGCCCTAATTTCTTCCCACATTTATCACATATTTTCAGCGTGGATTCGAGGGTCCTCCGGGATACTGGATACCACTTCAATCCCACTGGCGATTTAGGTGGTGGGATTAAGCTGGCAGAAATGTGGAAAAACGGGATGCCCAACCTCACAGACGCACAAATTAATCGATGCGTACTGGCATAGGTGCTAAATGTTTAGTTGAGGAAATAAAAAACCTTTGTGTTTATAAATAAATGTGATGAAATAATAAAAAAAATATAAATACAGTACAATAAAACAGGTATAGGAATAAGTATGAATTGTCATTAGTTGCAAGCTGCAAGGCTGGCATTAAGGTAATTAATAGATTTGTTGTGAGTTTTTATCAGGGTATTTCAATAAGGTACATTGAGTCTCTTTTAGACCGAACACCAACCGTTCAAACCCTCTCTCGTAATCTCGAGGTTCCAAAAGTCATTGGCCATTCGGATCCAGTTCAGAAAAACGACATCCTTTAAAACATTGGATTTATCGCTTTTGATACTCATACCACCAACAGTCACCCTTTTAACGATGAGATCAATATTTTGTGCATCAATAATAACCTTCAATTCCTTTTTAACTAAATCGTTTGGCTGTTTCACATTGTAGCATCTTCTTATATTGTTGTTTATGGATGACTCAAATTTCTTGAACCGTACAGAAGGGTTCAAAGAATCAGCGGCGCTTATGTCCTTTTCACTATTTGGATTGTTCTCAAATTTGGTATTATCATTATCGATCCCCAAAGCTTGGTTTAGCGATATAACGCTCTTAACAAATGTGTTCAAGTTTTTAAGAATTTTTGCACATTTAACAACTATCAGTGGTAACATCGGTTGGATTACCAAGATTTCAAAGTCGTCCAGTTGCTCATCTATTATATTGATAATTCTTTTGATCATTTTAGCGATGTTTAACTCCATAGTTAAAATATGATCAACAGTCAATTCCTTGTTAACCTCTCTCAGTTGAATCATTTCTTCATTCAACCCTTTACAGAAATAAATTAAATCATTATTGATTTTCAAAACTTGCATGAATTTGAAATCCAGGCCTTTGATATCCATTTCAAAGAGTTTATCAATGGAGTCCAGTTCTTGTAGATCATTTCCGTAAATTAGTAAATGCATCGCTAGTTTCATGAAATCGGTGTTGACGTCTTTCAGGTTTGTTAGAATGCTATTCGCAAAATAGTTGTTGGCAAATTGGATATCAATTGAAAAGCAAATTGTTGAAGCCCTTGGTGTTCCATAATAAAGTGAATAGATATTATCAAGCAAAACATTATTGATTAGATTATTGAAATTCAAATCATGAACATTACTTTTAAAAATCAACCAGTCTCTGAAATAGGAAAAGGCAATACCAAAACCTAAAGAATATCTATAGCCCGATAATATAACTGAATAATTAAGGATAGTTAAACAGGTTGTCAGAATTGATTTTGCTGAATCATTTGTTTCAATAAAAGTTTTGTTCAAGTAAAACGATAATATTATTTCAAACGACCTATTGATTTGCTCAATAATATTGACATCGTTATTGGCATTTAATAATATATTCAATGAAGTTGATAACAATTCTAATACGCATAAATGTTCCTCGTGGTCCATTTGGTAACATTCATTCAATATTAAATCCTTTGATGCCATAATTGGGAACTGCAAGTGAAATTTTGAATAATACATGTCCATCATACCGGTTATATTATTCCAAAGGTCTTGCCAGCGCTTTTCTCCAATGTTTGGTAGGTTGTTTGACAACGAATTCCTAGTTGAGCTTGAATTTGAGAAAGACATATTCAGGCCAGCAAAGCCTCTGTTGATGCTTCCCAAACTGTTGGTAAACGGTCTTTGGATTGAGGCTCTTGGGCTAGACGCCGTTGTTGAGTTGGAGAACGTCCTGTTGACGGTAACAGCAGCCAGTTGCTGTTGATCAATTGGCAGCTGAAATGGTCTGCTTGAATTCATTCTTTTGGAGTTTTGACTAAAGAACTCATCGTCGGAATCAGAGTAATCAGAGGATTGGTACACAGATGAGTGTTTGCTTGACTGAGACCTCTTTCGAGGTCCTAGTGTGTAAGAAGAATTTGATTCGTTTGAAAGTCTTCGGTTTGGAATGTTGTTTCCAAACATAGGCCCATCTGAGGGAGCCTTCCAAAATAGATTCTGCTGGGCCGGAAAGAAAGGTGCTTCGCTCTGCGAGTTTGTGCTTGTGGACCGCTGTCTGCTGCTGATGTCGGCAGCACCATTTTCGATCTTCAGCAGCGAACTCGGTTGGTTTTGAAGATTATTTAGGGGAGGGAGTATGATCTGCTGGGAAAACTGAGGAGGCAATGGTGCGTTTGCTAACAGCGTCGTGGTTGCAGCTGTATTAGCTGTGTTCCCCTGTTGTGGCTGAGGAAACGGTTGCAAGTGCTTAGGCTGCTGCAGTGGTTTCATCTGAGGAGGGACCACCACCACCGGCTCCGAGGTTTGTGAGGTATCGCTTCCCTTCCTTTTGTTGTAGCCCTTGACGGGTCCTCTTTTCAGTGGTACTCTGGTAAACGTGCACGTCTCGCCAATCTTCGAGCAGCTGCCACACACAGTGGTGACTTCGTTTGACACGGGGTCTAACTGGGCATCGCATTTGATCTTCTTGCGTCTGCACGCATCACATGCTCTGGACACCTTGGTCCTCTTCTTGGCCGCCAGCACTGCCTTTGCTGTTGTCTTTGGCGATGTCGCACTGTCCATACCACCGTTGCTTTCCTCTTCACCTACTTTCGCTTCGTTATTCACCAGTATTGGTTTCTGCGGATTGAGAATCGACTCCAGATTACTGTTGGAGTTCTGACGATGCTCTGGCAATGGCATCGACATTGGCGTTTTCTCTAAGTAGCTGATCAACCTTCAATTCTAGTCAACCGTCTAGACTATAAGGAAAGGAATTATGGTGATTAACGAACAATCTCTGTGGGATGAGGGAGATATTCCGAATTCCGTTATCCCGGAGAATACCTGTTTTTTTTACTACTGCGAATTTTCCCTTTTCAATAATACTACTTTATATTGTGGGGAAGGCGTGGCATCGGACACCCGCGGGCTACTACGGATTTCAAGGCGAGAAATGGTGTGAGAGTGAAAAAGTATACCAGCTGCCGGATTAGGAAAGCGCGACAGTTAATCATGTTGCATGTCACTATTTTAGTCGTGGACGGCCTGTGAATAAGCCGTGACAAGCTTTTCGTTGTAGTTTTTTGGCGTTTTACCACAGAGTATTCTGTCGTGGTCTTTTTTTTTTGGATTTTTTTTTGGGGGTCTTCTCTTACTACAGAAACTGTTGTTGTACAGCTTCATCCCCCCCAACATCGTTTGCATACAGAAAAAAAAATAATATAAGACTCGAATGGTTGCACCAGGGCCACTTCGCAGTAGCAAGCAAGAACAATAAAGCCCGAAATTTTTTTGTCGGATTTCCCGGTTTTGTAACTCCAGGTTTATTTACCTTACTGGAAAACCGGCAATGTATAGCCGATTAGTTGTAGAGCCGAAAAGCTAGTGAAATTTTTTTTGGTTGAAGACTAGGTTCTCTGGAACAACGTGTAAATCGGCCGGCTTTATTGGGAGCACCCTACTTCACACACAATTTGTGATTACACACAAAAAAAAAAACAAAACTTGTTACGGTAAAGGATGCCAGATCTGTCGCAACAGTATGGATTGCAGCCACAGGGCAGCACCATGTTTGTTGAACCAGCTAGAAAGAAGAAAAAAAGAAGAACTCCATTGAGTTGTGTCAAATGTCGAGAACGGAAGATCAAGTGTGACAGAACAAGGCCGATTTGTCTTCGGTGCACCAAATCTAAGCTAAACTGTTACTATGACATCCCCGATCCCAATCTGGTCACCAAGGCAGGTGGCACCAGCGCAGCAACGTCGATGGTGTTTGAAATCACAAAGACTAGCAATGATTTGGTGAATTCAAATAAGGACAATAATATTAGCGGTAATATTATCAACTCTGATGGCAACGGCAATAACTACCCCAATGCCACCACGACTGCGGACAGTGCTGATTTCCAACTAGGTCAATCCCCCCAGAACAGCACTCAACAGCAACAACAGCAGCAATTACAACAACAACAACAACAAAAAGTGGTTTTTCCACTTCACTACCAAATTGGCTCCACCGGCTCTTATCCTGCCTTCAACGCCCAGTACCTGCAGCAGCAGAATCCCTCGCCAGACTTTAGAGGCTTCAATGATTCTCGCTTCTATCAAATGTCGCAAAACATACCCTTGAAAAGATCGAGTTTCGCTTCCGTGGCCAGCAGACCTTCTTTAGGCTATCTTTCACTGTCAGATTTGCCTAACATGTCTTCGCATCAGGTTGTTGATGCTGGTACTAGCACAACACCCTATTTGCCACCACCACCTTCAACTTCGATGATTCAGGGTCAGCAAATGCAAGTTGTACAACAGCCGCATCAGTCTTATGTTGCTCAGCATATGCCCTCGCATAACAGTCAAATATCTCTCAATCAACAACTCAATCATAGGCCTTCTACTTTTCAGCAAAGACCTTCTCTGCCTCACTTATACAACAGCTCAAACTCTGTTCAAAGTCCTCAAAATGACAATCAAAATTCCTCGACTATGAGAAGACAAGCAATCGGCCAACTTTCCACTGAATCGATTTACTACCAGATTTCTCAATTGAAGAGTGAGTTAGAAGATTTGCAAGCTATAGTAACAAAAAGAGGCGACGTGTTTTCGCTTTCGATTGATGCTGATAATAATTTCAAAAACTTTAATCATAATAAACAAGCTTTCAATGGTACTTTTGTCAGAACCAATTACTGGAAAAGAGATGTTTATATGCAGCCGATTGTTCAAAAACTAAGAGAAAAAATACTTAGCAACGGACAGGTTCCAAAAGTTGATTTGAAGAACTTAAACGCTGCTCAGCACAAGGTATTCAATGATTTAACTGAACAAGTCAAAGCTCTTCAAATTGATCGTGCAAAGAAGCCGTCTCCAACAACCGAGAATGAAGACATTTTAAAAGCTCTGCCTCCAAGAGAAATCATTTATTATCACTTGGATCGATTTTTCAAACTTATCTATCCTTTTATCCCTATCATCGATGAAAAAAGCTTTAAGAGTGATGTAACTTCAATAATTGACAGAACTTCTGATTTTAGTTACAATTTGATCACTTTCAAATTAGCCTCCTTGATTATCCTATTGAGGTTAAGTTACATCACATTATATTTAGAGGAGAATTTAAGCGGGAGCAAGAAACTAGATGCTTTTGAAATTGAAGTGTTATCTTTCAAAATCAATACAGACATTATTAAATTTATTCAGGAGGTCATCTATCAAGCCGATTTCATTAGAAACATGGATTTGCCAAAATTGCAATTCTTGTTCCTTTACAGGTTTTATCAAATAAATGCACCAGAAGATGGTGACGGTGAATCTGGAAACACAGGAGTTCTTGTCAATGGCTTGATTGCAGTTACTGTTAAAGCATTAGGATTACACAAAAAGTTAGATGAACTAGAAGAAGACCGAAAGTATATTCAGTTGTTCAAAAAGTTATGGTGGTCCTCTGGTGTCTTTGATGCTGATTATTCTTTAAATAATGGAAGGAAACCGTTACTTGATTTTCAACAGAGTGACACTGGGAATCCTTTATTTGATCCTTTTTCTTCAAATTTGCAAAATGTTGAGCTTGAAAAATTCTCCATTGACAGAATCAATAAATTCTCATTTGCTGCAAAAGACCTCACATTATTAATGAATGCATTACATAAGATATCAAATCTCTCTTCTATTGACGAGATCGAACATCTTTTGGAGAATTTTAGAACCCTGATGTATGATACATTTGACTGCACAAAAATGGTATTTAGAGGTAAATTATACAAATATTCGTCAATTGAAAGCGATATCATTAATCAAGTTGATGATTTCAAAGTAATGATTATGTTTTTCTCAATGAATATCATTATTCAATATTATTTATTACTCCATGCAGAAAAAACTAATAATGTATTTAAATATATTATTATGTTTCCAAAACTATTGAATCAATTGTTTGCACATTTCCACAAGCTAGAAAATATTTACCAATGTCTAGAAGGTCATTTGACATCTTATAGGATGATTTTGGGACATGTGCTTACTGAAAGCATGTACAAAATTTTTAATGTAATAATCCCTATAATTATTAGGTTAGATTTACTCAAATACCAGATTGAGATTTATAACAAATCAGACTACATTCAACAAGAAATTCCCAAGCCGCAAAATTATAACTCATATATTTATCCAGATCCAAACCCATTGAATAAAGAAAAGCTATTGGTGATAAATGAGTTACGATTCAAAATTGCCAGATTTATGAGAGATGGCTTGAGGTATATGAAAAACTTTAGTGTTTGGATCTACAAAGCAAGGAGATATTATGGGCAAACCAAATGTATTTTTGAGTTAGTTGAAAGAGAAGAGTTAGTTAACTTTGAACTGATCACACCAGGTTCAAAAGATTGGACTAATAACTTATTAATGAGTGTTGATATAGAAGTACTAAAGGATGTTCTAGTTAACACAGACTGGAATTTGTCGCCAATGGAAGAGTCAGATTTTCAATATGAGGACGATGATGAAAAATTTGACGCTTCAAGATTATGGAATTGGGGTAAAATAAGTACGGGTAATGATGAATTTGAAACCTTATGAGCCAAAATTATAGATGTCATTAGTAGCTTTGTAATATTTTTATGTTTACTTTATGTACAGTAAAAAAGATTATGTATGAAATCAATTTTAAATTCTATAAACTCATCAAAAATATGTGGTGGAATAATAAAGTACATAATTATATAGTTAGGTACTCACACATCGTGAAATCATTTCTTATTAGGCAATGCCAATTCACTTTGTGCAGTATAATTACCAGACATGATTGATAACTCAAGCAATTGGCGTCTTCTTTCAGCTTCTTCGGCTCTGATCTTGTTTTCAAACTCAATCACCTCACGTTCGGCATGAAAAGCTGCCGCTGACGCTATCCAAATGGTGTGGTAGAAAACCCTAATTCTAAATCCGAATGCCCTATAAAGGGGTGATCTCCATCTTATCAAGAGCTCTGTTGGAATAGAAATCAATGCACCATATAGTCCACCAACTAAAGTTGATTTAACAATAACATTGTTCAATCTGCTAATGTGGTCTTTTGAAGTATGATGAAGTCTGTTACGAAAACCGGAGTTGAAAACTAAGTTTTCATCATTAGTGCTCGTGTTATCAGTGCTAACGTCCTTCGACATGTTAATGAAAGAGTAAACCTTAGATGAACAGATTTTGAGACCCCGGATAAAACAATAATCAATGCCCGTACTATCGTTACGTAAGCAACCCATCATGGGGAAAAGTTACTACAAGGAGGTTTGTATTATCGTTTAAG
Organism: Saturnispora gosingensis; assembly: GCA_030570395.1. NCBI lineage: Eukaryota > Fungi > Ascomycota > Pichiomycetes > Pichiales > Pichiaceae > Saturnispora > Saturnispora gosingensis. The sequence continues at coordinate 65,415 of JAJLVU010000009.1, forward strand.
TGCGTTAACTAAAAGAAATAGCCATTTATAAAGGGTATGTGTGAAGTGTCTACTTTAAATCGGTGGTAACTTTATATGACCTTAACGACTTCAAGAAAATTAAAGGAAGGTACTTTTTAGTAACCACCAAGGGATTTGAGAGCTAACGATCTAACATGTTCCTCATACTTCGCAGGGTATTCTCTCAGCTCCTTGGCGGCTTCCACATTAGCAGGAGACTCGGTATTTGGATCCGACAACATTGAAGCAACCGAGAGAAGAACTTTGTCAATGCTCTGTAGAGGCCCCCAGCGTTCGTCGGCCGATTCGTAGTGCATAGGATCCTCACCCGGCTGGTGAAGAATGGAAATGCAAACTCTTCCGTCTTTATAGATGTTAGGGTGCCACATAGGTGTCACAAATCTCATAGTTGGTGGTGACAACGGATAATCGTTTGGAAACGTCAATCTAGCTTCATACACACCGTCTTCATATGGTGTATCAACTGGGCCTCTTATAGCACAGTGCCAATTTAGCAAGTTGTCTTCTTCAATAGGTGCAGCAATTATTCCATCTGGAGGAGCTTGAGTCAAGTGGGCAAACTCTCTAGCAAGTCTTCTTTGTGCAGTTGTCATAGATATGTCTAGTTGCTGGTTAGTAGGAGATTAAACTGCTTCGCCAGCTATATAAAGAGATCCTTAATGTCTCTTTCAAAAGTGATGGAGATAGTTACGGGTGGGAAAAAACGCCTTAGCCAAATCTAACGCTTTCTCCAACAAATACCAGAGCTCAGCGTGCTTGAACACCTTCGCATTATAAACATGTAATCGATGTACGATAGGCTTGTTATGGTAACATGTATACTGCTTCACAAGATTTAAACCATCGAACATAATGAATGGAAGCCTGCTTTGATGTTATGAGCCTTTAGACGAGTAAATTTTCAATACCCTCTCATGTAACATCATTCTTCTAAGCCGTCATGATTATTGTAGAGGGGGAGAAGTATGCTTGTGAGCAGTGTATCCGGGGTCATCGGTCATCCACTTGCAAACATATTAATCGGTCGCTTGTACTGGTTCGTTCTAGAGGCAGACCCATCACTGATTCCAATAAAAGAATAGCTATCAAAGCAGAAGAGATTGAACACCTAGCCAGTGACGAAACAGAAATCGTTTGCCGATGTTCTCAAACAGGTAGTAGGTGCACCTGTTCGAAGAAAGCCAAAAAGAATGCAGTTATTGTGTTGAAAGCGTCAAAGAGACAAGTTTTTAATGTGAATACCGACTCATTGAAACTACTAGACCCTGTAATGGATATTCCAAGCAATGAAAAGGGACTAGCGTTAATGAATAGTCAAACCAAAGCAAGATTCAAATCCAACGGTAATGCAAAATCAATCAAACAACCAAATCATATAAACTATATCAGATTTGAAGAAAGTAGTCCTCAGTTGTACAATAACGTGAAAGCCAAATCACCTTTAAAGAGTACATGTTGCTCAAAAAACACTAAAAATGTAGAGACACAATCGCCTCTAGATTCTACATCACGAAATTCACCTCTACCAACTATAGGTCTAAAGGGAAATGGGCAGCTTTTTGACATGTATTACACAGACTCTTGTGTTGTTCCTGGTACTTGTATGTGTCCCCCTGACTCATGCTTATGTGAAACTTGTCTCGAACATCATCTTTACAAAGATCAAAATATTACCACAAAAGAAATGTTTGATCAATTCCACTTTCCTATGGATTTTCCAACTGAAAATGCATTTAAAAATATAACTTCCTTAGGGCATATAGAAATTCAAGAGCAGAACATACCGTCTGCGGTTTGCGAATGTCCTGATGATGCTTGTATTTGTTTCAATTGTGCTACCCATTCTATTAGAAACGGTGTCAAAATCAAAAAGGAAGTTGAAGAATTATTTATGGAGCTGACAAAGTTTGAAAACGAGCTCAAAAGAAAGTCTTCTGAGGTCTCTGACAGCAAATCTTGTTGTTGCTCTAACGATCACAAAATCAAAATAACGGCAACTGAATTTCCTATTGATATCAATTCAGCCATTAACCATGAAAGTGAAAGCATAGACAGTTGTTGTGGCACTATTACTAAAGTGGAACATTGGGCCGATAATCAATCTGAAGAATGTGAAAAACTAAAGAAAACGTGTGTCAATGAAAGCAGCGACAGACCAAGTTGCTGTTACAAACCAAAACGTGTTAAGAAAGAAAATTTATGCTGTAGTGTATCATCAAGGCCGCTAGAGTTGAACGAAAAGGTGACAGAACCTCAGAATAAATCTCCAGAAAAGTTATCGAACTATGAAGACAACATGGAAGACGTTTTGAACGATTGCATTCAACCTGATGATTCATGTATTTGTGCAAACTGCATCACCCAGAAATTCAGTATATCATAATATACGGCTTTTCATGTAATTAGTGCGTTCAACTTGTCTAAATAATACTATTTTCTAATGTACAATAATAATAAATCAATTAATTCATAAAACTATAGAAAAGTTATTACGATTTGATCCCGTTCTGATCTGATGCTTTCTTTTAGAATAAGGTTTATCAACTTTACCATTCCATTCAAACAATAAATAAATCAATTTATGTGTTGTCTTCTGTTTGACAAGTTCAAATCCTTGAGAGCTCATAATTTCAAGCAACATTTCATTGCTCATGTATCTGGAGTTTTCAACACATGGCAACGGTAACACTAGAAATAGGAAATTCCCTGTGCTTCTCAAAAACTTTGGAAACAATTTTATCATGTCACCTCTAAGCTCGCTACTAGGAACAAAGTTCAGAACGAGGGAACAGCTAATTAAGTCGAACTTTTCTTGATCAGATTTTGGTAAAGGTCTTTTCAAAAAATCTTGCTCAATAATACCAGGTTCTTGACTATTCAAATCAATCCGCTCTACTCTATCAAATACTTTGCATGTTGAAATAGCATTCTTACAAGATAGGCAGCCCAGTTCTAAGGCAGCTTCACCTTTCCATTTCAGTTCACTTAACCACTCAATGAGAACTTTTGAACTGTCACCGCCCCTCTTCCCGTCTTGACCAAGTGTACTTGCTCGCTGATATGTTTCTAAACCACCTCGTTTTTCAATCTCAGCGTCTATATTGCCCAGAACTGAAACTATACCTTCAACATCAGTAGCATTTGCTGAAATGTCAGGTTTTGGTGTTTTATTAACTTCTAGCGTTTTCATTACCGTATTATAGGCTTGACCATATATAGTTTTTAATCTTTTATCACGGTTGATAATATTCAGATAACCTTCCTCATCGGTTTTCAGCTTTATTAATAAATGGTTCTTGTATTTTATCAAAATATGAAATCTCCTTATGAGCTGCCTGGCACGCAAAGGTTTCAAAGATTTAGGAGTACTTTTAGGTGCAGTGATTGCTTTAGAGCCTTTGTGAGACAAAAGAGAACTTCTTGGCTTGCTCTTTCTGCTTGGTGGCATACTTATTCAGTTAAAGACCTTAGATCTTGATTTTGCACTGCCTGAAAAGCTTTTGATTTTTTTTAAAAAAAATATTTTTTTTCTTAATATTTTTAACTTTGTATAGTAGATATTTGTAAATCACGATTCCAAAATGGTGCCAAAATTGTTGAAGAAGAAGCTCCGTCATGTCAAAGCTAAAAGACCATTAGGTAAATTTGTGAAGGCACAACTTATGGATGGTAAAGGGGTTGAGGTTGCTCAAGATACACTAAAATGGAGAGATGTCACAATTCCAGAAACTTTAGGAGACTATGAAGGATTTTATGGGCTTGAGGAAATTGACGGTGTTGGCGTGAAAATTGTCGACGGTAAAACTATTTTCAGTGTCAAAGATGTTGATTTGCACGCTAAAACATTAGATAAAGAAGCAATTCAATTAAAAGAAAAGACAATCCCTGAGGGTGATTTTGAGCTAGATAAAGACGATATCAAAGAAGAAGACATTGTCAAGGCACAAGAAGAAGATGACAATACTGTTGTTGAGCCGGAAGTTGCTGAACAAAAGGATGAGGAGCTAGCATCAAATGATAGCCAACCTGTGAAGTCAACTACTACTGATAATATTGAAGAAGTTAATAACAAGAAATCTACCAAAAGAAAAGTTGAAATTACCGAATTGAGCACGTCTAAGGAAGCTAACGATGAAATTGATATTCCAGATATGCCAAAGAAGACAAATGAGCCTGCAAAAAAGAAGCAAAAGAAAGAGAAGAAAGCAGATGAATTAGAAGACACCAAATTCACCTTAATCTCGGAAAAAGCATTACCATCCGATAACATTGACCTTCCAGAATGGAAAATGCCTGATGTTGATTTATCCATGTACACTCTTAACGCTTTGCAGACGAATGGATTTGAAAAACCTACAGAAATTCAAAAAAAAACTCTACCTCTAATTTTTCAAGGTCAAAATGTTATTGGTAAAGCAGTCACTGGTTCAGGAAAAACTTTAGCTTATGGTATCGCAATTGTAGAGAATGCACTCCAATCAAAGGAGAAGGGACCTTCTGGTATCATTTTTACACCAACGAGAGAGTTAGCGTCACAAGTTACAAACCACTTAAAAGCATTAATCGAGCCTAGTCCAATTCACAACAAAACTATTTGTCCATTGACAGGGGGTCTTTCAATTGAAAAACAGGAAAGAGCATTGTCCTATGATCCAAAGATTATCATTGCTACTCCTGGGAGATTCTTGGAAATATTGGAAAAATCCACTGATTTGGCAAAGCAAATGGCCCAAACGAAATTTATTGTCATGGATGAAGCAGATAGATTACTTTTAGATGGTCAGTTTGACGAGTTAGGTAAGATTATGACTATATTAGGTAATCAAAGAGCTGCCTCTAATGGTAAAAAGCATACTTGGCAAACTTTAGTCTTCTCAGCAACTTTCTCGAAGAATTTGTTTGCGAAGCTAGAGTCAAAAAAGAAACCTTTAGGAGAAGAGAAGGGTGAAGTCTCGCATGCGGAACTAATTTCATTGTTGTCTAAAAAAGTTCATTTCAATCAAAAACCTATAATTGTTGATTCAGATCCAAATTCTGTCTTATCAACAAAAATCATCGAAGCGATGATTCCATCGACGGGTCTCGACAGAGATTTGATGTTGTATTACTTCTTAACAATTTATCCTGGTACAACTTTAGTTTTCTGTAACTCAATTGATGCAGTCAAGCGATTAGCGCCAACTTTAAACATGTTGGATATTCCTACTGTTTCTTTGCATTCCAACATGATGCAAAAGCAGCGTTTAAAGCATTTTGAACAATATCAGGAAAACATTAAAAAGGCGAATGGTAAAGCAACCGTCATGATTGCTTCTGATGTTGCTGCTAGAGGTTTGGACTTCAAAGGTATTCAACATGTTGTTCATTATCATTTACCAAGAACAGCTGATACTTATGTTCACAGATCTGGTAGAACAGGACGTGCTGGTACCGAAGGTGTTTCAGTTGTTTTATGTGATGCTAAAGAAGCTAGTGGACCATTATGGAGACTTCGTAAAGCTATCAATGACAAAGGTTCCAAAAAATTGGGGAGTGACTTAAAGATAATTGAACCTGATACACTCATTGTTGATCAACTTAGAGACAGAATGAGATTAGCTGGTAAAATTGCACAAGCTGAGGTGACAAATCAAGCTGCAAATAAGGACAAAGCGTGGATGAGCGAAGCCATTGAAGATTTAGGTGTTGAAGATTTATCTGATTTTGAAGATGACTTCCTCAAAAAGGATAGATTGAAGAGGAATAAGAAATTGATTGATAAGGACACATTAAAGAAAATGAAGGGAGAGTTATCATATCTTTTGAAAAGACCTGTAAGAGGCTCGATGAGAAGAAGTTATATTACTGGTGGTTTGAACAATATTGCACATAAATTGTTGAACGAATCCAAGAATAAATCTAATGACTCAATAGCTGGATGGTTACAAAAGGATGCTTTACAAGAGTTGAAGGAAACAAATACAAAACGAAAAAAGGCGTGATTTTTGAATCTTTGTTATAAAACTTTTTAATGATCATCGTACATTTTAAAACCGTTACTAATAAAAATAGCTGAGTAAATCCAATAACAACAAACAATAAATCATCTAATATATAATGAAAAATGGAGATCAAGAGAAACAAAAGTTTCCTTAAATCTAAATATTTAGTCAGAATAGAACTCATCTTCATCTTCAGACATTAATTGTTCAAAGTTAACTTTATATCTTAGCAATGCACCCATACCACCGAAACCTTTAACGAATTGCGCACCTTCTGATGATCTATCAGTGACAAACTCAACGGTTGCACCGTAATTTTTATAATTTTCTGCTAACCACTCAAGGAAAGGTTGGTCAGAAACAATTTCAAGTTCTGAGCCATCCTTATCAATTAGGTAGGATTCCTTTGGAGCATCAGGCTTGACGATCTTAATAACTTCTTCACCCTCAATATTTTTCAAGGTGTATCTAATTTCTTCAAGACCTTCCCAACAAATGATAGTTTCACATGCACCTAAGTCGAGAGCCTTTAGTGTATCATCAATACCATAACAAAATTTACCTGTATCCATTGAAATTTCATCGAAATATTTGGTGATTAATTTCTTTTCTTGAATAAACTTAACATTCGAAAGAGCTTCAGCTGATAACTCAATGGCTTGATTGAAACCATTTTCACCACCGTATGAGATATCGACAATTTTAACAATAATATTTTGTAATCTAAGATCAAACATGTCAGATTTTGATAATTCTGTCTTGAAATCAGCTGAACCAGCTAGAATTAAACCCTTGACGTTTGGTTTATCGTTGGTAATGAAATTTTGAACAGCGACTTCAGCGACCTTTCTGACGTAGTTATGTCTCTTTTCATCTCTCAATCTTGAGAAACGAAGTGCAGATTGACCACCTCTACCGTGCTTCTTTGGCAAGTCAACAGTGAATTTATGTAAAATTTCTCTAGTATTACCGGAAAGAGCACCGAAAAGAGCACCGTTACCATCCATAACGATAAAACCGAATCTGTCGTCAGATTCCAACAATTCAGCAAGAGCTTCCACATGAAATTTGTTGTCACACATATAAAGAGATGTATTGATGGGCTTGAATGGTTCGAAGGCAACAGTTAACTTCTTTTCTTTACCTTCATCGGTCAAAACTTCACCACAGTACACAACAAGACCGTTTTTTGGGATGGAAGTGAAAAGCTTCAATCTTTGTTGTGTAGAAGTAATGGCAGACAAAACAGATAATCTGTTCACACGTGACTTGATATTGGAGGCGGTACCATATTCATCAGTCAACATCTTCTGCACGAGTGAAATTTGGCCTTTTGGAGGTATGACTAGCGAAATCATTGAGGTACCGTTACCTCTGGCATTTTGAAGAGATTTGATCAATTTCTTGACCTTCCACATCTCCACGTTTTTGTCAGCATCTTCTTGGGAGTTCATCTTGCTGTCCTTTTACTGTCAAAAGCAACAAAGTTCTGAAAATTTTCGAAATTTTTCACTTTTTTTTTTTATTAGTAAAATTTTGAAGAACTGAAACTTTTGGATATTTTTCTTATTTAATTGTCATTTCAGGATAAAAAGCACAATATGTCAGCTGAATTGTCTAACAAGGAGCTGAAGGAACTAAAAAAGAAGGAGAAAGCTGCTAAAAGAGCTGCAGCACGTGCAGCATCAGGTCAGCCTGCTCAACAACAACAGCAGCAGCAACAACAAACAGGTACCAGTGAATCAAAACCAAAAACGGCCTCTCACATCAAGAAACAGTTGATCAATGCTAAAATTCAAAGTAACAACGGTAAGAAGCCACCAATGTTTGGCCATTTGGAAACTAGAGAGCAGAGAATCAATGCAACACCAAAGATCGCCTCAATTGTGCACCCTTCGATTTTAGCATTAACTCTAAAAGTTTCTACCTACAAGATCGTAGGATCAAGCGAACGCTGTAAGGCACTGATGGAGGCCTTTAAAGAGGTGATATCCTCTTACAAGACTCCTGAAGGAACTTCTTTGCAAAGGCATCTCACTTCTCATTTGAGTCATCAAATTGAATATTTGAAAACAGGCCGTCCACTTTCACTGTCAATGGGTAATGCCATCAGATGGCTTAAGCAAAGGATTGCAATAATTCCAATAACGACGGGGGATGAAGACGCCAAAAAAAGACTTGTTGAAGAGATTGATTTATTCATCATGGAAAAAATCGTTATTGCAGATCAAGTCATCATCCAATATGCAAACCAGCACATAACTAATGGCTCCAAAATTTTAACCTACGGACACTCCAATGTATTATATAAACTGTTTGAATATTGCGCTTTGGATCAAGGAAAGCAATTTGAAATTTTCATTGTTGACTCAAAGCCACTCTTTGAAGGTAAGAAATTAGCAAAGAAGCTGTCAAAATTAAAAGCCAACATTAAATGTCATTACAATTTGATCAATTCTTTGTCTTCTGTGTTGGCAACAGCTAATATCGATTTTTGTTTTCTTGGTGCTCACTCTATGTTGTCTAATGGTAGATTGTATTCAAGAGTCGGTACTGCATTAGTTGCAATGGCTGCTAAAAACAAAACAATTCCTGTTTTAGTTTGTTGTGAATCGCTCAAGTTTAGTGATAAAGTCCAATTGGATTCAGTTACTCAAAATGAACTAGGTGATTCAGATGATTTAATTAACACAAAGCCATTCAATAAAAAGGGATACAATTTACAAACTTACTTAGAAGATTTGGAATCCAAAACACAGCCAAAAAACCCAAAAAATAAACAGCAACAACAGCAACAGGTAAAAGAACAAGCAAAAGGCCAAACTACTAAAAAGGAAAGTGATTTATCTGACTGGAAACAAATACCTTCTCTTAACATTCTGAATATTCTCTATGATTTAACTCCACCCGAATATATTCAGAAGATTATTACTGAGTTCGGTGCATTACCACCATCTTCCGTTCCTGTTGTTTTGAGAGAATATAAGAGTACTAATTAATTGAGAATAGCGATTTTATTTGTATACTAGAAATCTCTATTTAATTAACAAAAACAAAAAAAGACCTTTAACTTCAAAGAAGGATGATATTATAATTAAAAAAAGCGGAACATTAATTTTGAAGAAAAATGCAAATGAACCATCCTTCCTCAGATACACACAATCAATTTATTTTTATTTAAAAAATAGGGGAAAGAGAAGAAAAACAAGTATATATATAAAGCTAATATACTCTAGGTATAAACTTTCATCGCACTTACAACTATTTAATTTCAAAATTTTGTATTTGTCCACCATTCTTGATATTCTCAACATAACCTTGTAATTTTTGCCAATGTTCATCTCTAACTTTCTTACGTTCGATATCATCCTTAAGTTGCTGTTCATATAAAACGAAGCAACGATCATAAACAATCGGATTTGTATCAATAAAGATTTTTAACGCATTAAATGCAATCGTTGAAATGGTTCTATTCCAAGATGGTTGATCCAAGTCGATATCTTCATTTGGATGCTCTTCTAATAAGTCCATCTCTGGTTGCGCTAGTTCATACATTGAAGGAAAAATTATCGGAAGAATATTTTCAGCATTCTCTGTCACTAGTGAAACAAAATATTCATTGTTGAAATAACATAAGACCTTCTCAGAAACTTGGAAATGTGGTGATGAAATGCATTTTGATAATTGAGCAAAAAGCGGTATTTCAATTTTATGAAATTCGTTAGGGTCAATAATTTCAAATATATCTTCAATTTCATTCAAAAACATCAACTCCTTAGGTGAATTGATTTTTGGCCAGTACCTTAGTAATCCCATTATCACTTCTTCAGTTAAACCTGGGTCTTTTTCTAAAAATTGTAAAATACAATAGGCTAATTGTGGATGGTATAATGAAAGACATCTTGGTTTATGTAGTGGGATCAAAACTCTGATTAAAAATATTTTATGTTCCTCTTTTAATGGCAAAGCAAACCCATTGATAATAGAGCCTAAAATTTCCAATAGTTCACTAATACCGTTGAAATGGCCTGTTTCATAAGTAAAGGTTAGGAATATGTTACTAATTGATTTCCTAATAAATGATCTTAAACTTAAGAATTTTCCATAGATTCTATGTAATGTTGTTTTGAGGCAATCTCTTTCTCTATTATCTTCACTATCAAATAAGTCCAGTAATGTTAAAACAAATTTCTGATCAATGAAGGGTTTCGCAACAGTATTGTTAAAATCTGGTGATTCAACAAACCTTAAGAAAAATTCGTAGACTAATTGCATATGAGTCCAAGATAATTCATAAACAGGTTCATCTTCGTCAGGATCAAATATCTCACCGATTGGGTTAACAGGAGGTGGAATTGGTCTGAAAATATTGATTTTAAACATTTCAACAACTGATTTGTACATATCTTCAGAGAATGTCAGTCTCGTTGTTGAAATAAATACTGTCAATTCATGTAATGTAATTCTTTTAAGTTCCTTTCCTTGGATACAAGAGGATGGATCATAAAAGTCAAATAAAATTTTACACTGGTCAACCTTCTGGAGGAACAAATCAATGTGGTATTGTGGGTCTACTTCATCGAATGGTGGAGATCTTTCAAAAACCTTTTGTTCGCCTGTGTACTCAAATCTAGATGAAGAATGTCTTTGAGGGGTTTTTGGTTTCAGCTCGAGATCGTCCTTGGGCACCTTATCAAATGGAGATTGTGAAGCATGGAATCTATGGTAATCAACATCTGTAGTGGAGGAGGTTGAATCTGCTGAGGCTAGATATTGGGGAGCCTGATGCTGGGTTGGTTGCTGCGAAATTTGTGAGGAATCATCTTTTGTGGCCTTTGGTAATAAAACATTATTGGGATCTTGAGTCTGTTGCGATTGGGTGTGCTCCTGAGTTCCAATCGACGAATTAGATGCTGTTCTAATGATATTCTGGTGTGATCCGGCGCTTGAAACGGCGTTCCCGTCATTATTGCGCCCATGTTTCTCCTTTGAACTTGATTCCTTGGCTTTGCTAGATGATGAAGATTCCTTTTGGCTGGTCGTTGCACTCAGTGAATGATTAGAACCAGAGTCATGATCCTTCTCCTTCTTTTGACCCGTCTTAGACCTGAAGCGGTTCTTAAATCCCTTCATCATACTGAATACCAATCGTGGATAAAGCACCAACAAGATGGCGTACGAAGCGATCGATTTTTGGACACCACTCGCTGAAAATTCAAATTACACATTTATCTTGAAACATCATGATCTGCCTTGTTGATTAAATAATTAACGAAGTAGCCTAACTAATAAGTTTGTAAAAGTAGTAGTAGTTGGTATATAAGGTGTTTTATATAGTGGTCACCATTTTGTTTTGTGTCTTGCATTAACTTAAATGATGGAGATTTTAATTTTTATCTTCAGCTCTTCTCAGTCTAAGTGTGTCTGTGTTTGAGATAAGTAATCGCAGCCATTACTAAAGTTAGTTAAGTTAATGATTAAAAAATAAGTTAAATACGGGTTGGTTCAATACATGATATCAATATAGGGTGACAATAAAATAATGCTTAGCAAATTTATTCGATCTTCTCCAGTAGCTAATAATCGATAGCAGCAAATGATGTAGCAAATTAAATTCTATATTAGCTGAGTTCATTTAAAAAAAGGTGAACAATATATCAGATAAGCAAAAAGAAAATAAATAATTGGCTCTAGTTTTCAGAAAGTGGTGTCAAGCACATTCAGTTTGAGAATCCTAGCAAGTAAAATGTCGTTGGTAAGGCAGTCAAATTGATTTCAAGCACCATTCCGTGCCTTTTTCGATGATAAGAAATCATTTAGGGTCAGCTGAAGAAAAATAGATCTGATCATTTCTGGTTAAAACAAAGAAATAATAATAAATCAAATGCCTTACAATAATCTAAGGTAGTATTTAAAGTTGGTACTTTTCATCGCTGTTTTGCACCATAAGTTGCACTATGGTTGCGATCTCTTCAGTCAAGTCATATTTTGAATGCGGTTTTCGAGCAAATGAATATAAGTCCTAGGTTTATAATAGCCGGAAACTAGTAAAAACTCTTCAATCGTTCTTTGCATACTTCAAATCGAACGAGTGCCTGTTCTTCCACGACATGTAACTGTTCCAGACCACCGAAGCGCAGTTCACTGCTAATAGTCTATTGTGAGGTGCAAGAAGGGTGAAATTGGCAGCCTGGAATAAAGGCCACACAGTCCAATTGGTAAGCAGAACCCCCCAGTAGACATGTTTGAGCTTGAGTTCTAGCTCCTGTGTGCTTCGGCCCTCCATCAAAGACATGGACGACAAGTAAAGCGCCACACCTGCAGGTGCCCAAACGACCTGGTCTATGGCAACCCTAGATACGAGATTAGCGGTGTGGTTGCTGAAGGGCTTCACTCTTTCCAAGAGGGGGTACAAGTTGTGACCAATGGGGCCAAAGATGGCCAACCCGTAAAACGAGTTTCTTAAAGTCGAATAAATGTTGTATGGCTGCGATTGATCTATTGCTTGCGAAAGAATGTCTCCGGCGGCACACAAAAGACCTGTTGTTAAGCAGTTCTTTGCTAATGATGTCATAGGGCCTTTCAATATAATGCTGTGTTAAGGAAAAAGAAGCTAATGGTTGCCATCCATGGGACTTGAGTTTAATATTTATACTAAAGTATGAAAAATTCAGTCCCGATCATCAAAGTGAGGTCCGTTTACCATCCAATGATGTAATTGACAGGATAATCAGCAACAGCACTTCTCACAGAAACTTCGATTCTCTAGTTAATCCCTTATCAACTTCTAATCAATAGTGGGAAAAATGCTCAACGGGTCGGTTTCTTTCAAATGATCAGTTTTTTGCCAGACAAAGCAGCAACTGCACAGATCAGTCTCCATTAAAACATGCAGTTGTTCAATCCTGACCATCTCTGCTGCTTCAATGAATGAATCGACCTGTGGTACTCTAGCCAAATTGGGCGAGAGCTCATTTCCCCTTTGGGAGGACGCGTGGACGCTGAGCTGCGAATGCATATAAAAGGGCGGGGGCCCCGCCACGTTTGCAGTCGAGCTTAGAACCCTCTTCTTCAACAATAAATACATAGTTTGTGGAATTGATAATGCACAGAACGTATTCACTCAGACAAAATAGAGCGCCAACTGCATCCGATTTGGCAAACCCAGTTGCGGTCCCAACCTCTTCTACCAAGGGTAACAGATTCTTTGGTGCCGGCGGCCTTGCTAACTCCTTCAGAAGGGGTACAGCAGGATCTTTTGGCCCAGACCTCTCTAGAAAGCTCTCACAGTTAGTTAAGATGGAAAAGAACGTTATGCGTGCCATCGAAGTTACTTACAGAGAAAGAAAGGACGCCGCCAGACAATTGTCATTGTGGGGTGCTGACAACGAAGACGATGTTTCTGACATCACCGACAAGTTGGGTGTCCTTGTTTTCGAAATCGGTGAGTTGGAAGATCAATTCATTGACAGATACGACCAGTACAGAATTACCTTGAAGTCCATTAGGGACATTGAAGGTTCTGTCCAACCATCCAGAGACCGTAAACACAAGATCACTGATCAAATTGCCTACTTGAAGTACAAGGACCCACAATCTCCTAAGATCACCATTTTAGAACAAGAATTGGTTAGAGCAGAAGCAGAATCTCTTGTTGCCGAAGCTCAATTGTCTAATATTACCAGAGAAAAGCTCAAGGCTGCATTCTCCTACCAATTCGACTCCATTAGAGAGTACTCTGAAAAGGTTGCTCTTATTGCTGGTTACGGTAAGGCCCTCTTGGAATTGTTAGACGACTCACCAGTCACTCCTGGTGAAACCAGACCTTCCTACGATGGTTACGAAGCTTCCAAGCAAATCATCATCGACGCCGAAAATGCCCTTGGTGCTTGGACCTTTGAAAACGCTGCTGTCAAACCAACCTTGTCTTTCAAGACCGGTGACTACGAGGATGACTTGGCTGACGGTGTTGAACACTTGGACGTTGAAGAAGAAGAATGGGCTGCTTCTCCTGAAGAAAAACAAGAAGTTGTTGCTTAAACTGATCCGTGAAGTCATATAAACATTTAATTCTTTCATTTTTATCATTTTATTTGTAACAATATCCATCCCGCTTTTGTTTAGTTTTAGTATTATTACTTTATTGTTTAATCTATTGTACGCTATCCAATGTTACTATATAAGTCTTTCGTTGATAATTACCTTCAACTGCACAGGGGATACCTTATGACTGTTCTTGTTCACAATTACCACAGTGTCGAATTGGTACCGCTGTTCCATCAACGAAGATCTCAAAAGTTCAATATCGTTCCATGAGATATTCAACTGGGCTCTCCAGTGTTCACTGTTCAATTTCACGACGCACTCCGTTTTGCTATCCTTGTACACGTTACTGGAAATAGATTTGAATTCCTCTTCATTGTACACAAACAACACGTTGCACAGCACTTCTTTGATGGTCTCGTCGTTATAGAAACTTTGTAAGTCCTTATTTTTCAGTATGATTCTATTAATTGGCTGAAATTTCAGTGTCTGGCCTGCATTGAGTTCCTCAGGTTGATGAGATTCGATGTTCACAAAGGTGCGAACAGGTATAACTCTCCTGTGGCCAAGATCGACGTGTATTAGTATTGGAGCCATGTCTTGTAATCCTAATTGATTCCAAGAAAAAAAGTTGTATTATTGGGACCAGTTGCAGAAAGTGAAGAGATTAATATGTACAAAAAAGCAAATCTACAAAGCATTGAAACTTGCTTGCCTAAACATGCTTCGCCATAAAGTGTTGCAGAGAAGTTTGTGCTACAGCCTTTCAGGAAAATTCGTTTTGATAGAATTAGAAAGTGAATAAAATCACTCGTTCAGATATCAGCATGGTTATAGCCAATGCAAACGTATATTCACGAAAGAGGTGCTGAAAACGCACAAGGCCTTGCCGCAAGAGCACAGAGCTTGGGCATCAAAGACAAGTTCAATGAAGACCCGCTGGTAAGCGTTGAAACATTTCCGATATCTACTAAGTACACATTTCTCAAACCAACAGAGAATAAAGAAGACGCTGAACTGTACGCTAATTTGATCAGAATGTGTGTACACTTTGAGATTGAAACTCTGGCATTCATGCAAGTAATGGGGTTTGATGCTAGTGAGGTTTACCCATCCACGGTCAAGAAGTTCATGGCACAAAATGCGGTCGACTCACTGAAAGCTAAATTCACTACTGTGAACCCAATGGAGTTTGAGTCCTTGGCCCATGACATTTCTGCCAACGTTTATAAATATTTACAATCGCAGCTTGATTTGCCTTCAATGAAATGGTAGTCAAATTTGTTACATGTGTATATCCTTACTATGTTTGACCTTTTTCTTCCTCTACAACAAATATGGACCCCGCTGCAGGTGGCTTTGTCCCCATCACAGCGCTATTCTACTCGGTGTTCCATCCACACGAGGGTACAAAGGTTATCCACCAGGTTCCCGACGGTGCTGTTGTGCCAGCAACCAGTGAAAAACTAGCAACGCTTGATGAACCTCTATTTGACTTTGATGTGATCAAGAATTATGTGATACCCAAGCCTAACCTGTGCAACAAGCTCGTGAGCTTTAAAATAGGCGCACATAGAGTAATGGGGTTTCCTGTAAACATATACGCTCCCCATTACGCTAGAAACAGCTTCAACTTCAACTTCTGTTTCGTGTTCCCATATGATAGTGATGCCACTCCCTATGAGGGTAATATTAAGAGAATTGGAAGAATGTTCAGAGCCTTAGAAGAACAGAGTCAGTTACTTTCTAAATCTTTGGCAGACTCTCAGATCTATTTCAACGAAAAGGTCAGTATTGGAAGCATGAACAATAACATTGAGGTCGACAATCTGGATTTCAATAACAAGTATTTTAAAGTGGTACAAGACTGGGATAACGATCAAGTGGTTTTGGATAAGATAGCGCCTGGCCGTGACAATGTTCATGAACCGAAACTTTCTTCTATTCAGTCATTGATTGAACAAATTTATCAGGATTTAAACAACTATTCAGAATGTATGATTCCTATTGATATTGCTAACTCTGTTGATTTGAAATTGTTTCCTATTTCACCTCCACCACCTCCATTACATTCTTTTGATGTTCCCTTGGCTTTAGTAAAGCTTGAGTCTATGATCGATTCACTTTGGGACCCAACAATGCTCAAAATTGTGCCATTCATCAACGGAACGAATTCAATAGGTCTGATTTCAGAGCTAGCAAACTCAGACTATCATTTAACAAAGCAGTGCATTCAACATTTGTGTCACTATCAGGCAGTGACCATTCTAGACATTTTCCAATTCAGCAATCGCTATGGAGTTGCCAACAACATCGGTGAGCTCATCAAATCTGAGGACATGGGGTTCGAGTGTCAAGAGTTTGTAGTTTCCTCGGTCGGTTCCTTTGACAATCTACCATTGAAAACTCCTAACCGACCTTCGGATACTTACAGCCTGAACTCAACACAAAAGCAAGACTTTTTGATGTCACAGTCGTCAGCACATCGAAGACAGATGCGGCCTACCCCATTTTCACAGCACCATATGAACTCTGCATCCACCGCAAATATTTTAAACCAGCAAGTTGCCACAAAGAAATTAGTGCTACCATCAAGAGCTCTCTTGTTTTCACTTTATTGTTCTTTAAATCAGAACCTTACTCTTAAGCAATGGGTGTTGAACAACGCTAAGGATCTTGCAAACATTGACGTTAGAAAATTTATTATGTTTGGTTGCATTAAAGGCATAATTTATAGAGTACGATCTTATCCTATGATACCCAAGCTTGCTTCGGAAATAGAGGCCGATGTAGATCTTGATGAATTACCAATTGGCCAAAGTTTGAATGCCATCACCGAATATGAAGACGACATTCAGTATGAAGACATTAAAAGGCAAAGAGAAGAACAGCTGATGGAAATGAAGCTTCGTAAACTTGTGCGTAAGTGTTCTAACATGGATAGTATTTGCACCACGCTGCGTACTTCATCCAAGAACACCTGTGCGATGCTTGACAAGTTTGGAGATTGGGATCACGTTTATTGCTGAGCTCTTTTTACGTAAGCATTTTTTTTAGCAAAATTTTGAAACACGAAAAGATTGGGAGAAATGTAAACATTGTATACATATAAAACAATAACAAAAGTAAATACTTGTTAATATAGATATTAACGGACATCAAATATGGTGGAACATGAGTCTATTAAGGTGGTATTGCGATGTCGAACACGATTAAAACGAGAAAATGACGCTTCGAGCCCTAGTGTGGTCACATTAAATTCAAAAGGGCCACAGGTCACAATATCGATACCAGAGTCAAGACAAAGAAGATCATTAGGGGCGCAGCAGGAGAACAACGAAACGAACACTAGTGGGGGGGAGTTGGTGTTAAACCAGGCAAACACTGTCAACAAGTCGTACACGTTAGATCAGGTATTTGGAGCTGGTGAAGATCAATTGAATATATTCAATAAGGTAGCTGAAGAGATGTGTGACGAGTTCCTCAGAGGCTATAATTGTACTATATTTGCATATGGGCAAACGGGGAGCGGTAAAACATATACTATGTTTGGTGACATAAGTAATAACGATCGACTAAGCAATAAAAGTGGAATAATACCGAGGTGTCTGGAGCGATTATTTGAAAGAAGCAAAGGAGAGATTATCTGGAAATGCTCTTTTGTTGAGATCTATAATGAAGAACTAAGAGATTTGCTAGGCGGTGGCGCCGAAAGTGACCGCAATTTACGAATTTACGAACAAGATAAGCTGATCAAGATCAAAGGATTAGAAGAGCTCATTATAAAAGACTCCAAACAAGGGTTGAAATACTTGAAACATGGTTTAACTAAAAGAGAAACACAGGCAACTAAGATGAATTCATACTCCAGTAGATCTCACACCATTTTCACAATTCATATGATAAAAAAGGTGCATGGTGGTAAGGATTACCAGCTGGCCAAATTTAACTTAGTTGATTTGGCAGGGGCAGAGAACATAAGAAAGTCAGGGTCTTTAAATCAAAGGGCTAAGGAAGCGGGATCAATTAACCAAAGTTTGCTAACACTTGGTAAAGTAATCAACTCGTTATCAGATAAAAATAAATTTATTCCTTATAGAGAATCCAAATTGACTAGATTATTAAAAGATTCACTTGGAGGAGACACCAAAACAACATTAATTGCTACCATTAGTCCAACATTACTTGATCTTCACTCAACACTTTCTACATTAGATTACGCAGCAAAAGCTAAAAATATTCAGAATTCAGTCCAGATCGGGGCTATAATCAAGGATCAAGTAATAATGAATGACCTAGTTGAAGAAAATCGACGTTTGCAATTGGATTTACTAGCAACACGAAGGAGAGATGGGCACATTTATTTGGATATAGATAATTATACAGAATCGATTTTAGCAAATAAAATTCTGAAGTCGCAAGTTGATGAGTTAACTCTTTCAAACTCGACTTTGGATAATAGAATGATCGAGTTAGATGAAAAATATCAGAAAGAAAAAAAAATATGGTTATCAAGTATTAAACAAATGGAGACGCAAATAATCTCGTTAACCAATAGGTGCAACGAGCAATTACAAATTGAAGACCAGTTAAGATTAAAAAATACAAATCTTGGCTACGATGTTTTGAAAGATTTAAATGACATTCAGGAAACACAGGCAGAGAATAAAATCAATCATCACAATGGTTTATTGAATGAGCTATCAAGCATAAAAAATATATTGAATAAATTCGAATCTGGGACTAAATTTGAATTGCTTGCAGCTGAATTAGATGAAATTGAAAGTTTAATGAATGAGTTAAATAAGAACTTGGGCTCATTGAAGATCAAAAATGAAAGTTCCACTCAAATTCAAGACAAGTTAGATAAACTTATGAAAAATATTAAAGAAATATCTCCAGAAATTATAAACTCAAAGGAAAGGGTGAAAAATTTAATTAACGACATTCATTCACAAACGGAAAAGTTGAGGCAATCTAATTTAAGTTATGAAAACAAGAGATTCAAAGAAGATATCCAAAGAGAAATGTTACCCAAAATTGATGAATTTCAAAACGGTTTCAACAAAAAGCTTAAAGACTTTATAAATTCAGTTTTTGAAAACACATACCAATCAACGCAAAATCATTACAGTGAGATTGTCTCTAAATCATATATTAATAGTCAACATTTCAACAATGATTTAACTAAAAAGTTAAATGTCCATTTGAATGAGATGGATATGATTAATAAACGAACGCAAGAAAATGAGAAGTACAATGACTCGCTCAAGGGCATTTTGAAACAGTTTAGTACCACTGATGAAACAAAATTAATTCAATTAATTGAGGCAATATTGGTAAAAGAAGAAGAAAAGGTTAAAAGAGTTTCAAATCTTAATGCAGCAAGCAGTGAAAAAGTTGAAAATTTTATTAACGAAATCATAACTTCAATAAAAGATCTAGAAACTATCGACATAAAGCTAATAGATTTTGAGGAGTTGAAGAAAAAAATTACAAACTTATTGTTGGACAAAGGTATTAATAATTCCAGTAATACTAGTCCGCTAAAAGTTAGATCTACGGATGATTTTGAAGGCAAAGGGTTGCGCACAAGATCGCCATCTAGATCTCCAGTAAGATCACCGTCGAGGTCAGTGTCACCTAGCAAGATCAAGCGACGGAGAATTGATTGAGCAGTTGTATAATAATTGTAAAAGAATAGTAATAAATGGTAACGAAACAAGTAAATAAAATATAATCTTAAAATATTAAAAACAAATAATAATAAACAAGAAGGAAGGAAAGAAATAAAAAAAATGGCATTTATAGATAATATAATAAGAAGTTCAAAATAGGGAGTGAAAGATTAATAAAATTAAAGAGTGAACCTGTGAAGAAGATGAGAAGAAATGCAACATATAAATAATGTGAATAAGAAAGAAATGAAACTTCCTATAAAAATAATAAATTTTAGCTTTGATAAACAAAAGTGAAAGATAGTTGATTTGTTAATATATGTCATTTAAAATTTTTTCCTCTAAAAGGAACCAGTGAAGTAAGTTATCTTCTTTCAGGAGTTGTCATTGAAGAGCTTGATTCACTAATACTTTGTCTAAAAACTTCTAAACTGTTAGCTGTTTTTATACTAGTTGTACCAGAAGAAGATCTTCTTCTTTGTTTTCTAGCAATTGAAGGGTTGACATGGTTTTTTCCTAAAGTTCTAGCCAACAAGAATAAGATATCAGTCAATGATAAGACACCTACTAAGGTACCAGTATATCTATCATCTTCAATTGAAGAAAATGAATTATGGTGTGAATGATCTTGATTCTGCTGGTTGTTATTTGACTGAGAGTTTGAATTTTCAGGATTGACGATCCATAGTCTGTGGGATTTAGTGGCAACTAATTTAGCTAAAGCTCTACCTAGTGAAGTATGAGAATTGACATGAAATATTGGGAAGGAATCTTTACCATTCTCCAAACCTCTTGAGTTCAAGATAACAGAAATGAAATGTAAACAAGATTTATAGAGTAAATCTGACTTTGAGGTTGTTGATACTAGTCTAACGTCAGTAACGCTGATATTACCTAACAAATGATAGTTTCTATCAACAACAGCTAGGGAAGACACTTTCGAATCATGCATTTTCATTAAACCTTCAATTAGAAGCTGATCGCCGAAGATGGATATTGGATTTGCTGAACCGATATTCAAGGATCTGATTGAAGATTGCAGTAGAGGTTCCATTGAAGGAAAACGGCGAGCGTTATCCCATAGGTACTTTATTAATCTTCTCTGGGACAAGATACCTGTGAGTTTGTTGTCATTGGTGATTGCAATTCTGTGGACACCGGTACCCATTATTTCCACAACAGATGAAATGGTATCGTTTTCGGTGAGCTTGATGAAGGGGTTCTTTGTAGTGAGTCTGATGACGAAGGACACAGGCACCTGTTCACCGGTCTGGGCCTTTTTGACCATTTGGGGGATCTGTGATTGGTCGTAGTCCATGGTCTGGAGTTCGTACGTTTTGATTTTGTTCAACACCAATAGGAGGTAAGCGTTCAAGTCGGTGTAGTCGAACGTGAGGCAGTCCAAGTCGTTGCTGTGTTCTTCCACCGGCACAGAGGTGAGGCCGTTGTTGACCAAGGTTTGGAACGCTTCCTCGACGCTGATCTTCGAGTCGATTGTGATGAGTTTGTTCGTTTCCACGAGGTCGCTAAGCTTGATGTCGTGCCATTCCAAGCTGGCGCCATTGAGGTACTGCGAGGCGGACGAGCACACGGACGCGTTTCTCGAGAGCGAGAAGGGGCCCTCTGTTGTTGGCGAGAGGTTGTTCGGTGAGTTTGCCCTTGCAAAATCGACTTGCTGGTAGTTTGATGAGGTTGAGTAGAAGCTCGAGTTTGATGACCCTGACAGCTGGAGATCAATGGCAGACGGCTCTTCGAGCAGCGGTGGCGACGAGAGCATCTCCACGATTGAGCTCTGGCGTGACTGTGGCGTTGGCGAGTTTGGGATGCCTCTCATCGATGGCGACATTGGGTGTTTTCTTGACATGAGAGACCTCGTTTTCTGTAATTAATGGAGTGTTCCTAGCGTGTATCTGGCTGACGGCGGCGAGGGCAAAGAGTATTACTGAATAAACCAAAGTGTTCTTTTGTTTATTGTGGCTGGATCTTTCTGTACTGATTGCTTGCAAACTAGTCTTCAATTTCTAATCCCTTCTGATTCACCTTATTAAGCTCCTCTTATTAGATAGTCTAAAAGTTGGAGATATTTTTTATGAGGAAGGACGAAAAAAAAACCGTCCCGTTGACCGAGGTGCGACTCAAAAATGACACCAAGGACCACTTTGCAGCGTTGTGCCTTCGTCAGGACGCAATGACTGCCGCTGCTTGCGCTGTTCCTTTGCAACAACTTTTGGCTCCAAAACGACACCCATGTTGAAAATCCACTAAAAATGAGCTTTTTGCTGTGAAAAATCTTTTTTTAGAATTTCCAAAAAAAATTTTCATGTTTTCTGCTGAGCAGATCGCGTCTTGGCAAAGGGTCTGGACCTTGGCGCTAAGACCCTTGATGTTCCCTTTGAAAAGAAGGCTTTGAAGTAGGGACGATAGCGTTAGCGAGCGCTGAGAGCCAGGTTGTGCTGGGTGGGGCGTGCAGGTGGGTGTGCGTATGGTTAGTGGCGTCCTGTGCCGCAGGTGCGGTGTCCCCTACGTTCTGTCACGGCACACTCCAGCTGGAATTACCCTGATCCCTTATGTCTTGGCTCTCCGCCAGTCGCGGCAAAATAGTATTGGACAATACATCGTAAAGGGAAAAAAAGGGAGAAAAAAGCCCGCTTCCCTATAAACAGGATGATTTCCAGAAAATAGACATACACAGTTCTTCTGGCAACATAGAGCTGATTACTAATAAGGCGATTATTGGTAACACAGAAGTATATAGAGGATTTGGAAATAATATCGAGTGTGTGTATAGCTATATATCATGCCTACAATGATGACGCATAACGAAAAGACGATGTATGAACCATCGATGCATGGGATAGCGATGAACGGGGTCGGCGGGTCAGGCAGCGGGTACTTGACGAGCGGGTCGTATCTGCCTCCGCCACCACCACCACCGTCGTCAGTAGGCCAGCCAGTGGGTGCGGGTCAGGTGGGCATCAGCCAGTCGGGGTTAAGCCAAGCAATGGGTGTACCGCTTGGCGCACCGCTGGGAGCACCGCTGGGTGGTGGGTTCGCAGACCCAGCACTCAGCTACAGCTCGTGGACCTACAACACGCGGCCAGAGCTGAACCGGTCGAGCTCCTCGTACTATCTGGGTCCCAGCTATGCGTTCAGTGCGCAGCAGCAGCAGCAGCCTGCCATGAGGTCGGGCAGCGCCAGCTACCAGCTACCTAGCTTGAACACGCTGCTCTCGTCGATCCAGGCTCCGATCTCAAGGAGCCTGCCGCTGCCTGGGTCCAAACCGGTATTGGATGCAGACAAGCCTCTTGACTACAAGTTCCACGGTGCGCTGCCACCGCTACTGCACAGCGAGAGTGCTCCCTCAGTGGCGACAACCGTCGCAGCGTCGTCGTCGCCGATGACGACACACAAGGCGCCAAAGGCCGTTGCCAACCAAAACTACTACACTGCCTCTGGCAACCCACGGAAACACATCTGCAAGACCTGTGGCAAGGGCTTCACGACTTCTGGCCACTTGGCGAGACACAATAGGATTCATACCGGAGTTAAAAACCACGTCTGCTCTTTTGCTGGCTGCGACGCTCGTTTTTCAAGACAGGACAACTGCATCCAGCACTACAAGACCCATCTCAAAGCCAAGAAGGGCCAGCGTAAGATGCGTCTATAGTTTCCCCCAGCTTCATACAAATACCCTTATATATTTTAACATACTTACATTTACAACAAACGTCGCCAGGCATACGCCAAACACGCCAGGCTGCGGGTCCTCTACTTCCTCTCCTTCTTCTATCATCCTCGATCCTACTCAGCAAAATCGTGTCACTTCGTGTGTCGTTTAACTCTTAAATCGTTTCTCTTCTCTTCTCACCGTTTAGACAGTTTTAAAAAATTTCAGATCAAATCGAACCACGTCGTTTAGGCTGAATTTATTATATAAAGAGACTACTATTTCTTTTAAAACGATTGTCATTGGACTATTGATCTTATTGCAAATAACGTTAGTTAGTATAAGTTCTCTCTCCTACATATCTTTGTAAATACCCATAATATAAGAGTATAATTTTGTTAAAAAATGTCAGCATCAGTTTTGGATCCTTCATTGCCAGTCAAAGTTCAAATGGAACGTTTGATTCGCCAAAAGCAACTGGAAATCACCAAGGGTTTGGAAACTTTGGAACCAACCATGAAATTCCGTGCAGACGAGTGGGAAAGACCAAACAACGGTGGTGGTGGTAAGTCGATGGTTTTGGCTGACGGTGAGACCTTTGAAAAGGCTGGTGTCAATATTTCAGTGGTGCACGGTGTTCTGCCACCTGGTGCCATTGAAAAGATGAAGAATGATCACAAGGACATCAAAACTTGTGAGGATGGCTCTGTTTCATTCTTTGCCTGTGGTTTGTCCATGGTTATCCATCCATGGAACCCACATGCTCCAACAATGCACCTGAATTACAGATACTTTGAAATTTCAAATCCTGACGGCTCTGTGCAAACCTGGTGGTTTGGTGGTGGTGCCGATCTTACACCAAGTTATCTCTATGAAGAAGACGCAATCCACTTCCACAAATTGCACAAGGACGCTTTGGATCCATTCGGAGAGCACTTGTATGATGAGTTCAAGGAATGGTGTGATAAGTACTTCTTTATCACTCACAGAGGTGAAACAAGAGGTGTTGGTGGTATCTTCTACGATGATTTCAACAAGTTACCACCTCAAAAGTGTCTTGAAATGGCTGAAAGCTGTTTCAACGCAATGGTGCCTGCTTATGTTCCTTTAGTTGCCAAGAGAAAGGACACCAAATACACTCCTGAAGAAAAGGAATGGCAACAAATCAGAAGAGGTAGATATGTTGAATTCAACTTAGTTTACGATAGAGGTACCAAATTTGGTCTCCAAACTCCTGGCTCTAGAGTTGAAAGTATTTTAATGTCTATGCCAAAAACTGCCACTTGGTTGTACAACCACGAACCGGAAGAGGGTACTAGAGAAGCTGCGCTTTTGAAAGTCACTAGAAATCCAAGAAACTGGCTTTAGATTTGAACATATTTTTTTTATTAGCCCAGCCGTTAATTTAATGATTATAAAAGAACCTTTTGCTTTCCTTAAACAAGAAAAAACCATAATGATTTACAATTAGTACTTTGTACGTATGTTTGCTTTCCATTTATTTAATGTTTTATAAAAAATTTTAATTTCCTTTTGAAATGAATCTTAATGATATATTTGATGTGTATGAATAGTAGTGAATTTGTGCTGGCACTGATGTACTGAATTTTTAGATTAGAACCTTTTGATACGAGGGTGTTTAGGTCCTACAATAGCAGAAATAACTGGAAAAAAGGGCTTTTGAAAGTTCACCTTCTAGTATAATGAATTCACTCCTGACAGATGCTCTTTCTATTCACCAACCAGAACCTGCATCTCACTAAAACCAAAACCCTTTGTATACCAACCGTTATATTTTTAGATCTGATTAAAGGGTGCATGAATTTTTTTTCTCTTCATCCATAAACAATAACTGTGTTTTATAGCTAAAGATGAGTAAAACAAATGATGATCTGGGACGAAGGGAGGTTGATGATAGTAGAACCCAAAAGGTTCTGCTTCCACCCATCAATACAAACTTTGTGGCAAAGGAAGAGACGTCCATAACTTCACCAGGCGGCCCACATTCAGCAACTACAAGTGCAAACCATAGAAGAACAGAAAGTCAGCTTAGTACACATTCGAGAACAAAAGTTGCATCAGGTATAGGAGAACAATTGCTGGACTCTTCGCTAGACTCTTCACTGAGCTCAGGTGGAACCACTGGAAGTCATGAGAGTTCGGAAGGTGCAGCAGATACCAAAATCACAGTCAAGTACGACGATGATAATTTAACCTTATGGGGCAAACTTAAGAAAAGGTATCCAAATATATATACAACAATTGGATCAATTTTGTCGTGGTATCTGTTTTCAATGACTATTTCTTTTTACAACAAGTGGATGTTTTCAAGTGACAAACTAGACTTTAGTTTCCCAATTATCATTACCGCATTTCATCAATTGATATTGACCTTTTTCTGTATCTTGACATTGATGATTTTCCCAAGTTTTAGATTGAATCGTTACGACATACTACCAAATTCGCTGGATGAAGAGTTTGATAAAGATGAGAATGAAGACGCAGAAGAGCAAGACATGATAAGAAACGAAAAGCTATCGTATTTGATGCCCCCATTAGAGTACATCAAAACGATTCTTCCATGTTCTATTGCATCAGCTTTTGACATTGGATTGGGTAATACAGCTATCAGGTTCATTACATTAACAGTTTTTACTATGGTAAAAACCTCATCTCTAATATTTGTTTTATTTTGGGGTGTCTTACTGAAATTGGAACAACTAACAACAAAGATATGTTTGATCGTTTTAATTATGACTTTCAGCGTTATCTTGATGATTTGGGGGCAGAACTCGGGAGTATCCTCAACAGCAGCAACTCAAACAGTAGCTGAACATGCTGATAAAATATTTGATAAAGCAAAGGATTTCTCTCAGTATGGTGGTTCAAGTGACAACAGTGCTCTTGAAAGTAATGAATTGGTTAGGTTCTTATTAAAAAGGGCTTCCGATTCCAAGATATCAGATGATTTGATTGTTCTAGGAGTCATGCTTGTGTTTGGATCTGCTTGTATGTCTGGTCTCAGATGGGCCTTAACTCAGTTGTTATTGAAAAAGAATAAAAGAACAAAAAATCCAATCTTGACAATGCTCTATCTATCGCCAGGTATGTCGGTGATGTTATTTATTATGGGAATCATAGTGGAAGGCTTTGGCAACTTTTTGAATTCACCAATATGGACGGTCAAGGGTACATTTCAAACCTTGATTCTAATTTTAATTCCCGGAATATTGGCATTCCTCATGACCATTTCAGAATTCATTTTGCTACAAAATGCATCATTGCTAACGTTATCAATTGCTGGTATATTTAAAGAGTTGTTGACAATATTTTTGTCTTGGATTATCTACGGTGATTTAATGAGCTGGATTAACCTTTTCGGTTTGGTCATTACTGTTTTAGACATTTTGTGGTATAATCACTACAGATTCAATGAAAAGGTGAACACCGTAAGGGATCTCCCATATACAGATATTGAACTAGATAATTTTACTATTCCTGAGAAATGAAACAAGAATAATGCAACACCAATACATTCATAAAGTGGTAGATCTTTGGGGTTCGTTATATGTATTTTTATAGGTTATAATACCCTTTTTTCAAAGTAGAAAAAAAATACTCGGCGGATAAACTTCTACCAACGTTGTTTTCACTTGTTAGCACTAATGTCCGTTTATATTCTAGGTGCTGGTGGCATTGGTACTCTTGTTGGATGTGCTCTTTTGCCGAAGACAAGTGTTAATTTTATAGCCAGAAATACCAACAAAATTCAGTTTATGAAGCAATGTAATAACAACATCAAGATCAAGCAACTATTCAACAATGATAAGATCATTGAGTATCAAATTAATGAAGTCCTTCAGGTCGAAGATATACCAAAGAATACTAAAATTGACTTCTTGTTTGTTTGCGTGAAGACATTTGACACTATCAAGTCGTTGACACCATTATTGCCAAATCTGACCAAGGATAGTAGAATTCTGCTGATCCAAAATGGTATGGGTGTTATTGATGAATTATACCGGGATGTCTGGCCGCAAGTTGAGCTGAGACCAACTATCTACCAGGGGGTTATTTCGCACGGTGTTTGGCAAGAGTCGAGTCTGTCTCATACCTACGACTACAACCATGCAGGACTGGGCAATATGAAGATCTGTAAGCTTCCTAGAAACATTAACCCCGACAGTGACGAGATGACATATGCTGAAAGCGACGATGTCATCAAGCAACTGATCGACAGCGATCTGAATGTCACCTATCACTCATACCAGGAGCTGCTGGTTTACCAGGTTCAAAAGCTAATGGTCAACTTGTGCATGAACACGGTCACTTCGATTATCAACTGTCTCAATGGGGAGCTCGGAGGCATTGAAGCCAACAGACAGTTGTTCCAGTCGATCATCACCGAGGCGATGCAGGTAATGAGACTGGCGTACCCGATTATCATGGAGTGTGAATTAGGGGAGCAGGTTTTGCAGGACGAGGCACTGTTAGAGTTGACTGAAAACATGGGGTTTGTCGTCAATGGTAAGAACTCCAGCTCAATGCGCCAGGACACACTGCATTTGAGAGACGTTGAAATTGAATACATCAGTGGGTTCATTGTCAACAAGGCTAAGGAACTAGGAATTCCAGCGCCAATCAACAACACCATTAGACTGTTGGTCTGGACAAGATTAAGTATCAACAGAAACAGAGAAAGCAACTAATACGAAGCTGTCTAGTCAAACTTCACGATTTATAGGTGTATATATATATCTACGCAGTAGTGCAAGCTTCACGTGACCTAGTCTGATCTCGCGTGGAGCTTCCCAAAAGGGACTGCGCTTCACTCAAAGAACGTCAAAAAAAGTGCTACACAAGAAATGCTCGATGCTAGATATGCACACAGAGGTATACGCAGATAAGTGAATTTTGCTGTAAACAGTGTAGCTCACCATGGCCAAGAACAAGACGGGTCTCAAGCGACCAAGTTCCAGGAAGACCAAGGAGCTGGATTACTCATACGGTGCCAGCAATGACGACGCCCTGGCTCCGGGAAGCAAGCTCGACGAAGAACTCAGTGACAACGACGACGAAGAAGAGGACGAGTCACTCATCGTAGGGTCCCGCAAGGCCACATTGGCACGCAAGCAGAAGGTGAAGGACAGAATCGCCAAGGCGAGGAAGAAGGACGACGAGCGAATGAAGAAGGCCAAGTACTTTGGCTACACCGAGTTTGCGAAGAGCGACACGTCTGACTACGCCATCAAATCGTGGAATCTCTTCATTGGATATGTCCTCATCAGGATAATTTCCCCCGTTATCCTTATCGTGCACTGCCTGCTGCTGGCCTTTATCCTATGGAAAGTTTATGACTTTGACTTCACTGGCGAGCTTTCCGAGCACGGCCTGATGCCACTCCTGCTCTCCTGCATTGCCGTCCATTCCGCCCTAGTCCACGTCCTCAACAAGTGGCTCTTCAGCTCCAACTACTACAAGAGACGCCATATGATGTCATAGGCTGGACGTTTTGAAGCGGAAAAAATAGAAAACCGTTGCAGATTTAGACGGGGCCCTTGAGGTTTTCCACCCAGTCCCCGTCAAAAGTGCTACATCATAGACAAGGAATGAAACGGAAGGGTGGTATATAAAAAGAGGCAAGTATCTAGTATTGGTAATATGTAAATAGATTAGATAATAACAGACTACTAATAAGCGAGGTCATCGGTAAACAAACATGCAAAGTGAAAAAAGCTCTACTACTACTACCACCACCACTACAACCACGGGTGGTAACAGCAACGTGAAGAAAGGCGAGGAGTCGTATCTAAACAACGACGGAATCGACCAGATGGTGCCGGCACCGAAGAGAGAGGACTTGTCGTCGTTGTCGTTGTCAGACCAGTGGGTGAGATCGGCCAGCGTGAGTGAAGCGCAGGCACCAAAGATCGTGCTTCCGGACAACGTGAAGCTTGAGGATATCAATCCGCCTAACGAAAAGAAGACGGTGATCAACCACCCCAGAATCGCGTCGTACGCGTTCGCGTTTGACATTGACGGTGTGCTCGTGAGAGGACCAGAGACGTTGCCATACGGTGTGCAGGCCATCAAGTACCTTAACGGAGAAAACCCATACAACATCCAGGTGCCATACATCTTTGTCACGAACGGTGGTGGCAAGCACGAGAGCGTGAGAGCCAACGACTTGTCGCAGCGTCTCGAGACGGACATCGACGTCGACCAGATCGTCCAGGGCCACACGCCCATGAAGGACTTGGCCAACAATTACGACAACGTTCTTGTTGTGGGTGGTACGGGCCAAGTTTGTCGTAAGGTGGCCGAAAGCTACGGTTACGAAAACGTCTACACGCCTTTGGACATCATGTACTGGGACCCCTCCGTCACACCTTACTATACCCTAACTGAAGAGGACAAGAAGCACGTCAAAAAGGACGTTGACTTCTCCAAGATCAAAATCGAGGCAATTCTTGTGTTTGCAGACTCGCTCAACTGGGCCGCAGACCAGCAGATCATTCTTGAGTTGCTGATGTCGAAGGGTGGTTACATGGGTACCGTTTCCAAGGATTTCGAGGACGGTCCTTCCATCTACTTTGCTCATTCCGACTTTGTTTGGGCCACCAACTACAAGTTGGTCAGATACGGTATGGGTGCTCTCCAGGTGTCTCTGGCTGCTCTATACAAGGAACACACAGGTAAGGAGATGAAGGTGATAAGATTTGGTAAGCCTCAAAGAGGTACTTTCAAGTACGCTAACAAGGTCTTGAAAAACTGGAGAAGGGACGTTTTAGAAGAACACCAATCGTCTACACTTTCCAGCGCCATGTCCGCATCAGACAACGCTGTTTTTGACACTTCTGACGACTCTGACTCCGTTTCAGAAGTCGAAGATGAAGCTGACGCCGAAAAGAACGAATTGACTGTCCAAAGTCTTACAAAGCTCAACACATCGCTATCATCTAGAGCACATCGTACCTTTTCATTTGCAACGGAAGAATTACCACCTCCATCAATGGTGTACTTTGTTGGTGACACCCCGGAATCAGATATTAGATTCGCCAATTCGTATGACGAGTCTTGGTTTTCAATTCTTGTTAAAACTGGTGTTTATCAAGAAAATTCAACACCCAAGTACATGCCAAAGCATCTGACCGAAAATGTCTTAGAGGCCGTTAAATTTGCTGTTGAACGTGAACACGAAAAGGAACTTTCAGAATGGAATTCAAAGGTTCCTGCCAATTAAAATACTTCCCTACCCTTTTACCTACATGTTTTTTTAATTGCATTGCTTTTCTAGTAAATTTTTATTTATATTTCATTAATCTAGTTCTACGGAATTTGACAAATTGTTATTTTTCAATAATTTTACTCCTATTACACTATCTAACTTACATTAAAGCATTGAGGGAATTAGAAAAACACTATAAATATATGTACGGTTTATAATATGAACAGAAATCAGAAATCTATTTATTCTTGGCCTTTCAAACTACTTTTACCAGCCTTCAATAATTCATCACATAGTAATAAGTTACTAGCAATACCACTGGCACTCGAAATACCGTTTCTCAAAACCCTGTAAGAATCCCAAATACCATCAATAGTTGGATCTAATGGCTCTCCTGATCCTAAATCAATGCCTACAACTTGACCTTCTTGGATTTCGTCTTGTGCTTCAGCAATTGCCTCAAGTATATCCAAACCAGCATTTTTACAGAGTGTCTTTGGGATGACTAGCAATGCATCTGAAAATGCTTTGACACCAGGTTTCATTTTACCTTTATTGATATCTTTATTTTCAACTAGATACTTTGAACATGACAAGAAGAAAGCACCCGCACCAGGAACTAATGCACCATCTTTGATTGCATTTGCAACGGCTCTTAATCCATCTCTAATTGCATCCTTTGTTTGCTGGATCACATGATTGTGTGCACCCTTAATCAAAATTGTACATGACTTTGGGTTGTTATTCTCTGTGACATAGGTAAACTTTTCTTCACCAATAGATGTTTCGTAAACTAAACCAGAGAAACCTAAGACATTTGGACTCAAATCGTCAACTGAATTCTGTGCTTCACCTCCGCAAACTAATTGCAATCTTTCCATGTTTCTTCTCTTGGCTCTTCTCAAAGCTAAAATACCGTTTTTAGCCAATATGTCAAGTGACATTGGATCAATACCTTTTTGGTTGATGATTACAAATCCTGACTTCGAATCAGTACCACAAACCTCGTTCTTCAAGTCAACAATCTTCTTTAATTTTTCATCAATAAACTTTCTTTCACTTTGAATGAGTTGTTCTCTTTGTTGAGCGTTAGAATAGAAAAATCCAGAGTTCACTTCAGTCTTTTCGTATTCCAGTGATACATTTAAAATTAAAACATGTGCATTCTCGATTCTCTTTGGCATATCTGGATGTCTAGCACCATGATCTAGAACCAAACCTTTGATGAACTCTGTGTCGGATGAAGTTTGATGCATCATCGCCATTATTTCAACCATATGAAGATCCATTTGTTTTGGATTTTCCCTATCCAAGACTTGTAAGACTGCATCAGTTACAATTGGTGTCAAAACTTCAGAAACCTCTGGTTGTACTTTTGTGCTCAAACTTGATCTGGCAATTTGTAATAATAACTCCCTATTGATATTCTCATTGAGTTCGGCCCTTTTATCAACAACAAATTCATTCAAGTATGCCAATGTGGCTTCTCTAGCCTTTTCAAATCCATCAACAATAACTCTAGGATGAATGCCTTCGTTAAGATAGATTTCTGCTTGTCTCAAAAGCTCACCCACTAATAAAACAACACTAGTGGTACCATCACCAGTAATTTCATCCTGTGCAGTAGCAGCTCTTGCAATCATCATTGCAGTTGGTGATTGAATTTGCATTTCAGTTAGCAATACTTTACCGTCCTTGGTGATTTTAATTCCACCAGCACCATCAACCAACATCTTAAGTGTACCTTTAGGTCCCAAATTAGATGCAAGGACTTCTTGTAATCCAACAGCAGCGTTAACATTAACTTGAAGAGCTTGTTGACGACGAAGGGATTCAGCCTTTGGGTTGAGAAGTTGAATAGCAGACGACATCTCTTGTTTAAGTTAATAAAGAAGTATAGAAATCTTAATGAATTTTACCTTTTTCTTGAAGTTTCGTTCACCGAAGAAAAAAAACTTTGAATTTTTTCTTTGAGTATAATCTTGGCTCATGTTTATAGTACAACACTAACAGTCTAGAGACTTGTTGACATCCCTAGTGTCAGGTCATTTTTCAGCGAACCATAATCTATATGTTCTGCATCGGCATCATTGTAGTGGAAGGGTGTGTCGACATTACTAATTTTCATCTTGACATCTCTATCTTTCGAATTAGCTGCAACTCTATACTCAGTTATCTTTACATCAGAACCGATAGATGAAAGTGTGCAGTTGGAATCAAATCTTGCAAATCTAACCTTTTTATCATTGTAAAGAGGAATAAACGGTTTGCAAGTCTCTATCTCAATTTCCTTCGCAATCTCCATTTCCTTTACAGGATCACGTATCAAATCATAACTGTACGCCACGTGGTCTAAACGGTTCGGATACATCATATCTTTGAGAGATGGTGTACTCAAATATGACTTAACTCCTTTGGAATCCACAATCAAGACATCTCCAGATTTTGAAATACAGCAAAGGAATTCACTCAATAAAATTGATGAGATAAGGAAACAAGCCTGGAATTTGGTGTTTGAAAGATACCAGTCAGGAAGTTTCGGACTGGAATAAGGTTTTGAAAGTGATTTGAAATTGTCATAGTTGTTCCAGTTGATGTTAAAGCAACGAATTGTGCCTGAGCCGTTAGTTCTTAAATAAATTTGCGAATTACTGAGAGACCAAAAGATTTCATCAATTATACCGCTTGTTGAACCTCTAATCCATTTGTCATGTAACACAATGTATTTATCATAAAAGGTAAAGTCCCATAATAAAATGTCATCGCCTCTTTTTGAGATTGTTATCATGTTCATGTCGTTTGGTGATAAAGAAATTTTGGAGCACCCGGTTGATAGCGGAAACTGAGTAACTAATTTAGCTGATTTCGAGTCGCTGATTTTGTAGATGGTAATGTAATCGCTTTCTGAAGTAATTGAATTGAACCAATGTGACAATAGCTCTGAATATGATCTGTCATAACTACTATCTTTATTGATTGCATTTTGGATTTTATTTTTGGACACTTGGGAAATGGTTAACAACGAATCAATTGTAGTTTTTGACAAACTGTTCAATACTTTATTAATTAGTTTATCATTGGCAAGAATTACTTTCGCCAACTGCTGCTTTGGGTTCAAAACGGCAATCCATGTCCCTTTGATATCGAAAACGGCTTTATTATTTCTTACTTGTGTTTCCAGAACTTGATCCACTTTAAATGCATTATTATCAACAAGATGTAGCTCGCCTGTCTTGTCATTGGCTATCACTATCCAATTGCTGGAAATTTTAACGCTGCAATTGGCTATCTTTAGTCTCAGATCTAGATTCAGCTTACTGTTATCTATGATGAACAAATTGTTATTTTCATCTTGAATAAGCAATTGGTAGTAGTACAACTGTCTATCACACTTAATTGGCCAAAAATTAGACACCTGGGTAGGCAGAACTATATTTCCCACTATAAATAAGTTTCTCTGTTTCCCTCTTCTATCGTACTTGGCATGGTTTGAATTATCTGATGGTCCCATTTTTTGCGCTGGATGAGGGATCCAATCCCATATTTCAATTATCTGGCCCTTTCTGACGATAATCTCTCCATTGATGCCAAATAAAGATGTCTTAGCATCTGGCTCAGTAGGATTGGTCCCACCTATTTTTGATAAGAAGTATCTTGCATGTGTTTCAATGTTCTTAATGGATCCTGAGCCATAGACTCTGTCCTCGTTTATCCTTTCCAAAGCAATTGGCCAATCCATTTTGATGTGTGTTCTCAGATTAACGATATATCTATTGATGATAGATAACAGATAAATGGTAACGAAGGGAAAAAATTTGGGTTGACTTTCTCTCTTTGAAAATGTTTTGAAGGTTCGAAGAGGGACAAAAAGAGCTATAAGACTTCAGATGTCTGAGAAGGTACATGGAACGACCTTTGAACGTACCATGGATCCTGGTGGGCCTTTACCGCTACCTTATGTGACGACAAGGAAGCATCCGGTAAAAACAGGAGATTATTTAGACTCTTTACAACGAAAACAGTCGCATAAGAGACAAGTATCGGAAAGGATTGTTGGTTCTCCTTTACCATTGAACTATGACACTAGGTCTATAAGTGAGCCAGTAGATACCTCAGTAAATAACGTCGTGACTATGCCATCAAAAGAAGAAGAGAAACCAGTAGACGAGCCTAGGCCCCCCGTAAGTAAAAGAAACATCAATTTTGGAGATCCGTTACCACTTGAATACTTATCAAGGGAACAAAACAAAAGTGAAAAAGGATTTGAGGAAGGAGAAATACGACGATTACAGGATCAGTTGCGAGAAAGAGTTCGTCTAAAGCTACATAGGAATAGTTTAACTGAAGGAGAATCTAAACAAATAGAGGACACCAAAAGTGCCATAGATGAAAACCAAAGGGATGATAGTGTAATTATACATAAGTCTTGTGATGTTAATGATGAACTAAGAGATGTAATAGAGCGAATAGATAAGTTAGAAAAGGAAGTTGATGAACTAAAATTGAAAGATAGTCTTCCGGGGTATCAAAATGTAGCACCATTGTTGAAAAGTACCATCATAATACTTTCAATAATGGTATTTGTACTAGGTGCAGCAGTTGTGTCCGATTAGTGTATATTAATGTGTTATTTAAAGAAAAAATTGAAGTGCGAAGTTGTTGTTAGCAGTGGTGGCGCTGTAAAAATTACAAAATTGTAATAATATAGATAACAGTTGCATCTTTATCTTCATTAATATAGATTAAAAAGTCAACAAAGTAAAGTCAATGCGTTCGCAATTCAAAGAAGATCATCCATTTGAGAAGAGGAAGGCGGAAGCAACACGAATCAGAACCAAATTTGCAGATCGTATCCCTGTCATTTGTGAGCGAGTGGAAGATAGCGATATCAGTGAAATTGATAAACGTAAGTATCTTGTTCCAAGCGATCTAACAGTGGGCCAATTTGTGTATGTTATTAGACGTCGGATTCACTTACCATCAGAAAAGGCTATCTTTATTTTTGTCAATGACGTCTTACCACCAACAGGAGCATTAATGTCAACTATTTATGATCAGTATAAAGATGAGGACGGGTTCCTTTACGTGTTATACAGCGGTGAAAATACATTTGGTGATCAGTGATTGATAACCAGTATTTCTTTTAATTCTTTCATTTTCCTTTTATTTGGATATAAATATATATATGCATGAAAATATGTATGTGCTTTTACGCTTATTTGGTCGGTTTATGAATGGTACGTCTATAATAATATTATTGTTGTTATTCTAGTTCTAGTTTATACTTTTTATTCTTATTATAGCTTCAATTGGGATTTAATTAGAGCTTCAAAGATTGTAGGTTGTATTTTACCCTGTGATTTTCTCATGCATTGACCAATGAGGAAGTTGACCTTTTTCGATTGACCGTTTAAAATTTGCTCAACAATAGGTTTATTGCTATTAAGAACATCTGTGACAATACCTTGGATTTCGTCATTACTGACCTCTTTTGAAAGTAATCCAAACTCCTTGGATAATTCAACCAAGTCCTTGTGCTGGTCATCCTTGTTATTAAGTAAATGAAGTAAAA
The DNA here is from genome assembly GCA_030570395.1 of Saturnispora gosingensis. Lineage (NCBI taxonomy): Eukaryota > Fungi > Ascomycota > Pichiomycetes > Pichiales > Pichiaceae > Saturnispora > Saturnispora gosingensis. Next base: position 101,605 of record JAJLVU010000009.1, read on the forward strand.
GTAACTTTGCATTGGGTTTTGTCAGCTTGTTCTGTTCTGATAGTTCTATTAGCTTTGTAAACGCTTCTATTCTAATAGTGTTAGAAGTGAAGCGCAACTCTGATTTTGTCAAAGCACCAAGCAATTCATGAACCAGCCAGTTTATAACCTTTGATTTATGTCTATCGTCAATGTTTTCATAACAGGTTATGAAATACTTCAGCAAATGTTCGTTATTAAGCAAGATCTTAGCATCTCTCAAATTCAAATGGTAGGTGACCATCAACTGATCTAGTTGGTCACCATAAGATTTTGGAAGCTTCACATTTTGTAACAAATCCTCAACATTCAACTTCAATTGAGGCAACTCCATATCAGGAACATATCGATAATCAATGTTGGACTCCTTGGATCTAAGATGGTATGTTTCCTTCCCGTTCCAACCTCTTGTTTCCACCTCGTTTAGCAAATTGTCGCTTTTGAGATTACTGACTTGCCTCCTTGATTCGAATCTGATGGCATTCACAATGGCTGAAATTGTTGGGAGGTTTTTGATCTCCACTCTCTGGTGGTGGTCTACGGAGACGTTGACGTCGACTCTGATTGCACCGGTTTCCAAGTCGCCCGAACAGATTCCCAAATCCTTCACCGTCTTGGTGTACGTCTGCAAAAAGGCCCTCACTTCGTCTACAGAAGTGAAGTCTGGGTCGGTGACCATCTCTATCAATGGGATGCCAGCTCTGTTGAAGTCGATCAACGACTTGTTGGCGTCGGTAGACTTGTAAATAGATCTACCCGTGTCCTGTTCCAACTGAAGCTGCTGAATACCGATGCTGACGTCTTTGGCCAACTTGTCGTAGTGTCGCTTGAGCAGCGTAACGCAACCGTTCTGCGAAATAGGCTGAAAGTGTTGTGTTATTTGGTACCCAAGTGGCTGATCTCCATAGAAATAGTGCTTCCTGTCAAACGTCGACACTGCGTTGATTTTACAGTTGAGCACCTTAGACAGCTTGACTGCCTGTAAGATGCATTGCGGGTTCAATGCTGGCTGCGTTCCCGGTATGGACACATCGAAGAACGACGTGGAGGTGTTTGGTTTATGCGCTAGATTTGAAGTGGTGTTGGATGATAATGAGAAGAGTTTGAATTTGGTCAGCAACTGCGTGTGGATTTCCAACCCGACTTTCAGTGACATGGTGATTGTTTAGGCTGGTAAACGGGTTCCTATATACATAAAACTCTACACAAATTTAAAATGCCTGTGTAAAAAGGCTCTTCTTCCTAGGTGAAAAGTTTGGAACTTTGTGAAAAGGTCTTAGCGGGATTTCGCTTTGCCTTAGCGGCAAATCTGCTTTCACACCCCGCTTACGTAAGCCTCTCAGCTCTCACGACGTGCTGAGCCTGCCGGTTCCTCCATGTGTTACACAGATGTCTCAGTATAACGTACGTCTCCAGCGAGAGCAATGGAGGGACACTGTGGTGAGGCTCTGGGCGCGTTACCTCCATGTCAAGCACAGTTGCTGCGTGCTGCGGCTCCCCTATTGAGTGATGAGAGGAGCTAACACAATAAGTCACCCTCGTCGTCGTGATCATCATCATCATCATCATCATCATTGGCAAGCTTATCTGAGACCGAGTTCCGAGACAGTACAGTGGCACCGACGTTGTCAATTTCCCCTCACTTACGCTGTCAAAGAGGGGGTGTTTGGTGAAACGGATGCTGCACAGGCGATAACAGAAAAAAATAGATCGGAAAGAAACAGGGGTGTAGAATGCGGGGAAGACAACGGATAAAGGAAGCGTTGCAACAAGCATGAAAGATGGGGGGTGAGACGGAGAAGTGGATGAAGGAGTGGGGTTTTGGCAAGAGGTATTAGTATAAAAGGAAGGAAGAAGAGTACTGTAGTGATTGCGTGCTACAGGGTTGGTGGAGCACCAGAATAAGATAACACAATGCTCTCAAAATTAAGAACTAAGACATACGTGAAGAGTTTCAAAGGATGGAGAACGCTTGCAACAGCAGTCCCAGAAACTCAAAAGGCCGTGATCTTCTACGACAACGGCGGCCCATTGCACTACAAGGACATCCCAGTGCCAACACCTAAGGCGAACGAGATCCTCATCAACGTCAAGTACTCCGGAGTTTGTCACACGGATTTGCATGCGTGGAAGGGAGACTGGCCACTTGCGACCAAATTGCCACTTGTGGGAGGACACGAAGGTGCGGGTGTGGTGGTGGCCAAGGGCTCGCACGTGACGAACTTTGAGATCGGGGATCTCGCCGGTATCAAGTGGCTTAACTCGTCGTGTATGGGATGCGAGTACTGTCAACAGGGTGCTGAGCCAAACTGTCCTAACGCGGACCTCTCAGGATACACGCACGACGGTTCGTTCCAGCAGTACGCCACGGCAGATGCGGTGCAGGCGGCCAAGATCCCAGCAGGCGCCGACTTGGCTGGTGTTGCGCCAATTCTCTGTGCGGGTGTGACCGTGTACAAGGCGTTGAAGACAGCCAACTTGAGAGCTGGCCAGTGGGTCGCGGTGTCTGGTGCGGGTGGTGGTTTGGGGTCCCTTGCTGTGCAATACGCCAAGGCCATGGGCTACAGAGTGTTGGCCATCGACGGGGGTGCGGACAAGGGTGAGCTTGCCAAAGAGCTCGGAGCGGAAGCGTATGTGGACTTCTCCGTCGAGAAAGACGTTGTTGCGAAGATCCAGGAGGTGACCAACGGTGGTCCTCACGGTGTCATCAACGTGTCCGTGTCCCCTGCCGCTATCTCCCAGTCCACAAAGTATGTGCGTACCTTGGGTAAGGTTGTGCTTGTGGGTTTGCCAGCAGACGCCGTGTGCCACTCGGACGTGTTCACCCATGTCATCAAGTCGATCCAAATCAAGGGTTCCTACGTCGGTAACAGAGAAGACACCGCAGAGGCCATTGACTTCTTCAGCAGAGGCCTCGTGCACTCGCCAATCAAGGTTGTCGGCTTGAGCGAGCTTCCAAAAGTTTACGAGTTGATGGAACAAGGTAAGATTCTCGGTAGATATGTTCTAGATACTTCAAAGTAATCTCTGTGTGATTACAGCAGCTTATTATTATTATTCTATTTATCTGATATTTTTTATTATTACGAATTGAAATGAATTTATTATTACGTAAGGAATTCCATAAGAAAACAAGTCCGAAGGAGAAAAGCACGACATTACCTGTGCCTATAGCAGAGATCGCAGTACCGCAAAGTAGCGTGGGGAATAACAGAAACGTAGCCTTTAATGTTTGGTATATAAGAGAATCTAGTTTGTACTAATTTTTGTTCACGTGGAGGTGTAAAACCACGTGATGGCGAATATGAATCCTCATGGCAGAACATCGTCTACGACCTCGTTGGCCACCTCAATTGAGTTTTCTGTGTTGCCAATTGCCAGCTGCTGGCCGAGCACCCACGAGTTCTTGAGTTCGCCCGTGGTCGCTAGCAGCTGGTTGCTGACCCTTTCCACCACGCTGATTGCAGACGTCAAGCGCTGGGAATCCACGGCGTTGGACTCCAAGGCCTCGTTGTTGACACACAACCCTACTGCCGTAGACAGCTGCTGTAACAGTACTTCTAGCTGTGATTCCATGTTATCACTACTAAGGAATCATCACCTTGTGAGAAGTACGTAAATTTTTCAGCATGGAAAACACCAATCCTTTTCCACAAATTACAAATAGCGTTTCAGTCAATGGTGTGTGTAGCCCATATTGGGTAATATTGCCTTACTCTGAAACCTTCGGTTAACGCACAATAACACCGCCTGTGAACATCAGTTTATTTTCGTCATCCTATATGCATCATCATCTTATGGGTCTCAAGCGGTGAAAAATTTCGGAGAGCACCTTCCAGTGGAAAAAGAACGAGATCTGGCGGACATGAACTCCCCGGGACACGCGATACTTTGAAGCCTTTGCAATATAAAAGGAGGTTGAGATTCCCCTGGTATTGAATGGAGTAAATGTTGCTATTCTGTATAGAAATTAATTTGGATAAATCCAATTAATCAATAATAATCAACACACACTTAATCACAATGACTGACTTCCTTTCAAGAAAGACCGGTGTTATCACTGGTGATGATGTCAAGGCTCTCTTTGACTACGCTCACGCTAAGGGTTTCGCTATCCCAGCTATCAACGTCACCACCTCCTCTACTGTCGTTGCTGCTTTGGAAGCTGCTAGAGACAACAAGTCTCCAATCATCTTGCAAACCTCTAACGGTGGTGCTGCTTTCTTCGCTGGTAAGGGTGTTTCCAACGAAGGCCAAAAGGCTTCCATCGCTGGTTCCGTTGCTGCTGCTCACTACATCAGAGCCATTGCTCCAACCTACGGTATCCCAGTCATCCTTCACTCTGACCACTGTGCCAAGAAGCTCTTGCCATGGTTCGACGGTATGTTGGAAGCTGACGAAGCTTACTTCAAGGAACACGGTGAACCATTGTTCTCCTCCCACATGTTGGATCTTTCTGAAGAAAACGATGAAGAAAACATCTCTACTTGTGTCAAGTACTTCACCAGAATGGCCAAGATGAACCAATGGTTAGAAATGGAAATCGGTATCACCGGTGGTGAAGAAGATGGTGTTAACAACGAACACGTTAACAAGGATCTTCTTTACACTGCTCCAGAAACCGTTTTCGCTGTCCACGAAGCTTTGGCCCCAATTTCTCCAAACTTCTCCATTGCTGCCGCTTTCGGTAACGTCCACGGTGTCTACAAGCCAGGTAACGTTGTCTTGAAGCCATCTATCCTTGGTGACCACCAAGCTTACGCTAAGAAGCAATTGTCTTCCCAATCCGACAAGCCATTGTACTTGGTTTTCCACGGTGGTTCCGGTTCTACTCAAGAAGAATTCGACACCGGTATCAGAAACGGTGTTGTCAAGGTCAACATCGATACCGATACCCAATACGCTTACTTGATTGGTATTAGAGATTACGTCTTGGCTAAGAAGGACTACATCTCTTCTATGGTTGGTAACCCAGATGGTGCTGACAAGCCAAACAAGAAGTACTTCGACCCAAGAGTCTGGGTTAGAGAAGGTGAAAAGACCATGGGTAAGAGAATCGTTGAAGCTCTTACTATTTTCCACACTCAAAACAAGTTATAAGTGTGATTAGCTCTTTTTATATTTTTATGTGTAATAAATGAACTTTAAGAAAATTTTAAATTTTTACATTCAACGTAGTATTTAGCTTTAATGATGATGCCAGACTACCATATACTCATGTCTTGGCTATCAGGCATTACGATTACCACCGCAATAAAAAAAGGTTTGTCAAGTGGTGAAAATTTTTAAAATTTGAATCATTTTGCCACTGACGAAAAAAAGGCTAGGAGCGGGAGAAAGTGGACGACAAGAGGAAAAAAAAGTCATCTTAGGATATATTCTCTTGTTCTTAATAGTTAAAGTTACAGCACAAGACACAGATGACTGAACACAAGGGCAAGTCTAAGGCCAGCAATGCCAGTGCAGCTACTGGAGGCACTGTGCCAGCAGCGCTCAAAAAGAAAATCGAAACACTAATTGAAATCATCCCAGATTGGACGTTTGATGATTTCATCGCCATCAAAGAAGACATTGAGAATGTGGAAACAGACCTTCTTGTTGAAAAACTACTCACTGGACAGCTCCAAAAGTGGGACCATCCGTCAAATCATAAGAAGGAAAGAGAGGAAAGGAAGAGACAGTTACAAATACAGCAACAGCAACTACAACAACAGCAACAACAACAAGTGCATCAACTACAGCAAAATAACAATAATAATAATCAACAATCACAAGGAACTTCAGCGTCTTCATCTGCTAATAACGACGATCAAACTCGTCACTCAGACGGCTCGTTCAAGAGGAATAATCAAAGTCAAAGGAAGATCAAGAAACAAGCTTCAGTGGCAAAGAAAGGCCCAGCAACAGCTTCTTCCTCTTCAACAACACCAAGACCTAAGAAACAAGCTGTAGCTGCCGCTGTTGCAGCTAGTGCAGCCGCTCCTGCATCCTCTGGTTTACCAACCTCCACTTCTTCACAACCAAAGAAACCTGAACCAAAGACTTGGGCGTCCATATTGAGACCAGATCCAAAGCCAAAGGTTGTTGAAGCACCTCAACAAAAGGAAACCACTGATAACGAACTAGAATCTAATGAGAAAACCACCAATAATCAAGTTGACGAGCTCACTAATAATGTCGATAACCTAGAACTCCAAGAGGAAGAGGCTGTCCCTGTTGAAACTAAACAAGAATTGCCTGCTACCGAAGAAGCACCAGCCACTGCTGAACCTGAAGTTGAAGTTGAAGTTGCTCCTACTGCTGCTTCTCCTGTTGAAGAGCCTGTCGTTGCTCCTGCTGCTCCTACTGCTGCTGTCCCAACAGAAGCTGAACATCAACCTACTGTTCAAGTTGCTGAACCTGAAGTTCAAACTCAAGTTCCTGTTCAACAGCAATCAGTCCAACAACAAGAACCACAACTTTCTCAACAAGAACAATACCAACAATACCAGCAACAACAGCAACAACGTCCTTACAACAACCAAAAGTTTAACAGACAACAACAACAACAACAACAACAACAACAACAACAACAACAGCCAAGTCAACAAGTCCAACAGGCTCAACCAACTCAACAATATTACAACGATGCTTCTGTTCAGCAACAGTATGCAAACATCGGCTATGGATCAGCGGAATCTAATGCTTCTCCAAGCGCCGTTCCAAATATGGCCAACCCAATGGTTCCACACCCAATGTATATGAACATGATGCACCCATGGGGCTCCCAACCAATGGCTGGTAATCAAAACTACAATTCTATGTACGCTCAATATGGTGGTCAATACGGTGGTCAATACGGTCAATATGGTCAATATGGTCAATATGGTCAATTTGCCCAACCACCACAACAACCAGTCCAGCAGCAACAGCAACAGCAACAGCCACAACAGCCAAGCCAACAAGGTCAACCAAGTGCAAATGCTGATAGCGAAGATAGCCAAGCACAGGCGCAAGCACAAGCACAAGCACAAGCTGCTTATCAACAACAAATTGCTCTCCAACAACAATATGCTGCATACTACAACCAATACTATCCTCAATATGCTGCCGCTGCCAACTACGGTACCAACGTTGCAGGTAATGGTTTTGGTAGTTACCCAAGCAATGGCAATCCAAGTGCTAGTCCTAACAACGGCAATGTAAATGCAGCTACCAACGGCCAAACTAACCCAGCTGCGCCAAACTCTACTAACAATGCGTCCGCTAATGCATACAACGGTTACAACTACAGTCAATATACACAAAACAATGACTGGTACAATGGTATTTAAATAGATGAAGTGAATAGTTGGTTCAGCGGTATTTAAATAGATGAAAACGCTTTGTATACGTTTTAATAACTGATTGGGAAGTTAACTTACTTTATCAAAGTTCTACATCAACTACATCATCTTTGACACTTGAACAAATTTTTCTTTATCAATTAGAAATTTTTCAGCTTGAAAAATAACAGATGAAAGGAAAAATTTTTTAAAGCTGTTGAAAAAAAATTGTAAACCTATAAGATCAATTGTAATTCTTTCCTCTAAAGAAATAATAGTAGTTTCATTTCTCAGTGAATGATATATGTACTTTAGAGTACTCAAACGGATAAATTTTAAACTACACTATCGATTAATGAGTACTGTCAAGAGAGAGGGAGAAAGTATTCCAGGTCCAGATGATTGGAAAAGGCCTGTAAAGAGAGCCAGAGCTTCACATAAGAGGCCACCAAAGACAAACTCTGATCCAACATCACCAATTGGAGTTCTAACATCGTTTGAAATACCTAAAATGTTGGCTCAAAAGAGTGATTATATTAAGAAACTGCTTGGCATCACTAGTAAGGAGCAGATCGAAATGAAAGACATTGAAAATCCTATGAGAGACATTGTCAACGACCTGGCAATCAAAATTGCATTCAATCACAGAGAAGTTTCCAATGTGGAAGTTCTAGAGTTAAGTGCCAAGGGTGACGGTATTGGTATCATCAAAGCTCCTACCTATGAAGAGATTTTGGAATGTCAAAGGGAGACAACTGAAAGACAGTTAAGTGATGGTATGGTGGAGAAAAGTGCACAAAATATAGTGGATGGTAAAAAACAAAAGATCGATAGGTCTAAATCAATTCACAGACGTAAAATTGAAGAGGCATCAATTCCACTGTTTCAAATTGTTCTCATACCGTTTTCATTACCAGGTGACGTTGTTACCATCAAGTTAAATATGACAAACCAATACTTCGTTGATGCAGAAATAGTGTCTTTTGAAAAAAAATCCAATATGAGATTACAAGACGAGCAACCAAAATGTACCTATTTTGGTATATGTTCTGGTTGTCAATATCAATCATTACCATACGAAAAGCAACTAGAACAAAAAAGAGAGGTTGTTTATGGAGCATATGAGTTTTTCTGTTCAAATGATAAAGAGTTAGAGGATCAATGGAAAGACAAAGTCTTGTCAACAGTGGGGTCACCATTGCAGTATCATTATAGAACGAAGTTAACACCACATTATGATGTTCCAAGATCCGTTAGTAAGTCGGGTAAAGTTGAGTTGGAACAAATTCCAAGAATGGGATACTCAATGAAGGGACGTGGACATTGGTTGGGAGTTAAATTTGCAAGGTACAATCCATTTGAAAATTATGAGCAATTAAAGGAAGAGTTCAAGTTTGACAAGATACCAAAATTGATTAATCAATCCATGAAGGAATTGCCGTTAAAGCATGACAACAGTGAGGAGGAGAGAGAAGTCATAAGAAACAGATCTCTTAGACCATACCCCGGCGATGTTATTGATATTGAAGATTGTTTGATTGGTACAGATATCGTTCGTCGTGGATTAATCAATGAAAGAGAAAGACTAGAAATTGATTGGGAAGCAGGCAAGAGGTCTAAAAAGGGTGTCACCATTTTATTGAGAGAACATTCGTTGAGATTGAATGACGATGATTTCAATGAAGATAAAATCACAGGTTCCATCAATCCAATCTCGAAAGAAATTACTAAAATTGAGGATAACAGAGAAGAGGTTGTGAAAACATGTGTTACTGATCCACAGGCAGTTATTTCGGATCTTGTAGATACAGGACTTGGTAGGAAGCTCAGATTTGATTTCATTGCAAATGAGTTCTTCCAAAATAATAATTCAATTTTGCCATTGATTATCAGATATGTGAGAGATGAACTATTCGAAGACATGAACACTGAAAATCATTATCTTGTGGATGCCTATTGTGGTTCTGGGTTGTTTTCTGTTGCAATTGCTTCCTCAGATGGAAAGATCGATGGAAAGATTGGAGTTGGTGGTAAGAAAATATCAAAGGTTCTCGGAGTGGAAGTGAGTGAAAGAGCCGTTAAGTTTGCTAAGCACAATGCACAGCTAAATAATATTCCAAGTGACAGATGTGACTTCATTTGGGGTAAAGCAGAAAAGCTGTTTGAAGAGATCGACTTCCCTAAAGATGAGACCGGAGTGATCTTGGACCCACCTAGAAAAGGGTGTGATGCTGTGTTTTTGAGGCAGTTGAGTGAGTTTGAGCCACGGAGAATTGTCTACGTGAGTTGTAATGTGCATTCGCAGGCCAGAGACGTGAAGTACTTTTTGAAAAACACAGTGAATGGGTCGAAATACAGAATCAAGAGCATTAGAGGGTTTGACTTCTTCCCACAGACGCACCACGTTGAATCTGTGGCAGTTTTAGTGAGAGACTGAGCATCAAATATATAGAATGTAGTTACACGACAATTTAATAACATAATATAAATTTAAAGCAATACAATACAATAAACAATAATTATAACAAAGAAATAGGCATTACCGGATCACGGTAATGAATGAAGAAACATCATCAAAAACATCAATAAATGGGGGTGGGGCGGCCAAAGTGGTCATAAAAAAAAGAGGAAAAAGGAAAATCAGTTTGAACAAACAACACGCAATTGATCATTTAAAGAAAGCATCCTAGTATACAACAAACTCAATTGATTAATAATTTTTTAATATAAAATAAGCATATTCAATTTTGAAATGGATGGGCAAAAAAAAAATTCAATCCCAAAAATCATTTACTCTTCATCATCAACAACTTTTGAATCGGCCTTGTCTTCCTGGTAGCTCACCTCCTTTTTTTTCAGGTATTCTGCCTTCTCCTGTTCGTAACGCTTCTTGTCCTGCGCCGCCTTTTCCTCGTATGGTTTCTTCTTGTCTTCGTCCATCTCCTTCCACCTAGATCCAAGCACCTTACCGATTTCACCAAACGCAATCCCTGGGTTGTCTGCACGTACCTTGTCTCTTTCATCATTGGCAAAGAACATGTATGCGGACATGGCCCTCTTTGGCGCATTTGGATCCTTCTTTCTCTTCTCCTTCTTCAAGCTGGCTTCTCTTCTTGGTGGCATGGCGCTTTTTTTTAACCCTTACTGTTTTTGCACTATAAGATAAGTGTGTGTTGTTTATTAGTAAAGTGGCGAAACTGGTGAGTCTCTATATAAATTTTTTTCGCCTCGCCTCGCTTTCACCCATAGTAAAATTGGCAGCAAAGACGCGTGAAATATGGGCGATTACTAAGGAAGCATGTTGTGGAAAACGTGGTGGTTGCATGGAATGTTGCCATTGAGATGGTGTACGTATAACTAAGCCTGTGCATCTCGCCTCCGCTCAATCAGCTGCCAGGGAAGGCGAGTAGCACGTTTTTGTGCTCATTGCAGGCTCATTTTGCGCTCATCGTGTGCTCATCACCCTTGGTATGGATATGACTTGAACTAATTATTATTAATGTAAACAACTACAACTACGTATATACGTATCATACATATATATCTATCTAATACTATAATATGACACACCTTCTGCTTCTTTTTCGTTTGGATGAGTGACCCGTCTTGGTGGTTTTAGTGGTCTTGTTAGTGTTATTGCCCTTTTTATTACCCTTTTGGGAAAGTGTGTTTTGCTGATGGTGTTGTTGCTGACCAGAGATCACCTTGGCTCTGTTGTAGACAGTGTTGAAGACGGCGTCAAATACACCGTTGACATTTTGATTGGCAATACTACTGCACTGGACGTGCGCCACAGCACCGATCTCTCTAGCAACGCGTTCTGCATCAAAGGCGTTCACTTGGTGATCCATGTCACTCTTGAGGCCCACCAAAATGATCTGTGCGCCAGGAGAATAGGTGAGCGCTTCGAGAGCCCAAACCTCAGGGATGTTGCTCAACGATTCCCTTGCGTTGACGTTATATGCAATGATAACGAGGTCAGCGTCCTGGTAGGAGAGCCTTCTCAAACGCTCGTACTCCTCCTGGCCCGCTGTATCCCACAGGTCCGCACTCAGAACTTCCATGAGTCCTTCCTGTCTCTGCACAAAGGAACGGTGGTTCTCAAATATCGTAGGCTCGTACTCTCTAGGAAATGTTCCTCTGATGTATGAGTTGAATAGCGACGTCTTACCGCACCCAGAATCCCCTACTATGACCACCTTGAACTGCAGGTCCATTGAAGCAATGGCATCGGTCGTCAGCACCTCATAGTGCGGCCCCCTCGCTATCTTATCGACATATGTGCCCTCTGTTGTTGTCATTTCAATTCACCACTATAAATGACCTCAAAAAAGCAAAACCTTGAACTTCAGACTTTTTTTTCCTCAATAGGAACGTAAAATTTCCTAATTTAGAAGCGAAGAATGATAGATCTTTTTTGAGATTTCTCATTTATAAGTAGATATAGATCTCGGATACCATGGGTGTGCACGGTTTTTGTAAAAATGATTGGTAGTTATAGGCAAACGTCTTTTATGAAAAAAGATTACTTCTGTGCTTACGTTTTTTACAATGTAAACTCAATTTTGATTTTTTATATTCATATGATTAGAACTTTGAGATACAAGCACAATTTGGGTGATTCTTTTTACCCTTGTTGTATGTAAGTAATGCTGACGCCAAACTCAAGAGCATTTCCACTTTAATTTGTGTTGTTAGTGGCAATAGATAGATTGACACCTGCTCAGTGATACTAAATGCTTGTTTCACTCATACTTTACGGTAATTTATTGTAGACTCTATTTTACTTAACTGTAGACTAAAAAATAATATTATAAAGTAACAAGGTATTTGAAATAGAGTATCTTTGAATTGTTTATCACGACATTACTCTTGTTGTCCTAATTTTCAACTTTTTACTTCAACATTATAATCAGCAATGATTGTCTGAAAGCTGGCCAATTGATAAGCTGTTAGATTTCTCTATTATTGGATGAAGTGTCAGTCTGATCAGAGTGATAATATTAAAAAATAGATGTATCAAAAGTTTATGTTTTTATTCTATTGGTGCATTTAGATAAAAATTTTAATATCCAGTCTTCTGTGTTATGTAAGCGTCATATTGTTTTTGATTCCACTAAGCTAAAATATTTCAAGAGGTTATATCGGAACTAAATGTTAAATTATCTAAATAATACTTGAACTGCTACTCTATAAACTATTACATAAGGATTATAAATAAAAAGCGACGCTTGGCTCTTTTATAGATATTTGCGTTTACAAATTCTATAATTTAAACTAGCTTAACTAACCCACATCGGTATTTGACGAGTTCTGTTAATGCTTATATTTGACACTAAATTGTTAGAAACGTATTTACACACTATTTAGGGTGGTATTTTTTGAAGTGCTGAGCTTTTTCATTAAATGCTTGGGATGCAAAGTTACCTACTATTTACTACAAATTGCATATTGTTTGATAATTAAAAAACAATTTCAGAAGCCGAGGAGAGTTGGCGAATTTTTTAATTTTAAAGATAATTTCAGCAACAACTACAAGTTATTTTGTCAACAGAGGCGCTTTGAATCGATTAGAGTGGTATTTGTTTTCCAGAAAGACTATGAACTGGTATTCTGATTATTTTGCAGAAATAAAACTTGAATCATTTTCAACAGGTTATGGAAGACTATAATACTCAAAATTGAGTAAGAACTTAACTTGGCATAGCTTGGAACGATAAATAATTAAATCATAGAATAAAAATTGTTTACTATATAATATAACATACACTATACTAAAAGCTACTACTTAAACACTATTTACATTCTACTAATTTAATATGTTATCACAAAATAATGTTTATCATTTATTATAAGCATGTGCTGAGCCAATTTGTAACCCAGAATAGCAAATCGGTTTTGCACCGTCATTCTATTAATCCTGTTACATACCATATCTTTGATCATATGTATTCTACTTTAGCAAATGAGCTTACTAAGCATTTATGCCAGTGTATCGAGTCTTGTGATAAGCTGAATGTGCGAACAACTGGACCATGAAAAAAGTGTTCAAAGCTTCTTACGAGAACACTGTAGAATGTAAACAAAATTTGGTAAACAGTTGACACATAGCAAATTTGGTGTTTTTGCCTTCATTTCCTGTAAAGAATAGGTGAAGAAAAGTTATTAGTTAATTATCATAAATATATTACAACTAAGCATTGTCGGAAGTGAAGTAACAAATTATATTTGAATGTAACTCAAACTTTTACCGGAAATATGAGATATACTGTTTCTATTGTAGATAAGAACATTTAACGGAACGTGACAGCATTACTTTTTTTTAGTGCTAGGTTAAGTGATTCTTGAATTCTAGCTTCACGAATTAACTGAATAGATCTTCATGATTATGGAACTTTAAGAAAACCTTAATCTTTTAACTTTAAAGGCAATCCACAATTGAGACTAGCAGCTTCTTCAACGCTCTAGTAGATAATTGTTTTCTAAAGATGATATAAAAATCAAATTGGATTGAACAATCCAATAATAGAAGTTTTTTCTTCTATTGTGAAATTTTTCAAATAATCTGTTTTGCCAAATACCTTATCTTTTTATAATCATCTTTTGATGGTGATTTCGGTTCATGGCAAATTTAGAAGAAACAAATATGTTATCTTTTTACTCCTTGCAACATTATTGATTTATGTATTATTACCAAGAAAATTGGTCGATGATTCGGTTTCCTCAATAGATAATGCTAAATTTAATGAAAATATACATCCAATTCAAAGTTTGATGATCAATCAATATGGTAAGACAATCAATCAGTGGGAAATTGACAAAAGATGTGAAAAGTTTTTTGATTTACTTTACAAAACGCAATCCAATTGGGGACTCAGGCCTAAAATCGGTAGAGATCTGTTCAAACATGACAATGTTGAAATGCTAAATGACATACATATCTTCAACATTTTCAACAAGTGTTTCATAACGGATGAATCGAAAAGCTTTAAAAATTTTAGAGATATAGACTTGAGAGTTTATCCATATTTAACTTTCAACTACCCAATATTTGAGCATTGGGATGGTGAAATCGTCTATTCAATTCCAAGAAATATAAATAATTTTGAGTCAACAGGGATTAAATCAGAATTAAATAAGTCAAACATTTTGAAAGCTAAAGAGAACTTACCTTACTGGCTGCAATTTAAATCTCAGATCAATGGTGATGGAATTGTCATATCTGTTTGTGATGAGTTCATAGTTGAAATTCTGAAACTCATTACCATGTTAAGATATTTGGGAAACGAATTACCAATTCAATTGGTTTATAGAGACGACTTAAGCGACTTTAATAAAAAGACAATTGTCAAAAGAGCTAGAAGTAGTTTAAATCTGAATATTGCAACCTCGAAAGTTTCAAGTTATAAATATTTTCGCCCGGATATGCCAAAACAAGATATATGGTTTGTAAATATTGCAGAATGTATAAATAGTGAGTATGCACATTCATTTCAAGGTTATTTCGAAAAAGAGTTGGCTTATATTTTTAACTCATTTGAAAATATAATTTTGATGGATACTGATATCATCTTGTTCAAGCCACCAATTGAATTATTTAGGTCAAATGCGTTTATCAATACAAACACGTTGTTTTTTAAAGATAGAAACGTGTTGATGAGAATGAGTGATTCATACATAAATGATTTTTTGTTTAATGCAGTACCATCAAAAAGTGAAAAATTGTTATTCGATCTAAATCAGATAAAAAGTGAGTCATGGAACAGTGAATATTTCAAAGAAAAGTATTTCCACTATCAAGAAGCTGGTGTTGTTGTTATTGATAGGAAGAAATATTGGGAAGGTATTATTTTGACACCACACTTATCTCAAATTCAATCAACTTTGACTGCAAGTTGGGGAGACAAAGAACATTTTTGGCTAGGTTTATTCTTGAGTGGGATTGACACGTTTGAATTCAATGAATATTGGTCGGGCTCAAGTGGAGAGATCGAGTTTTCAAAAAATGGAAATTGGAACAGAATATGTTCAGCTCATCCAAGTCATATAGATCAAGACGATGATACGTTACTGTGGATAAATTCTGGTTCCTTGAATTGTCCTTTGAGAAATGATGATTTTCCATTAGAGAATGATTTAGAATACTTCAAAAAATTCAAAGGATTTGCTAAGTTAGATGACTTAAAAGCTTATTATTCAAGTGTTCCGAAAATATCTAGTGTTATAATACCACCAATTTCAAGTCACAATAACGGAATAGTAGAAACAGAAGATTTGCCAATTGAACCACATGTCGGATTTCAACAGCTAACCTTGTGCGATAATAGAATCTGGTGTGCATACGATAAAATTAGGGATGGATCTTCAAACCAGTATGAAGGTAGAATCGTAAATTTTGATTCGGACTTGATAGATTGGATTGGTTACATTATGCAAAGTTATCACCGTGGATGAAATTTACATGGGCTGAAAAAGAGATGATAGAGAAAATAAAATATGAACGTTTGTTTGGAATCTATAAAAATAAGTCATTTACAAAATGTTTTTTCATGTCTGTTGACAAGCCCAGCTTTTGTCATCGAAGAACACCCAATTGATTCAAAACTTTAGTATAGTCAAAAGCTGTTATAACCATTCTTGGATCTGAAGGGTCATTCAAATTAAGAGTACCATTAATAATATCTCTTTTCAACATATTTTCTCTTGTATACAAGACCACATTTGTTGACCTTGGCACCAAATAAATTTTCATATTTGACTTATAACGTGGTCTTGCAAGTTTTTTCTTCAGAAATGAAGGATTGATATCGGCGTTTGTGATTTGATCTTCATCCTCATATGCCAAATCAAGAATTCTAGGATTGTTTTTGTCGCCACTCATGTATAACTTGTGCATTAAGCGCAAATCATATTCATCATCGTTCAACCACGGATCACCAGGATGTGCGGTTTCCATTTTCAAAACAACTGCACCTGTTTTTTCAAAGGCAGCAGCTCTTGTTATCCTTAAAAAGGTGTATTCTTCGATATTGAAAACAGATTTTATGGCATCATCAACGGAATTGAAAGTTGGACTACCATCAGCATCAAACTTTACATCCGTCGAAGAAAGTGGTGATTGCGTTTCTAATAAAGTGACACTTTGACTTTTATATCGACTTGTTTTCTTTTCTGCTATACTGTTGCCATTCTGCTGAGCATTTTGTATTTGCTCATCACTGATATTCGAAGACTTATTTTTGCATTCCACTGAATCATCAAATGTTATTTCCGATAATAAAGTTGTGTTATCAGTGCAACCACTCTTCAACAAATGAAACTTGCTTTTAAACTTCAAGATATTGTTTCCTGAACTTGAATTGTTATTTGAAATGGAAGTTTCGCTTACTAGCATTGAATAAAGATGAAGCAAGTTACGCACTAAAGTGAACCTGACTTTGGTTTTTGGTGTCAAAGGCCTACCCATTTGTTTGCTCTTCCTATTTTTACTAGATCCAAGTTGCGTCTGAATTTTTTTGAACTTCACCTTTGATTTGAACAACAACTTTTTTAGTTTCACAATTGAATCTGCTCTTTTATTGACATCTTCAAAATCAGACAATTTGATGTCTTTATTACGATGCGCAAGTCTAACTAGGGATTTCGAATTGAAATCGTAAATAGGCAGTGGCTGGTGAAACTGCAATTTCGGTACTTCAATTTTAACCAGTGGTTGTGTGTTAAGGGGCTGCAACTCGAGCTCTCTTGGGCCGTCTACTTGGATATCGTCCATAACACCTTCATCGATACTGTTAACAATGTCTTCGTCAATATTGTTCACGATGTTGCTATTTTCGTCAAGATACTGATCGCTGGAATTAAAAATTGCAGGTTTTGCATCATTGTGTTCGTAACTTACAAAACTAGACAACAAGTCTTTGTAATTGATAAAGTCTGGTTTGCTAAGGTGTTGTTGCTGCTGCTTCATGTACAAGCTTCCGAATTCAGGAAATGGTGATTCTCCATGTTCTTCATATAGTTCTTCCATCATCAAGTAAAAGTGGATTATTTTCTTTTTGAGCCATCAATGGGACTCTAAGCTACTGTCGGTGAAGGAGTTTTTACTTTTATAGAAGTAAGAATATATATAGATCTATGTATATAGTTGAATATTTTTATGTAAGTATCATTTAGAATTAGTTCGAATAACAGTTAAATATATATATATGATAAAGACACGTGCTAATCACGTGACAACAAAGTTAAAATTTGCTTAACAAGATCACGTGACATATTACGTAAAGTATATTACGTAATATGTCACGTGCTTTTCTGAATTTTCCCTTTTTGCAATTTTGATTTTTTGTTTATATATACACAAGAAAATATAGACAACACGTAGTTTGTTACCAACGTTTTTGAAGAAAAGCTATTGCATATACACTAATAACAAGATGAAGTTGCAGTTGTTCTTTACAATTCTGACATTGATGTCAACAGCATTTGCACACATTGCGCTCTTACCACCAAGAGGTAAGGAATGTTTCTTTGAAACACTTAAAGCCAACGACGAGCTTTCAGTCACTTTCCAAGTTGGAGATAGAAATGTTGCGTCAACAGACCAGCTTCACTGTGATTTCTGGATTGCGGCACCAAGCGGTAGGGTTATCAAGTCGCTAAACGATGCTACACACGCGTCAATTCAGATCAAGGCAGAGGAAAGCGGTAAATACCAGTATTGCTTCTCCAACGAAGATTCATCATTGAAGACCAAGGACGTGTCATTTAATGTGCACGGTGTGATTTACGTGGATGTCAATGACAACTCAGAAGATAATTTGGAATCTTCTGTCAGAAAGTTGCTGGAACTGGTCTACGATGTCAAGAACGAACAAAACTATATCATTGTCAGAGAAAGAACTCACAGAAACACTGCAGAATCTACTAACTCTAGAGTCAAGTACTGGTCATCACTTCAGCTTTTGGTGGTAGTCCTCAACTCTATTTTCCAGGTCATGTATTTAAAGAGATTCTTCGAGGTCCGTTCTGCTATTTAATCCATATATATTTTTAGGATTTTATCGTACATAGATTCACCTATATACACAATCACATATATATAACCTTTTAAATACCAAGAGCTCCAATGTGCCTCTATTGTAGTACAAATACTAATAAAAGCATCGTAATAGCCTTTTGAAAAATTGAAATTCTCTCTCCTCCAATCATCAAAAAATTTCCATCAACACTATTTTCCCTCTAATCTATAGCATAGACTCCTAAAGCAATGTCATCGTCATCGCAAGTCAAAACATTTGTACCAAATACACCAGTTGAGTTCAGTGCCGGTCTGATATCCGCCTTGGACGCATCCAATGAAACTTCTTACTCCAGACAGCAAAAGAAGGAACAGTACATTCAAAACGAAATCTCAAAGAAGTTGAGCAGCATCCAGCACGATAAAGCAAGTGAACTAGACAACAAGCTCAAATCTCTTATCTCAACTTCAGATGATAAGTCCACTTTGTTGGGTTCAAGTGAATTGAACAAAAAGTTGGATTCCATCAGTGAGAATTTGAAGTCAATTGCAAACTACAAACCTCAAAAGTCAAAGGAGCTACAGACCGCTGAGGCTGAAGTTACTCAATGTTTATTAAAGAACAAATCCCAACCTCTCAATTGTTGGGATCAAGTTCAAACTTTCAAAAAATTGGCTGCTGATTTTTAGGATGATAAATCCAAGCAAATGTAATCATATAATCACTTAATTACTATTCTTATAACTACCATTATTTATTTATTAGGAAAAACTATTCTTTTATATATATATATACTGAAAAAATACTTTATTATAATATACAGCGTTAAGTAATTATAATCCGACTCCTTTATATATTAATATCAAAGCGGAATCTCCCTCACTACCACCTGCGAGGGCCAAGATCTTTTCCCTGTCAATGACAGTAACTTTATCATCGTTAAATTTAAACCATTTATCGGCAGTGTTATCATTTTCATCCTTAATAAATGCTTGATAGTGTCCAGAATCTGCAGATGCACCTTGATGTGCAATAATTCCACTCAATTCATAAACACATGATGGATTCTCCCCATTCGTTTTGAACTCATCTGGAACTACTTCTTCAAATTTAGATTTCCATTTCTTTTGCAGTTCTTGGTATTCTTCCCTTTGTTTTGCATACTGTTCTCTAGTTGTCAGTTCAACGTTTGGTTTTTGTTTTTTGAATTGTCTGCTTTCTTCCTCATTAGCTTTACCAATTTTGAAGATTTCATCTCTTAACTTTGCCTTTTCTTCTTTGACTGAATCGTCTAATAAATCAAACACATCTAATTGAAATGGAAATTGCACTTTCCTCATAATCTTAGCCTTTTTACCGGTTTCTCTCTTCCAAAAAAATCTAACAAAATGCACTGTCAAATACTTTGGTAACTTAGTGATCTTCTTTTCAATTTCATAAATGGCGTTCCTGTTTAAATTATCATTGTTCTTCTCTAATGACTCTTTTAAACTCTTTTTCAATCCATCTTGAAGAAAGTTAGTTTGTCCAGTAATATGACAGTTTAATTTCATTGATTCCTCAAAGTTGTAGTTAGGTTCATCATTTTCTATTTCAACACATTTGGTCTCAGTTTTAAATTCTACCTTGAAATACTTTTCTAAATCTGGGAACTTTTTGAAAATTGAGTTTAAAATTTGTGAAAATGCTTCCTCTGCATCTTGCTGCTTATAGAACCCATGCTGCTGATCTTGTTCTGCAAACTGTGGGAAAGTTCTTCTTAATGACGACAAGAAATTTAGCGGCGTAACCTTACCCTTTTTTTCGTTCATTTTATAAAACAGTTCTTTCATGTTGTTCATCAATAGATCATCTTTGGTGTTTAATTTATTCAAATCGTCTTTCAATTCATCAATTGTAAACAAGGCTTGCAACGACGAGTTCAAGTAGCATGTGTTACCCAAATTGACCAATCCTGAAGGGTGGTCAAGCTCACTCATATTGATAATGTCACTAGATTTCAAATCTTCCACAAACTTGACGTCGCTATTGGTGCTTTCATGCGTCAAGACATTCTCTAATGGTGTTCCTAAAACCATAATAGTTTGCCCTCCCTTCAAACCTAGTTTGGAAACGTCTGCATTGTCCTTTAGTGGTCCACCTTTCACCAAAACCTTTTGCCTTTCAGGTGGTACATTTGTCAGTGACGCAATTTGATACTTCAGCGTCAAACCTAGCTCAGATAATTCAACTGTTATAGGATAAGTTTTACCCGAGTGTTTGATTTTGATGTCAACTGTCGAATCTGTCATTTTATCTTGCTCTTTTATAAGATGAAGCAGTGTAAGTGATAGTACATCTTAGATTTTTTTACTTTATAAATGGTATATATGAAGCATGAGGTGGCAAACTAGCTCATCCGCTCAGCTTTTAATCTTCTTCAGTTTTAATAATTTCTTCACTTTTAGGATCTCTGAGATTCCCCCCATCAACATCTTTCTTGCCAGTAAAGTCGCTTGAATTAACATCAGTGTTCGAAGAAGTATCAATAGCACTTTCTCTGTTTTCAGCCTCTTCATCCTCAACTTCTACGACTGAGGATATTTGAACACTACCAAAGGTCTCGCACGGAGCAATAGTCTCAATCTCTATTTCGGGCAAGTTAGGCTCTGGCCCTTCTGGTATACCGTCCAAAGGCTTTTTGTAGTTCAATAGACATCTGAATAACAACTGACAACCCCATTTTGATAAAACAAGCGAGTTTTCGGTACATTGCAAACCAGCACAGCAATTTGGACATCCATACTGACAATCACAGCCTTCCACCTCTTTCAATGAAAGCTTCAGAATCATTTCAATTGAGTCAAATATCTTTGCACTGAGTCCAGATCCAATTTTACCGCCCTTCGAATCGTATAGGATAAGTCTACTTGGACGTTTACGTTTAGACTCTCTAGCCGCAAATTCCTTTTCAGGTGCTTTACACTCACATGATAACTCGTCCTTTGATCCAATACTGATTGATTTCGGTATAATATTCATTATCGCGTGCTGGCACGCATGAATTGCACCTGGAATATTCAATTTATGATTTTTAATTGTTTCGAGTATTTCACTATTTATATCAATCCACACGCCCTTTGATGTGTATTTAACGGGTGGATTATGCACTTCAACAACATCCAGGATTTGCCCTCTCCTATCAACTTTAAAAAATCCGAAAACAATACTTGTCTTCAAGACATTACCAAAGTATACATGAATGCTGTTGGCTTTCAAAGCTTTGATTCGTTCTATCAAAACTGGATCAACATCAGTGTAGTCTCTTTGTCTTGTTGTCCAGTCCACATTCGTTCGTTCAACAATAGCGTATTTATCATTGACATTCAATTCTCTCACAATATATGGTAAACCTTGATGGATAAAGATACCGCCTTCATATAGTGTAAAAGGTAATCTTGAAGTTTCAATCTGTTCAATAATTTCTTGCCGTCCAGTTTCACCAGTAGTGTCAACTACAGCATAACTTTCTTCTTCGATATTTCTAATGGAAACAAAGCTTGGTGGGTGTGGTAAGTAGGAATCACTACATGTCCACTTTTGCCAATCCGTATCCCATTTTAGTTTATCCCTGACTATTGTTTCAAAAATATCCCATTCGATGAAATTGAACCAGTTCAACCATTCAACAGATAAATCATCGTTTTTCACAGGCAATTCCTTGAAAGCACATTGCAATTGTGATTCCAAAATCAGAATATTTTTCAAATCGACACACAAGTCATCCCATTCTTTGTTATTAACCAACTCATCCATTCTAGTAATATAGTGATTACTAACAGGGTCATTACCTGCAATTAATAAACACATTGATTCTAACCCCCTTCTACCTGCTCTTCCCATTTCTTGCTCAAATGAGCTCAAACTGACAGGAAAACCACACATTATTACAGCATCCAACCCACCAATGTCGATACCAACTTCTAAAGCATTTGTTGCAATTATGCAGTTTAATGAACCATTGAACATTCTTTCTTCAATTTTTCTACGGTCTTTTGCACTATAGCCACCTCTGTATGACATAATTGTCTTTAATAAATCTCTATTATCTCTCAATTTGATTCTTATCTCTTTCATGACCAGTTCCACCGTTTTTCTGATTGAGCAAAATACAATAGTTCTAATGTTCAATTTCGTTAATTCAACAATAATCTTAGCTGTATCAGCAATCATTGAACCATTATGATCAACATTTGGTTTCCATCCAATCAAATGCCTAGAACCATGCGGTGCTCCGTCATCATTTTCGTTAATCCAATCAATTAAAGTTTCATCGACTCCAGTCATTTTTGACATGTGGAGCTTAGCATCTTTCAAGGTAGCTGAACTCGAAATGAACTGAACATTCAAATTTCCAAATAATGAACAAACTCGCCTTAACCTTCTGATAATCAAAGCCACATGCGAACCAAATGTACCCTTATAGGAATGCATCTCATCAATAATGATGTATTTCAAATTTCTCAAAACTCTACTCCATTTTTCGTATTGTGGTATTATTGATAAGTGTAATGTATCTGGATTTGTTAAAATGATATTGGAATTTTCTCTAATCCATTGTTTTGAGTTCAGATCTGTATCACCATCATAAGTAGAGATTAAATCGCTAGATATACTCAAATCATTTGAAAATTCAAGAAGCGTCCTATATTGATCCTGTGCAAGGGCTTTTGTTGGGAACAACAAAATCGATGTTACCTGCGGTGTTTCAATCAATGAATTTAAAATTGGTAGTTGATAGATAAGAGATTTACCTGATGAAGTAGCCGTCGTTGAAACAACATGTTTACCATAGTTCAGTATTGAATCAATACCTTTTGTCTGATGGCTATAGAGCTTTTCAATACCTTTGAGGTTTAATAATTTCCAAATCTCAGGATTCAAGCTGGAGGTTAGCGCACCATATCTTGTTGGCTTTGAAGGCATTATGTGAATAGGGCCTGCTATTTGTTGATCATAAAATGGTGCTTTTTTTATTAAATCAACCACTTTTTCGATAGGCTTATGGTTGGACTCAATCGTTTCTTCATTCATTTCTTTCATTGGATCAATTAGGTCAAATTTTTCTGGTAGATATGTAACAGATTCAGATTTAAGAATGTCCCAGGCATCTAGTGGATGAATATCTTTAAAGTCTTGCAACGCTTTTTCAAATTTACCTTGTCGTTTCTGAATTAATTTCTTAATTGCTTCAGTTGAATATTGTGGCATTTTAACATTTGAATTAAACCCCATTCTCGCTTTCGATTTTGTAACGTCACCATCAATAAACTCAATAATTAGTAGCTGGTTATCTTTTTTATCCATTTCTTTGAGTTCGAAAACATCTTGTTCGTTTTGTTTGAAACCATCTTTCCAAGAAAAGTGTTTCTCTTCCAAAATGAATTGTTCCTTATCAACGTATTCAAAAATGATATCATTAGGCATTAAAGCCTTTATCATACTTATGTCCTGATGCGTAAGAGGTCTGTTGATGGCTTTCTCAACTGGTGGCTTAAGTAAATCGAAAGTTGTAATAATATGTTTTCTAGTTGAAAGGAAGGTGTAATAAGACATTAATTTCATATAGATGATTTTAAGTTCATCAAACTCATATTTCACGGTGCTTTTACGTTTGTTAGTATCATTTATCAACTCACCAGCATCTCTTTTCATAACAACTGTTCTTGTCTAAACAAATATATATATAAGTAGAAAAAAAAAAGTTCAGAACTTCAATGTTTGAATCAAAAATATGAAGGAAATATGACAAGTATATAATATATATCTATTTATAAGAATAATTATATATATATATATAAGTTTATATATATAGATTTGGAGAAAAAATAACCCTTTTTATTGCATTAGTTTAGGAGATATTGAAGCTGGATTATTCATCATCATCTTCGTCTTCGTCTTCATCATCACTTTCCAGTTGGTTTTCCATTTCCTTTCTTTCCAAAAGGGCTTGTAACTCTGCATCTTCAGTGGCAGTGACAGCCTTTGGAGCCATGGCAATATCACAAACACCGCCATATTTTTCAATAATTTCAGTAATTATAGTGATGGATTTGTTCAAAAGATCAATACCGACAGATTTATCTAAACTTTGAGCAGTAATGACATACCTTGGTGCAGCAACTAATTTCACCTTAATTTGGTTTTGTTCGTCAGATAAGGATTCACCAGCTGAAAGAGCTTCCTTGATAGCCTCAATACCTTCATAAGAGAAACAAGAGACATCAATATCGGCACGACATTTGATAGCTTGAGGAGTTAATCTTCTGTTAATGTTGGACTTCAATTCTTCCATGACATCGCTTGAAGGTGATTTGATATTTGGGGAATCAAAGATTGATGGATTTGTGATTGAAATTCTGAAGGCGTCAAAAGCATGGCCGTATTCCTTAGCCAGGGGCCAAGCAATGTCTTTGTAAAGTTCTTCTAGGGGGATGTTAAATTTGTCTGCACATCTTCTCAAAATTGAGTGAACTGCCTTTGATTTATTGTAACGTTCTTCACATTGAACAATTTCTTCAGATGAAACACGACGTTTTGAAAGATCAATGTAACCCTTTTCCTTATCCACTCTCAAGACAACAACAACTTCGTTTCTGCCAACTCTGATTAATTTTTGGATAGATCTGATACGTCTTCTTGACAACTCAGAAAGCAAAACCATACCTTCGATGTCATCATATTCCAAAAGTTTAACATAAGCACCCATCTCGGCGATCTGTTGCACATTCACCATAACAACATCATCAACCTCTGGGTACTTGTTTTCGTAAAAACGGCAATGTGTAGTACTCATTTTCCAGTTCAAAGTATAACTTTATTGGAAGGAAAGTATGATGTTCAACTTCATGAATAAATTTTTCAAGAGCTGAAAATTTTTTCTATGGTATAAAGGATGTTTAGATTACGGAGGTGAGTTGTGATCTTTGAGTGCTTTGTCGAGCTAAGCTGGCAAATATACAGAGTATATGTAATGGGATATTATTATAAATTTTCTTTCAGACTTTGTAAAGTTTTCAAACAAGTTGTTTACGTGAGCCTTGGAAGAAGAACTTAACAACAGCAATTTGGAAAAGGGCCATTCCAAGCATCAAAATCAAATCGAAAAGGGAAAACCATAGAATACGTCCCTCAGTAGATCTGACAGTAGACTGGTTTCTGTTAATTCTAGTCTTGTAGTAGTGTAAAGTGTTAGTTAAAT
The DNA here is from genome assembly GCA_030570395.1 of Saturnispora gosingensis. NCBI lineage: Eukaryota > Fungi > Ascomycota > Pichiomycetes > Pichiales > Pichiaceae > Saturnispora > Saturnispora gosingensis. The sequence goes on from JAJLVU010000009.1 coordinate 127,185, forward strand.
CGTCCAATTTCTTTTCAACGGACTCAACACTGCTTTGAATACCTTCCACTGCGACATTTGGACGTGGCGCATCTGGGAGAGAAGCCCTGTAGTTGGCACCGTCCTTTTCTTCCGTTTTGATTTCAAATGAGATGACCTTTTCTGCAAACGTTGACATGTCGTTGTCAAAGCAAATCGCGTACTCACCAATAGCATTGGCACTGAAGACGTAATCAGCCTGTGACTGCTTTAGCTCCGACACAATGATCTTATTGTTTGGTTCTGTAATACGGTAGTTAACATCAAAAGACCCACCGGATTGCACTGCAAAGAAGAACCCAATGTTTGTATTCACTTCAGTGTTAAATACGTGGAAGCATTGTTCTCCATTTGGTGGCAAACTGAACGTTAATGCGGTACATAACGCTCCTGGAAGCAAAAACAGCATTAATTGTATAAAGTGCATCGTGTATATCTGCCTTTCAACTGCTAATACTGTGTTTATAAGGACGTAAATGAATACAAACAGATCACCAAAGGGTGTGTTGTTTTTTTTGGAGTATTTTTTGGAAAGATCATGAAAAGGCTCATGAAGGTAATAAAACAATTATAAAAGAGATAGACTTAGTTAGAGGGAGCCTGTGGATCATCAATGAAATCAAGCTCCGGATCATAATCGTATTGAAAAACGGGCTTTTCGTATTTCACTGAAGAAATTGTGCCCTTCCAACCCTTTTCCATCATGATAGAAAGCATTTCCTTGAAAACCATGTTCCAATCATTCATGACCCACTGCTCCAGCATGGAATTCTCCAAATTCATGGCAACAAGGTCGCGTGCAGCATTAAGAGTCATGTAAACTGTGTTTGGTAGTTGTGGCAAGCCAAAAAGAAGTGACTCCTTTTCATTCCTAGAGGATATAAATTTTTCAGGCCTACCATATAGTTCAAAGGTGTTCATCATAGGAATCATCATACGCAACATGATCTCGACGGGCTTGATACCTCCATGGGTTTCTGGTATCAAGTAGGCCAAATGTGTCTGGACAATTTGTCTTTTGATTAATTTCTTAGGGGTCTTTGAAGTGAATGAAGATTCTGAGGTTTGCGTATCGATGGATTGCACTCTGCGGTGGTTTTTTCTCAAAAACGAGGATGATCCGTTGCTTGATGAGTTTAGTGACTCGTGAGATTTGTTGGACTTCAATGAGTTGATGGACAATTTCTTTGAAAGTGAATTTCTCTTGGTGGTAATGGACGAAGTCAAAGATCTACTGTCATCGTTCATATTGTTGACAAGCTCGTCATTTGCTAGCACGTTGTTCAACAAAGCAACATCGATATAACAATCACCCCAGACTCTAATAAGAGAATTTTGTTTGATTGTCTTAACATGTCCAGAATAGACCCCATGTATGGTTTTACCATCAAGAATTGTTGCCAAAAGATTCTTTTTCGACTTATTAGAGTTCAAATAAATTTCAATCTTGTTGGGCTTGATCACACTCAAGCATCTTATCCACTTACCGTTCAAGTATGGAAACCTCAACACGCACCATTCCTCCTTGGAATGGCGGCGGTTGTTTGGATCGAGAAGTGTTCTAATGTCACTGAAATGGATAGCCTCAGAAGACAGCAAACCTCCTGTATATGCCTCTTGCAACTGCGTGTACTCGTATTTCGATAGCAACACTGCTGAATAAAAGTCAATCAGTTCATCCAAATCGTTGAACTGAAATCCCACTTTGGATTCGTCAGTGATTACAACCTCAATAATGAATGACTCAGTGTGTACAATCAACTCACAGTCACAAATGTTAATGTAAATTGGCTTGTAACTATCAACAATTGCTAGATTTGATCCTTTCAAAACAACATTGGTCTGTATGAAGTTGTAGTTATCGTGACCCTGAACCAGCGCATCTGAGTTGTCAAAGTATCCTACATTACCTTGGTAATATTCTCTCTGTTGCTGATGCGATAACAACGTCACAATTGGTAACAGTTCCTCTGATACTTCATCATTTGCTGATTGCTTTGTGGGTTGCATACTGGGCTTAGCGATTTCTTCTGGTAAAATTGGTTCAGGACTGTCATAACCAACATCACTATCTCCCCTGCTATCGAGTGAGCCTGACTGCACACCTCCTGATCCTTTCTTTCGTTTCAGAAACCCAAAAACTCCCATATCTTGGTTGATAAACGGGAGGGTGGAAAATAAGACAAAATTTAAAGACGGGGGTTTTCGGTTCAAGTTGAGTGTATAATTATAGACATTTGTATTAAACAAGTCGTTTACAGGTGTCTAAAGGTAGTTACATACATAAAAGGAGTCTAATGATCCAATCTGTACTGATCTTCAATAATGATGGGCTTCCAAGAGTGGTGAAATTCTACACGCCATTGCCAATCACACATCAACAGCTTCTCTTACAACAGGTTCATGCGTTGGTTAGAGAAAGATCAGATTCACAGTCATCATTTCTTACAATTCCACCAGTGCTAAAACAGCTGTACGATACAAATAACGGCGACATTAAGGTTATTTACAGACATTATGCCACTTTATATTTCGTGTTTATAGTAGATTCAAGTGAGTCTGAATTGGGCATATTGGATCTTATCCAGGTGTTTGTGCAAGTGTTGAACAGATGCTTTAAAGATGTTTGTGAACTAGATCTCGTGTTCCACTGGCAGGTACTTCAAATTGCTCTGGAGGAAATGATTCAAGGTGGCATGGTCATAGACACAAGCATAACAAATATTTTCAAGTCTATCGACATAATGAACCAGCAAGACAATTTAGGTATACAAAGTAAACCACAGGATTCCTTCTTCACAAGGTGGCCTCTTTCAAGATAAAAAAAGCACTTAGTTACATTTATAAATATTTATAGATATGTACACGAAAATCACCTCCCCCTTTCACTTCTTTAGCTGTTGTTGCTCTTCCTTCAACTGTTCTAATTCACTGAGAACCTTATCTTTTGCCGTTTCCTTTTCGTACTGCAATTTATCCACGAGTAACTTATTGCCAGTTTTTTCCCATGGATTATACAATTCACCTGTTTTCCAGACAGGTTCGTCACTGGCAGCTGTCCTTTTGACAATTTCCATGAGTTTCTGTTGTTCTTGCTGACGGAGCTCTCTCTGTGCTTCAACCTTTGCTCTGATTTCTGGAGACATCCTGGCTAAAAGTTCCTCATCTGTTGGAACAGTGTACTTGAAAAGTACAACACCGAGTCCAATAATACCACCCCCCCACATCACAGTGTGCTTCAACATAGCATACGACATTATACCGTCAAAATATTAATTAATTACAAAGGATTTGATTTGCTTATAGCAACAATCTATTTTTTTTTGAGTGCTCTGATATATATCTATCAGCCTTACATAATTTGTTACTAATTAAATAATACATAATGTCCAAGTGAAACTTTACAATGTTTGCATTTCTAATCCTATGCTTTGTTCATCATCTAATTCATCCAAGTCTCTCCAATGGACTCTTTTCTTCTTACCATTTGCCCCCTTGGCCAGAGATGAGTATTTTCTTTTACCTAATAACGATTTAATTAAGTATCCACCCAGTCCAGCAAAAATAAACAGTAAACCAGCTATTGCAATTAATCTTCTGTTATCGTTGACCACTTTAAAATGACCTTCTTCACTTGTTTGATTATCAATTTCTTCAAATCGTTTTCCTGTAGATACAACACCATCATCTGCTACTATTGTATCATTCAATACTAACTCTAGCAATCCAATACTCCTTTTGCTCACATCATACGCAACCATGTGGCTTGCACCATCAACCCTTACGTAGCTCAAGTTATTTCTGATCCAAGCACTACCTGCAGCTTCATCTTCATGGTTCCACTGATAATCCATTTCAAATTCCTCAACACCTCTATGACCATCACTCCCAGATCTTTTATCATATTGTATAAGATCTTTGAAGTACTTCTTAATTACCATTTCAGTGGACAATGAATTGCAAATCAGATCATTAACGCCACTGAATAGCTGTATTTTGATACCATCACTCAAAAGTCCCGGTAGCAATTCTGCTCCTAGTTTGCTATTGCCCTTTGATGGCTGAAAAAACTTATATACATCATTGTTGCATTCGTTCCACTCAATAAAACTTTCACCTAAATTTAAGGATTGTTGTACCACTGGCTTGTTTAAATATTGCGTAACTGCACCCAGAGTCTCTGGCCAATTGTTACCACACGCTGGAAATGAATCTACTTTACTTATATCGTAAACATTGATGCACTTGTTATTTTCAGGCCTGAAGGCCTTTAGTACCTTTGAAAGGATACCGTCACATGATTGATCAACAAATTTAATTTCTTTCTCTTTATTTAGTTTATTTTGGCATGTCTCTTGTGATCTTAGCAAATTGGACAACTTTTCTCCGTCCTTAGTTGGATCAATAATTTTCTTCTTTATTGCAAATGGAATGAATGACAGTGATTGTAAATTTGGATCAAGCCATGCATTGCCCATTGTGATTGCCTTCAACTTGTTTGAACCCCAGTTGGAATCTTTAACCGATCTCGCCAAGTGTGGTATGTACTGTCCCGCATATGATTCACCGCCGATAATGATATCGTCATACACAATATTTGAATCTTCCAGCAATTGGAAATATCGTTCCAAAAATGTCATTAATCTATCTGTAGATGTTGTAAGTTCGGTATCGTAACGATCTTGACTACTCTTGAAAGAAAAACCAGTATTTAAAGGCTGATCGATAAATAGCAAGTCTGACATTTCAAACCAGCCTTCATTCCATTCTAGTTGTGAACTATCAACAACTCTCAAAGGTCCCACCTCCATAAGTGCTCCATCCATAGATGAACAACCAGGGCCACCATTCAACCAAATTGTCAACGGTCTTTGTGTTGTTGTATTTGGCTTTATGAAATCCCAGAAAAACATCGACGACCCCTCCTCTGTAATATTTAAGCGGCCTGAGTGCATCTCCAAACGGCCCATGATCTCGTCAGAGACACCGACCAGTTCCTGAACCCTATACTGATCGTAACTCATGAATTATCTGAGTATTTAGAGATAAATCTAAAAAAATCTATAGAGGAGGGAAAGAAAATGTGATTTCAAACAAAGAGATTCCAATCAATAACTTTCACACTACAAATAAGTGCTTTGAAAGTGTCTAAATCAACGTTTAAAGCCTCTGAATTCAAGGTAATAACTATGTCAGTGTTCACCTTAGCTAAATGAATCACTCCGACAGCAATATACACAACTTGAACCTCTCTGCCGAACTTTCGAACTTGTTCTGTTTGTTCCATGATACCGATTTCCCCGTACTCAGTGCTTCCGGCAATTGCAAAGTCTCTATCTAAACCTTTGCTATTAACACCATTGATGCTATTGATCTCATCGCAATGTATTTGCACTCTCTGCTGTGTGTTCGAAGCTTCAACACTTTCCAAAAGATCAATAATAACAGATAAAGACCCGTTTTCAGCTACGAAAACCTCTTGCGTGTCTGGAATCTGTCTCAAAGTAGATGCGTCTACCATGTCCATCGGTAAATCTATGGTTATAGCACCCCCATATAAGCTTTTCGTGTACTTCGTCATATTTGAATCCAGTAATAAACGTCAATATGCCCTTCTGACATAATTTTTTCCTCCAATATTCTTTGAAGCTTATTAAATTATTTGTCTTATCTACATCTATTTTTATTCAAAGACATATTATATAGTATACAAAAGCAATTAGCTAGTGGAATAATATCATTTACCAGTGGATCCAAATCCAGCTTCACCTCTTTCGGTGGCTTTTAAAACGTCCCATTTTTCATCATCAAGTATTTCAATTTCAGGAGTGACAATCTTTTCCAACACTAATTGTGCAATTCTGTCACCTACTGCCACTTCAAAGTCATTATCGCTATGGTTGAACAAAACGACTCTCACTTCGCCTCTGTAATCAGCGTCAATGACACCTGCACCAGTGGAGATACCATGTTTCACCGCAAGTCCACTACGTGGCGCAACACGTCCATATGTACCATCAGGACACACAACTGTCATACCAGTGGCAATCATTCCCTGACCCTTTGCTGGAATGACTCCCGTTTCGCTGGCATAAAGATCGTAACCAGCAGCTAATGCCGAACCTCTTGTTGGCGCTTTGGCAGTTTCAGTGAGTAAATGAATCTTCAATGACATTGTTGATGTTTGCTGTATTGTAGATCTGTAGCCAGCTAAGAGTGTATCAACATTTTGGTTCAATTTTTTCTTTGATTCCTTTTATATAGTTTTTTTATTGTGTAGGTACGTGTAGCGTGTTTCAAGATGCTCATGATATTCAGTTAAAACAAAACCCACTTGATGATTTTAAATATCTTCAATGCCGACCACCTGAATAGCAACCATGTTTCTACAAACATCCAAAAAATCCACATCAAAGCAACAATCAATGACTCAACTGCTTTGTAACCAAATTCAGTGAACACCGATGTCTCGATTTCATTTCCTATGATGCTTGTCCTTTCCATCAGGTTACGAATACTAAGCGTAATTGAAGTGTTGATGTCACCATTGGTACGATCGCAGTAACCTAAAAGTTCTTCTATTTTGTTTTCTCTTTCGTTAATCATGGACTGATGATTGCTTAGCTGACTATCAATGATATCTAATTCGTTGTTCAACTTTGTGCATCGCACTTCACACTCTTTCTCCAAAGCTTTATATTTATTCATTTGCCTTTTCAACTTCAATGTTGAACTGTCAACTGAACCTAAGATAGTATATTTAAGAAGATCAATTTCTCTTCCTTTGCTGAAAATAGTTGTTTCTATCATTTTGATCTTAGAGGCAAATTCCTCAATGTATTCCCCATCATCGATTCCGTAATCTGTTAGTGGCATATCTGAAATTGACGTTGAGGTTGTTGGATGCGCAGATCCCTCCACTTCACTATTGTTCATGATCATCTCTTCGTCTTCTTCGTCTTCCTCGTCTTCATCCTTCCGGTCGCTTCCTTTCTTATGTTCTTTCTCAAAATCGGGCTTCGTTGATCTATCTTTGACGTTCATCAATTTCTGAATTTCTGTCTTTGCTGCCCTCGTTGCTTCATTTCCATTGCTATTTGTGTGATGAGGATCCTTTATCATTAATAAATTTTGGGTGCTTTCTGTACGCGTGTCACTGGTTGATACAAATGGAACGCTTTTGATTAATGAACTCGAACTCATACTTCGATCTGAATCCTCCTTTGGGAACCATAGTCTACCGTTAGCATCTTTCAATCCATCCCATTCGTTATTCCTCCAATAAATATCACCGATTACTTCATGCAAGTTGATTTGCCAAATATTTCTAGCCATAGAAAACTTACTGAACACTCTACTTGCTAACTTAACTCTTTGCCAGTCATGATTTTGAAAATCTAGCAGTTCAGTGCCTTCGTATCGCCTGGTATGACTACCATCGCACTTAATTTCATTAAAAATCCCTTCAGAAACCATGTCTTTCAACTTCTGTTTCTTTTTAGATCTAATCCGTCTGTTCCTCATAATCTGGATAGGGTTCCATGCCCCATCGACTGGTTGGTACTCTTGAAAATGTATATTCTGGTATTCTTCAATGTATGCATAATAAATCTCCAAATAATTTGCTACATGTTTGGCCTTTGCTCTAACATGATGTTGCTGCTTTTCAGTGAGCTCCCTCATATCATATGGTCGTTTTTCTATCTGTTCTAACTTGATCAGCTATGCTTTCAAATGAATTAATTTCAAAAATTTATAAAAAAGGAGGAGATAAAGGATTTTTTATTCTTAGCATTATCAACACTCTTCTCTAGCCAAAAAAACTACCAAAAGTGGCTGTGTCATAATGTCCTATTATTTCACAATACTGGGGAGTTCAGATGTTCCATTGTACGAGTTAGACATTGGCACTTTCAGGCAATCAGGTGATGGAGAGGTCCATTTTCCAGAAGAAATTAATCAATTGAAACAATTCATCGTAAATGCATCAATCGACATTCTCCAAGACGTGCAGTTTAAAACTAATCAGATATTCTACAATAATCTAGACTCATTTTATGGATATCAGATTTTAGGGTATTTAACGCAAGGAAATGCAAAGTTTATGATATTAACAAATTCAAGGTCAAATGACGAATCAATTAGACAGTTTTTTATCGAAATCAATGAAATATATGTTAAAAAAATACTTTCTCCATTTTATAAAATCAACACTACCATAACAGACGCAAAATTTGACTCTAAAGTCAGGCATTTGGCCAAAAAATATTTATAAGTTTGTGTCCAAAGAAAAACAGTGATTTCATACATATACACAATAACACATATTTTATAAAAATAATATACAACCTTCTAGTATTTAACTAATTTAGCATTATCATTTCTGTCATAAGTATTGGGCTAATTAAATAAGAGTCTTAATAAACTGATTGAATCTACCTCAATGGCGTCCTTCAATTCTTGAATAATTAAATCCTTTTTTAGTTCCAGTACTTTGTCAGTTAAATCATTAATAATCTTAGTCTTGTTCATTACAAGTTCGAATGTTTCAACACGTTTATTGATTAATCTCAACTCATCTTCATTTTTCGTGCTGATAAACCGCTCAACACTGAGCGTATCATTATTGCTATCAAAATTCAGTTCTCCTAAATGACTGTTTTCCCGATTTTTTAGCTGAATCAATTCTTCATCGAATTCAAAACATTGACCTTTCAAGAATTGAATTCTATTTTTTATTTCTTCATCTTCTTCATTATCCTCGTCGTCTTGCCCCCACCAATTGATATCCAAAGAGTTAGATTGGATCATCGACAACAATTTTTCAACTTTCTTTTTATCCTTGCCGTTTTCACTTTCCAACAACCTTTTACAAATCCATAGCAACAACGTTTTTAGCTTATGCGGGGTTGGCAAGTTTGGATCTAAATGTTTATGAAATTCACTCAAAGGTATTGAGTTATGTGGCAAAATCGTTGATCCTTTAATTGATGATAATCTTTTACCCCTAAATGATAATGACGAACGACGAGGTGTGTTTTGCTTGACTATTTTACCAATTTGATGGCTTCTCATAGTTTGATGAAATGATTTCGGATCATCTTTGAGAGGCACATTAAAAGTTTCAAGGTGATCTTGGCTGACAACTGCAGGATATCTACCTTTATTTTCATCTATTACTTCGCCGTCAATCGGTATCTTACTTAAAGTAAACTTATCTTCTTTGTTTTTTTTAACAGCTTTCTTTGAATTAGTTTTAGTAGAGTGTAGTTTTTTGGCACCATTCACATTGTTACTGTTTTCATTTAAAACCCTCTTTGGCCTTCCTCTTGGTTTTGAGCGTAAAATGGGCACCTTCGTTTTACCATCTTCATCGGTGTTATCCTTCATAACGCTGTTTTTTCTGGCCTTATCTTTTGGGTCTACAAATCTTTGTCCAATACTTTCATCACTTTCTCCATCTATTACTTCTAACTCATGTTGTTTGGCTTTTTTTTTGTTAGCGTTTCGAGTTTTATCATCTTTATCAAGCTTTGTCAGAATCACTGGTGAAGATTTTGCTTTTTTTGTTGGTTTATCGGGTCTCAATGAAAACCCGTTTTCTTCGTCATCACCGCTCAAAAAGGTTTTATTATCATCGCTTGATAGGCTCGGTGAGTTAACTTCTAAAAACTGGATTAGTGAAATATTGTCAAAGTTCTTTCCGTTATCTGCACTTGTCTTTCTTTTAACTGCTTTTTTCTTGTCATTTTCGCCTTTATTTATAGACACTTTTCTATTATTTCCATTCACCTTCATTCTCTTGGGTTTTTTTTTGTTCAAAGATAGCTTATTGTTGTGGGTATTATCTTCTATCTCTTCAAATAGGCTATTACCCTTTCGAGTTAGCTTGAAGCTCTCACGCCGTCCGGGCGGAATCTCCTCTTCATTGACATCTCGAATCTGGCTAAAAGATGTCAACCCTGAAACATCAAGGTCTTCCATTTAACTTCTCTGCTATTTTCTGTCCACAGAAATTCTATGTGTATAACTGTCAAAAGATTATGTAAACACATTACGTTACAAGTATGAAAATAATTTCTGCTCATTAAGAATTATTCATTTTTTTCTCAAAAACATTTTTAGTAGATTTTAACTTCAGTATCTAAAAAGAGGACTATTTAAAAAGGTGAATAATTGCCATAAAAGCAAGATGTTATACCAAGCAAGATGCTATACCAAGCAAGAAAAAAAAGCCACTATTCCTCATTATGTTCTTCATTTTCTTCAATATTAAACATGCCATCCAACCTCGAACCAGGAATAACACCAGGTGTTGCTGGAATAGTTCTGTTGTTGTTTACTGACTGTAGATTGAAATCAATGGAGGATTTACTTGGCAAGGGTAAAAGCTTCTCAATACTATTTTTCTTCAATTGCTCGGTTAAGGTTCTTCTTCTTTTGTCCATTCCACTTTCTTCTTCTACTGCGTTATTTTCTTCATTGGTTTGTCCATTTCCAATGTCATTGATGTTAAAGTATTCATTAACAGGCGAGCTTGTAACATTGATTATTGGTAATGAATTGTTACTCAGGTTCGTGTTCAGTCCATTCGGAGAAGGAATAGAGTTAGGCCCTGAATTGGTTGTCACTTTACTGCCGCTGCTACCCGCACTTGGTAATCTCTTTAGAGTCCGTACGTTTGATCTAAATGAAAAGTAATCACCATTATTAATCGTTGAAGCCAGGTTGCTAGACTGTGGTGAGATAGGGGTTGGACTTGGCAAACCTGGTGTGCCAGCTTCGTTATTTATGACGTTAGTGTTATTAGTTGGTGTAGATGCCATAGCATTGAGTCTTGGGCTCGAAAAATTAAATCTCGATGTAGTTGGACTTGTAGCTCTGGATGAGGCTTTCGAGCTTGGCTTTGATCCTGTGTTAGGGTATCTTGTTGTTGCATTTGACATTATTGTGTTATTTGACTTGATGGATCTGAAAGTTATATTAGTAGCAGATGGGAATTTTGGAGTACTACCATTGACTGGAGGAAAGTAGTTATCAAGAGAATGATCACTTGGGATCCTTGTGTGATATTGAGCGGATTGTGGTGTAGGCACCCCTCCTATGCTTGAACTACTCACAGATGTTGTTGAAGGAACACTATAGATAGAGTGAATTTCATTTGCTGTATTAACAGGTGAAAGGTTGAGTCTTTGCTCATTACTCTCAAATTCGTTAAGCTCTGCCCCATCATTCTCATCCTCATCCTCGTAACTATTATTTCTTTCAATTGGTGAGTCAAAGTCTGTCAAATCGCAGAGATATTCAACCCATTTTTTAGCAACTTCTTCAGTTTCACATCGAAATGTTGACTTCGCCTTTGAGTTTTCGTCTCTTTTGACTATTCTCAAGACAAATTTTTTTGGATCATCATCAACAATTGAAACCTTGATATCATCAATTGGGAAAGAGTGTGTGGGATGCCTTTCCTTTTTTCTATCATTGGATTTGAATTCATGCAAATAGTTCAATGTTAGAACGTAGTAAAATTTTGAGTAATTCTTCAAATACTTTGACTTTCTATCTAAAAAGCCTGATAACAAGCATGATGAAATTGAGCTCTGTCTGTATGGATAAACAATATCGCTTGTTTTTCTAATGACCTTTGTCTTCAAAGTTTCTTCTCCCGAAACATTTAAGAAATTTCTATTCTTGTCATTCCTAATAAAAAAATCCCAATCCATAACAGGAGAATTTTTCAAAAACCCGTCTCTGAATGGCTGGATCATGTTATCCTTGACCGCATTTAATTCACAGTCAATTAAGTCAGTATATGTGCCGATACAATTTTGAATTTCTTCGTAAAGAATTTTTTCTAACTGAACAGCTTTCTTTTGAAGGTCATAATACATATCCTTGAGTCTTGCCTCCGAATACAATTGATCTTTTAACTGTAAATCTAGTTTAAGTTTCAATAGATATGGATCCTTTGGGGTGACATTTGAGTCCCCAAGTTTAATGGTCGTTCCTAATCTTGTCTTCGTTTCCCCCTTGGTAAATAATTCTATATTATTCAAATAATCAGACAAAATGGCACCAGTTTTAGCAATATCCATCTTCAGGTTCTTGGTTTTGAAACCTTGGTTTGATTTCAAAGAGGTCATTTGTTCAATGACACCATTCAACTGTTCTTTCAAATTTTCTAATTTTGGAATCAATTTATTCGATAGTTGTTGATAAGTCACCAACTCCCTTTCCTTGACAGCATTATGACTATCGAAGTAGGTATTACTGATCGATAGAATTGAATGATCGCCCGGAGGTAAAAATGTTGTTTGTAGTAATTTGTTGACAATGGAGGATGCCGATAAATCACCATAGGGTCCAGATCCAGGAGTCTTTTGACCCAGATCTTCCAAAGAGACGTTTGGCATTGACTTCTTCAAGCCCTTGTTGGCGTTTGCCTTGTTCTTTAGCTTACCGCTGTTCTGCCTTTTCAAGATTTCCAATGTTTCAAGCATTGCTCTGTTAGCCAGGAACGTTTGCTTCTTGAAAATAGACATCTCCTGGAAATAGAAAATGACCTGTTTGATGATCATTTTCCAGATAGTCAAACGATATATCAATTGATCCACAGGCCTTGGATCGTCAATGTTGTTAAACGGTAAATAGTATGGGGAGTGGAAATCTGATGGTGGCAACACTCTTTGAGTTGCATACCGAATGTTATCCCTGTATAAAGTTTCCAAGTTAAACTGAGATGGCACGTTGTGTAGCGAGCTGGAGTCTGGTGATTCCATTCCATCATCCGTCGCCCTTCTGTATGAACTAGTATCCATTGTTTCTGGCTACTTTGATACGCTATTCAATGCCTTTCCGACCTTTTCCGATTATGAAAGATAAAAGGAAGTAAAGTAACTGATGAGAAAAAATCTTCTGAGGGTTAAAAATAACATAACGGTTTTCAAGATCAGAGATCCACTGTGACTTGGTTCAATTGCGAGGCTCTCAAGGATCCGATGGCGCCAACCTCAACCAATTGTAGTGTGAGGGTCAAAACGTCTAATATCAGCAACAGAGTAACGGATTTTAAACTTGATTCGCCAACCCATTGAGTCAAAAGTCCCCTACTGATCCAGTTTTGCGTCAAATAAGGAGTAGAATCAATAAGCAAGTCCCAGTTCCAGCTCCACACAGGCAACCCATAATCAAACAAGTGCAAACTGATGTTGTTGATGCCTAATAGGATTACGTAAAGCCTCAATCCAGTCTTGGCAGAGTTTACTTTGGAGAGGATGGTGCTATCCAATTCAAGTAGTGCAATGGGCGAACAAAATTGGGAAATAAGGATCTGGATCAAAGAAGTGGCTAGCAAGCGTGTGAAAGATTCATCCTTGCAGTAGGTTAGGTAGATGAGAACAAAAACTATCTGATCTAAACTAACAAGAAACGCATTGGTATATGTAGACTTGGGTGGCTCCTGGGGATCTGTTCGAGCTGTCCGTTGTGCGTCGGAAATATTGCCCATGGCACCATATTCCCTTTGAGAGGAGACCAGATCCGAAAGCAGTGAATTGTCCATTGCTATTTGTGCTTCGGAGGCTTGAATTAACTGATGGAGATAAAGTGATTTAGCATTTTTTAGCAAAAACTTTACGTAATACTGATTAAGAAGCAAAAGCAAGTCCATCAACGAGAAAGTATGTGGTGAAGTAAAGAAAGATAAGATAAATATACGAGAGTAGTAGTGTAATAGTTAAGATATATATTAAAAAAAAAAGGAAGAAACAAAAGGAAAGTCATTTCCTAGAGATAATAACAAGCAAGTACACGAAATTTAATTTACTTATTGGAACAAAGCAGAGATATCACCTGGCAATTCTAAGATTTGAGTGTTGTAGAACATTTCAATTTCTCTCATCTTAGCAACGTCTTCGGAAGTCAACAAGTTGATGGCAACACCCTTTCTACCAAATCTACCACCTCTACCAATTCTGTGAATGTAGTTTTCGTAGTTGTCTGGTAAATCGTAGTTGATAACAAGAGAAACTTGTTGGACATCAATACCTCTGGCCAACAAGTCAGTGGCAATCAAAATTCTGGAGGAACCGGTTCTGAATTCAGTCATAATCTTATCTCTGTCTTGTTGAGACATGTCGGAGTGAATGTAAGAGACAGTAAAGTTGTTTTCGGTCAACTTTTGAGCTAATTCTTCAACCTTTCTTCTGGTGTTACAGAAAATAACAGCTTGGGTAACTGAAATGGAGTCGTATAAATCTGACAAACAGTCAAACTTCCATTGTTCTTCGTCAACATCGACATAGAATTGTTTAATACCTTCTAAAGTCAATTCATCCTTCTTAACAAGAATTCTGATTGGGTCTCTCAAGAAAGTGTTAGCAACAGCCAAAACTTCAGCTGGCATGGTAGCGGACAAAAGAACCAATTGAGTAGTTTCTGGTAAGTACTTGAGAACGTTGTAAATTTGTTCCTTGAAACCGGCAGAAAGCATTTCATCGGCTTCATCCATGATGAACATCTTAACGTCCTTAACCTTGAAAAAACCTCTTTCAACCATGTCGAAGACTCTACCTGGAGTACCGACGACAATTTGAGCACCGTTTTCCAAAGCCTTGATATCGTCAGCAACAGAAGTACCACCGATACAAGCGTGAACAGTGACGTCCATGTGCAAAGCAAGGGAAAGGACAACCTTTTGAATTTGCAAGGCCAATTCTCTGGTTGGGGCCATAATCAAAGCTTGGGTCTTCTTAACTTTTTCGTCAATTCTTTGCAAAGCAGAAATGGAGAAGGTAGCGGTCTTACCAGTACCAGATTGAGCTTGAGCAAGAACATCTCTACCGTCAGTAATTGGCAAAATAGCTCTTTGTTGAATAGCAGATGGAGCATCGAAACCCAAACCGAAAATACCTCTCATGATTTCTGGCTTAAGGTTCAATTGATCGAAAGTGGTAGCAACTTGATCATAGTTGGAATCGATTTGGCCGTTGTCGGCAGTAAGATTGGCTGGTGCAGACATTTCTTATGTGCTATATGAAATAAAGCTTGTGAAAGGAGGTAAGACACTGTGAAATCAGTTGAAAATTTTGAACTTTTTCCCAAATAGAAAAAAAATTTTTTTAATAAATTTTTTTCCTTCGAACTTTGATAATTTTCAAGCCGGGTAACCCTAACTCTGTAAAGACAAGTCTGGTAGATGTGCTTTAAGATACAGAGCATAGGGAAAATGTAGTGGGCAATGACATTGGAAAGCAATTGCAGGCTACAACATAAGACGTAACAAGCAAAAATTAAAGGAAGTCAATCTGGCGTAAAATGGTTATAAGTAATAATTATTTAAGATATTTATAACTATTTGTGTGTTTTTAAAGATTTATATAATTTACACAACATATATCTTAACGGGAGTAGGACCAGACGTTAGAGATTAAACCATCAGCTTGAGCCAATCTGTTGACAGCGTCGTCAGATTCAGCCTTTCTTCTGAGTTCACCGGAAAGAGCGTAGGTCTTGACAGCGTCTGGGATCATCTTACCAGATTCGTCAACTTCAGCAACTCTGATTTGAACGGAAGCGTGATCCTTGGCCTTGATGATTCTACCGGTAGCAGAACACTTTCTTGGAATGTATAATTCAACCTAAAAGATAATTTGTTAGTAATTGGGCTTTGAGAAGTGCTAGAGAGAAGTGCTGAGGGTGCACTTTGAGAGTAGCTCCGATTGGGGATCGTTCTGACAACGTGTATAATGCTTTAAGGTCAGCGCGATGTATTTGCTGAGGCCTGTTCCCTGGTGAGAGTGTTGAATTTCAATTTGTCCGTTCACTTGGTCTTTCGATCGCCCACTTCCTTTCTAAGCGGTAGTGTATCACTGTTTCTCTGGGCCATGTTGATCTCTTCCACCTTGTTGTATACCGCTGGCCTTTTTTCATTTCGACTGCTTTCAACCTCGTTTCGATACTCCTTGTTCGTATGCCAGAATGATGGGCACCACTGGTTCTCTTTCGTTACTACTCTTCAAACGGTCGTGTTTCCTTCACTTCTCCTAGTCAATGTCAACATACGAGTTCACCCTTGTCGTTTTGCATTTTGGCTTAATGTAACTACTTTCCTTTCAATAGCTGGTTTCAATCACCAACTTTTTTTTTTCGCTGAAAATTTCACTCTCTGGAGGAAAATTGAGTGGAAAATCAGCAAGGTTGGGCGCTTGGTGCGGTGCGCGGGTGCCGCACGTGATTCAAAACGCAGTCACACCAAAGTTACTCTAATTTCTCACGCGAAGCTGACGGAAAGCATCAGCACGGTCACGTGACCATTGCTTTGCCCTTTGAATCGAATTGCTCATTTACTACCTGATTGAATGCTCATTTTCTCTACGTTTCACCGTTCTATGGCGACGACACTGTGTTTTTGAGCGTTATGCTGATGTTCAACTGTAGGCTTGTATAGTATAAGTATGTAGTCATTGTATAGGGGTTTACAAATGAGGGGTTGAAGTACTAAAGATCGACAACTTTAACTCCAATGAGTGGCTAGTATATAGTCTGGAATAATGTCTATGATAGGCGGTTTTACAGTAGGGAGCATTCAGGTTGGGGTAGTACACTATTGATAGTTGAATAGAGCGCGTTTGGTTAGCTGCTGCAAAACAGTTGGCTTTGGATAACACCAGCAGTTGGCGAAAGTAGTATCGCGTGTGTGCGTAACAACATGCTGTTTGGCGGATGGTGAAGAGCTCATCAGGTTAACTTAGCAACCACGTACTGAGCCGAAAAGGTTGGGCAAATAGTGTAGGGAGTGCACCTCTGCTTCGTTCACCAACACACGAGTACAGGCATCCCAACTATTGCATTTGCACAGTTGCTCTAACATAGCATTCTCTGCTCTCATAGCATTGGAGCGCGCGGCGTCTTTTATGCTCGGCTGCTGAGCGCTTTCGAATGATGTTACTCTGAAAACATAAATAGAATTTCACATTCTGATAATAATATCCAGTGTTGCCTATTTTACGTGATATTGGTAGATACAGCGGGTCCTAGTATTAATGGAAGAGGTGCAGAGCTGGACAAGACGGGTCAGATCCATTTCGATCTCCGAGATCTCGGAAAAAGAAACTGTCACGTTAAAAGACACACATCTAGAGGACGCAGGTCTAAAATCCAGGGAGTACTACCAGCAGCGTTTGAATCCAGTGTACGCATACTTCAGGGAACTGCTTCTACCTTTGCTTGATGTGGAGCTGCCGTTTCTAGCTTACATCCAGTCATGGCATTCACCCTTACTCAACTTCTACTTTCTTCACACTGCCAACCTTGGTTCTCACACCTTCTACGTCTTGATGCTACCAATTCCCGCCTGGTTTGGATACTTGTATATTTTGCGTGATTTGGTGGTCATTCTCGGCGTGGGTATATATCTAACTGGTTTTGTCAAAGACGCAATTTGCTTACCAAGACCTGCCTCTCCTCCGCTCAAAAGGCTAACCTTGTCTACATACACTGCAAGGGAATACGGCTGTCCTTCCTCGCATACGGCCAATGCTACTGGTGTCTGTCTGCTACTAATGTACCACTTGATAAACAATAGTTCCGAGCTTCATGGTCTCTCTTTGGTTACAAGATTGACTCTGGCAGCCGTTATGGTTTGGTACTGGGTTTCCTTGGTTCTTGGAAGACTGTATTGTGGCATGCATGGGCTCGTGGACGTTTCCGTTGGTGCTTTAATAGGTGCCTTTGTCGTGGTTTTGAGATTACTTACTTGTAAATACTGGGATCGCTTGGTCATGTTCAACGATTCAGTTTTTGTTCCATTTTACATCCTGTTTGGATTCTATTTGCTAATATACATTCATCCTGTGCCTGTTGACGCTTGTCCTTGTTTTGAGGACTCTGTTGCGTTCATTGGTGTTATCATGGGTTTAGACCTTGGTCATTACTTTATCGCAAATTCTCGATTTGCAAACCCTAACGCCAACTATCCTTCTCTTGTCCCGTTTGATTATCATCAGTTAGGATTCATCAACAGTATTTTACGGGTTTTAGTTGGTGTAGTTGCTGTTTTGATTTGGAAATCTCTGGCAAAGCCTGTTTTGCTAAAATGCTGGCTCTCCTCAAGCAGCAATAGCAATCATCATCACCACAAATCTGAAGAGTGTTATGCTTTCAAACCTAGAAACGATAGAGACATTTGGATAAAGCTGATTGTTTATTCCGGAATTCCAATCGTTGTTACTGTCTTTACTAAAATCATGTATCCAGTATTTGGACTTAGTGTTGATCACTAAACTTTTGTCTTAACAAATGAGGAGAAAAGTTGTTACTATCGAATGGTGTTGCCAAAAGCAGAATGATACACTATTTATATATTTGTAAATCATGTTTTCAAATAAAAATGAAAAAGAAAACTGAATTTTGTTATTATGACCTATAAAAGAAAAACAGTTTACTATTTCTTGCAAAGACTAAAGGTTATGATGTAAGCAATTTTACTGCCTCACTGAAGTATCTTCCTCCACACATTTTTTGTAAGTAACTAACCAGGTTTTCTTTCATTACTTGTCGTTTCACTCTTCGCTACGCTTCAGTGACGATTCAACAATTTGCAAAAACTATTTCATTTCATAAGATATAATATTTCCTTAAGGCAGCCATTGACATGCCATCAATAGCTGCTGCGAATTCTCATAGACACTATCATAATGCAAAACTTCCATGCCATGTTCAGGATATTTTGTTTGGTCTGCTCTCTCGATGTGTCAACATTTCGAACACAAGCTTTCTAATTGATACTAGCAGTTTTTGTGAATATTCGAGTACATTTTCAATACAGTGAACTTGTATTATTATAATATCAATAACGTTAGGCGGCTCTTAAGTTCTTTGCCACATGCGATCTAAATGAAGTAATCGGCAGGCGAATCTTCAGCAATCCTGTCTTGCATGTCTATAAACTTGGTCACCATGTGCAAAGTTCATGCCTACAAAAATCTTGCAAACTTAAACCTTAGGTACAGTATTATGTTTCCTCAACCTTGTGAAGCATGAGTAAAGCCTGACGTGGTAGACAAATGCTCATGACTCAAATTGCCAATGATGGTGTGTCTTGGACCTGTTTTGATTTAACAGAAAAATATGTATTAACGTTGTTAACCACTTGAGATTACCACTTTGTATTTGTTCGCCACAATAGAAACTCTTTATAAACCAGATATGGTCTGTTCGGCAGGTTAGATATCTCTAAATCTTGACTTGAGTTTACAAACAGTTAAATCTTTCTATCTAGGAAGCATTATAGCAGAATAATACGGACCTATACTTGTATGTTCTGCTAGTGTATGGAGTTGATAGAAACACCATGTTATTTTACCTTTACCATTTCCATATCGTGTCCTCGGTCTTGCTACAGAAAGTGTGTTTTGTTTAAAGAGCCCCCAGATGCAACTTCCAAATTACAATATTTGACTTAAACATCGTTGCGTACCCCTGCTGGGACATTGTCCCACTTTTTGTGCTATTTACTTGTTTTAAGACAAGTGATCACTGATTGCCGAATATTTATCATGTGTTCAGTAAAAATTTCAATTCTTTATCTTAACGATCAAAACAATCAAAAGTAACAAAGCGACTATATGGCAGTCTCTGATGACCAGATCGTTTTGAACAAAGGCCCATTTTTAGTAAGGTTATCTAGTATCAAATATATCGCCTACTTACTGGCTGGTGTTGCTTCATTATGGCCTTGGAACTGCTTTTTATCTGCATCAGACTACTTTCAAGAGAGATTTGGTGAGTATCCATATTTGTCATCGAACTATTCATCTATGATGATGACAGTTTCCACCTTAGTGTCCACCTTCTTTAACTTTTACTTGTCAAGGCGCCAAAAGAATGTTAACTACTCGAATAGATTGAAAAGAGGAAATAATATCCAAATCTTGGTGTTTATTATCATGGCTTTATCCGTCTTATTGCCACAAAAGCAAACGATATTCTATTTTGCTTTTGTCATGCTGAATGTTGCATTTACTTCTGTTGGTTCTTGTTTGACACAGGTCGGTTTGATGGCCTTGGTTAACACACAATCCAGTTTCTATGCAAATGCTACTGTGGTTGGTAACGCGATTGCTGGTGTGTTACCATCAATTTCAATGATTGTTGCAGTTTTAACGAACGAATCGCAAATACTCGATATTAGTCAACGATCAGGCGAAGCAATGAAATACTTTTTAACCAGTGTTGCAATGGCTATTTTAGCACAGTTGAGTATTTGGGGTATGCAGTATTATGAAAACAAGTACTCATATTTGGATATGGAATCCGTAGTGTCTCCGAGTGATACTCGTGTGACTGGGGAAATTGGAGAAGATAGTTACCAGCATAAGGATGTTGGTTTCAAACAGCTTTGGTCAAAATTGAACTATATTGAATCTACTATCATGTTAACTTTCTCAATAACTCTTGTCTTTCCAATTTTTGCGTCAAACGTTGAGTCTAAAGTCATTGATAAAAAGATTTTCACCCCGTTAGCTTTCCTTGTCTGGAATTTGGGTGATCTACTGGGAAGGATTATCTGTGCAATTCCTCAGTGTGTTGTGAAATCAAACTTTTCACTGATAACTTATTCTCTATTTAGAATAGGCTTTATCCCTTTGTTCTTGTTATGTAACGTTAATGGTAAGGGCAATAGTGTTTTTGGAGATGTGATTTATATGGGATTACAGTTACTCTTTGGCTTGACTAATGGACAACTTTTCAGTAGTGCCTATATGAGAGTTGGACAGGTTTTAGATACAGAAGAGGAACAGAAAGCTGCCGCTGCATTTACTGCCCTTGTCATCAACATCAGTTTATTAGGAGGTGCTCTCTTCAGTTTTTTTGTCGTTTTACTATGTAAGTGATAAGTAGCTCAGTATAGAATATTGAAGCCAGAATACCTTTAGCTTTTACTCAAAAATATAACCTTAACAATCGTAGGTGTTCAGCCATTCTTCTAAGCTCTAAATATGTTTGACAAAGGTTCCGATCAAAAGGGACTTTTGCTCATATTCGAGATAAGCAAGATCTAAGAGATTCGATGAATAATGTGGTACGCTTCGAAAGTATTTGTTGACATAAATTTGGTTGCCTGTAGCCCATAGCTTGGAAGTTATATCTGTCCAATTTTTCATCGATAATTGTTTGTAGGCATACTTTTAATACAATCTCTTGATTTTGCACTTTACGTAAAAACGCACTAATCATCATCTATACAAAAATCTTTACTAAGCAACTAAGATCAATTTCAAACCAAGCAATGTGGGCACGAAGCATTCGATTAGGCTCTTTAAGCATGATTAAAGGGATAAGGACCCAGTCCACACAATCGCCGAAGTTTGCAAAATCAACGTTAGGGCTTTTAGATGATTTTTCATTAACAAAGTCATCGAATATCCAACTTTCTGATCATAATAGTCTACCTCTCCACTTGGCGATAACGAAGAAGGCAGCAGACAAGATGAACGATATTAAAAGTACTGAAGAAAAGTACAAAGATTTAGCATTGAGATTGAAAGTCTCTTCTGGTGGTTGCCATGGCTTTCAATACGATTTAGAATTAACAGACTCCAAGGCGTTCAAAGCAGACGAAGGTGACTCGCTTTTTGAAAGAGATGGGGCCAAAGTCATTGCTGATAAGGAGGCATTGGAAATATTGAGGGATTCCAAGGTGGATTACGTGACGGAGTTGATCGGTGAAAGCTTCAAAGTTGTTGAAAGTCCTTTCGCAAAGAGTTCATGTGGTTGCGGTAGCAGTTTTGATGTTGACTTCGATGCTTTGGACAAAGCAGGTGAGAAACCTAATTGAATATAGAGGTTGATAATCATTCATCAATGACTGTTTCTTTTGCAATATAATGACTGAATTAATTTTTTATACTATACATATATTATACAAATACCTTACATTCTACAAACTATTGATCATTCTATTGAGAATGAACCATATCGACACCCGATCATCTTCTAAAGCATCCGTGTCATCGAAATTTATTGGAGTCATTAATTCTGTAAATATTATTTTACCATCAAACGTTAATGAGAACAACCCACATTTAACCCTAACCAATTCCAATTTATCAAATAATATACTTGTTTCGTGAACTAAATTTTGGAATATTGGTATAGAAACACCTCTGTTTCCTATTTGCTCAACATCGTTATAATGTAGATCTTCTGCCCTCTTCGAAATGGATTTGTTTTCACCTTTGTATTCCTTGTGTATCTTCTTAACATCCTCAGCATTGACATTTATCGTAATGCTTCCTAATTTCCCTGAAGTATCAAGTTTACCAAACCAAAGTTCAATATCACCAATACTGTCTAATTTGTCCTCACAAACAGTGTAATCCAAACACGATCTCAAATCGAAAGATGTCAAAGCTAAGGGCTTTACTATACAATTTGCCAAATCAATAAAAAACTTTTGAATAGTTGAATAAAATATATTATTTCCTGCAAACAGCATCAACAACTGACGCCTTTGCCGATCTTGTTTTGATTGAATAACAATAAGAATTTGAGGGCCTAAAATTGGTGGTAAATAAAAACGAAAATGACCAACTTTATTAGAATTGCTATCATCTATTTTTACCTTAAAGTCCAGTTCATCATAAACGGTACGCCAATGAACCTTTTCAGTGGTAAAGGAAGTTGTTTCTTTCAACATTAGGCTATTAGAAAGCATACCATAATCAATGAGGTTATTTGTGATTATTGTTTGAGAAATCCGTTTTAGAAGATAATTTGTAGACTTGAAGCACATACTATCAATGGGATCACTTGAATCATCTAATACGGAAAGCCTGGATGTTCTATATCTTTTATTCAAAAAGATTTTAGACATTTTCAGGTGAAGAACATGGTTTTGATTTGAAGCAGTCGAGAAATTTCTCAATTGCCAACTCTTGAACTTCTTGAATCTACTAACGTTGAAGAGAGGATATTGAGATGTCATCGTTTTGGGACAATAACAAAGACTCTATCAAAAGTGGTGGTATTACTGTACTGAAGGGTATAGGCTCTGGTACTAAGGCCGTTTCAAAAGCTGGCTATAAAGCCGCCAAGAACCATTCCAATAACAACAAGAACGGAAACACTGAAGAAGAAGAATCATCAACACCACATTACAATATTAATTATAAAGATCCAAAATCGTTTCCTATGCCTCCACAGCATGGCACCAATAATCGGCCCGCCAATGCCAACCCTGGATTACAAACCCAACAGCAACAATTGTATTATCAGCAACAACCTAATCAACAAGCTTCAGTTCAGCAATATCCATATGGTCAACAGCAGCCAATGCAGCAACAACCAATGCAGCAACAACCAATTCAGCAGCCAATTCAGCAGCAACAGCAACAACCAGTGCAGCAATCAACTATTCAACAAAATTATAGTAACAATCAGCCTCCTATTCAACAGCAGCCTGTAGTACAACAGTCTTATAGCTATAATCAGCAACCTGCAATACAACAATCATATAGTTACAACCAACAACAACAACAACAGCTTCCAATTCAACAGTCATATGGTTATGATCAGCAATCACTTGCACAACAATCAAACCAGCAGCTACCATACCAGCAGCAACCAATTCAACAGCAACCAATTCAACAGCAACCAATTCAGCAGCAACCAATTCAACAGCAACCAATTCAACAGCAATCAATTCAACAGCAAACAACTGAACGAGGGATTCAGCAAATACCTTTTAACCAAATCTCAGCTGACTCGCAAAATAGCATTCAACAATCGTCACCAATTGGCCCTGGTCAACCCCCAGTAGCCTATGGTCAACAACCTCCAACGCTTCCAATTTCATCCAGACCTGCTGCCCAATTACCGCCTCAAGTTCCTGGAAGGCCGGTTCCACAACCTTTATCAAGTCCTGAGGCTTTGAATTACAATAACCCCTATCACCAACAAACAGCCCAACCATATTCTGCTGTCCCAATAGCGCAAGCACAAAATAGTTTTGGAGAACCACAAGAGTGTATACCAGTGCAGCCTGAGGTGCAAGAAATACAAGGTGCTACAGAGGTTGATGAAGTGCATTCAGAAGCCATCGAAAGAATTGCTCAAAAGCAGGCGGAGCTCAATAACGACGCAATCATCGAGCCTAAATTTGCTACAAACTTGATGGACTTTAGTTTAGATAAATTTGGAGCTCCACCTCCTAAAGCTAGATTGACAAAGGAAGAACAAGATAACATTTTGAAACGTAAAGCTGAAAAAATTAGATTGAAAGAAATGAGAGAGCAAAGTTTACAGAAGGCTAGAGGCACTGTTGCCAAAGTCAACACCTTGTCTTCATCTTCCTCGAGTTCACTTCACGCCAGAAATGTAGGGTCTGAGGTGCCATCAAGGACAAACTCCGTTGAATTCTCGGAAGAGGAAAAATCGAAGACGTACGAACTACCTGACATCACAAAGTTCCAACCACCACCACCCCCAAGCCATCAACCAAGCTCACCGCAGCAAATGCAACGTCACCCAGCACTGCCGCCACGGTTACCATCCAGAACTTCAACTGTATCCTCGATACCAAGCACTCCTCCTCCATATCAACAACAATTCCAAGATAGACCACAAATAAACGAAGTTATCCCTATTACAAACAAGAAACCCCCACCACCAAAACCTGCCAAGCGGGTTGCTTCTCTATCGGCCTCTGTACAATCACCATCACCTCCACCACCACTTCAATCACCCCAAGAACCTGTCGTCAAAAAAGCGCCACCCCCAAAACCAAAGAAACTCAATGAACAGCAGCTCGAGTCGGTTGCTGTTAAGAAGAAGGCGCCTCCTGCACCTCCAAAGAAGAAATCATTTGAAAGCAGTGCCAAAGGAGACCACATCAAGGAGCTACAAAGCAGATTGAATGGACTCAACCTCAACCAGTGAATTGAGCGCTGCTGAGCCACCTCGGAGTTGAAGTCCGAAACATTATTATGTACTGTTTATTATAAATTATTTATACTCTACCATTGCGCAATTACATCACCTGATTGATTTCTATTCATTCGAAAAAGACGAACGCCGGCTGGGTATTCGATTTATGTGATAGTACTACTGTTACATAAGGAAGAAAACATTAGCAGAGAGCCACTCCCATAAAGAGTCATAATTGGTGAGTAACATATTAGTAAATACAAGAGCGGGTGAAGTGACATCATAAATATAATTATCATAAATACAGGGACTCCATACTTGTATCAATTACTTACTGCCTTTAGATAAACCTATTTTGGTGGTTTGAACATAAATATATACGAGTATACCAATTAAATAAAGTAAGGGCTATCCGAACTCTTTTACTTGGAAATATGGGGATCGAGTACAAGTCAAACGGCAACCACATCAGGGTTGACAAAATTACAGATAGTGAGCTAAGGATAATAGTGAAATCATACAAGGCAAATAACAAGAGACACAAGAAAGTCAAGTACCGGATTAGAATAGTGATTCCACATCCCAATCAGAAATATGGAGGGTGCAAGATATCGAACCGTGAGACAGATGGGCATGAGATAGAGCGACTTTCAGAGTCGTTACTTAGTTTAAACATTGTTTAAGTATATATATACCAGGCTAATAATACAGTGAAACAGGATCATTTATCATTATTTTGTAATCTTTCCAATTCTTTCATCATGGAAATGTACCATTTGGGTAGCATCTTTGACCTTAACGCGGCACCAACCTCGCCATCGGCATTCATGATCTTCTTCAGCATAACCTTGAAATATCTGCTGAAAATGTCTTTGTAAATCTCGTCATTGCTCAAAAATAAAGAGTTGTTCATAAGAGTTTGGAAGTTAACCAATGAATCATATTGTGCTGTGGATAAATCATACCTCGAAGAGACCTTTTTGAATGACTGGTTGAGAATGTCTGACAACAGCTTCTGGACAGCGTCCTCATTTATTGAGTTCTTTTTTGGTGAATCTAAGTACCTCGGTAGCTGATAAACTGCTGATTTTGAGAGCGGCGATTGTGGAACCTTTATTGTACGTTGCGGTGAATCGTTGGCCAATACTGGTATGTCACTCAGCTGTATTTTCTTGACGGTTTCTGAAAAGTCCCACTCTAAGTCGTTTGGTTTCATATCATTTTTATTAGTGTTGATTGTCACGCCATTCCTATGACTCTCTCTATCCTTTCTGCTTGTTGCATCTAACCCTTCACTACTTGGCACGTAAAACCTTTTGTCAACGTTCCCAATTTCTGAATCCCATTTCCACTTACGCTCTAACAACTTTCTCATTTCACTTTTGTTCAAACTCCTCCCTAATCTCAAAAACTTATGGTTCAAGAGGACTCTTGCATTCAATCTGTCGCTTGGATTTTTTTGTAAACAGCAATCAATAAAACTATTGAAGTCTTCGGAGAATTGAGATCCTAAATTTGGCGGATTGTTTTCCGTGATCTTGTAAAGCACATCGAATGGATGAAACTGGCTCAATGGTGGCTTTCCGTATGCCAATTCGAAAGCAGTGATTCCCAGTGACCATATATCGGCGGCAAATGAATACTCGTCATGTTTGATAATTTCTGGTGCCATCCAATATGGAGTTCCCACAAATGTAATTCTTTTACTTAGGTTGTTTGACAATTGAGTTGAAACTCCAAAATCCGCAATTTTAACATCTCCATTGATTGAAACTAATATGTTAGCAGCTTTAATATCTCTGTGAATTTTTCCTTGATCATGCAAATAAACTAAGGCTTGGAGTACTGATCCCATAATGTACGATATAACTTCTTCACTAAAGGGACCTGCAGATATCAAGTCTAGGCAGCTACCAGCACCCATAAATTCCATAACAATTCTAAGTTTAGTACCTTGAACTTCTGTTCCATAATACTGCGTTATATTAGGATGTTTACACGTTGACAAAATGCGTATCTCATGTTGAACATCTGATAAGTCGTCTGTGGAGTCTAAGTCAATTTCTTTGATGGCAACCTGTCTGTTTGTTAATATGTCTTTGGCAACATAAACAGTACCATACGATCCTCTACCCAATTCGTAACCTAATTCATACCGTTTCATAACCTCTTCAAAAAAAGCGTGTAATCAGTTTGAACTCATACAACTTGTAAAGAAAGAAATTTTTAAAACATTTGATCATTTTGCATATTACATTCTTCATTTACTTTCATGAACACAAAACAACTATGTTCTGGAGATCATTGATAAGGACAGGGTTCAGGAGATACTCATCCAGTGTTGACCATTTATTGAGTAATATTTCTTCATATCCAACTGTGACACCTCCAAGTTCTATTTCATCGCTAATCAACTCTAACTCAACAGCGTCTGGAAGATGTCTGTTATTTGACTCGGTAGGACGACATAGAATTATGAATAGTGAGTCTATCATTAAAAGACTGCTGTTGAAACACGACATTCTACCAAGAGATTTGAGAAAGATTGACAAAGGATATGATGATATTGTCCCAATGGTTATCATTAGAGAAAGAAGTATTTTACTATCGGTACTTCATGTTAGGGCCTTGATTAAAAGTGATGAAGTTGTTGTGTTCAATTATGATGGCGGCTATTCATCAATTCATTTAATGGAACAACTGACAGAAAAGCTAAAACCTTTGAATGATATCAAGAAAGAAGAGTCGTTAGAGGTTAAAAGAAACGAAGGAATACCAGGAAATACTGTATTGGATTACGAAATAAGAGCACTGGAATGCATATTTGCAGATGTTATAGACCATTTGCAGTCCGAAATGAAAGTGCACGTCACAGTTGTAAACGGAATCTTGAAAGAACTAGAAGATGATGTAGATTTAGCAAAATTGAAGTACCTTTTAATTGTTTCAAAAAAGCTCCAAGTTTACATTCAAAAAGCAACATTGATTCGAAATTTGATTGATGAAATGTTAGATCAAGACGAAGAACTTAATGAATTGTATTTAACTGAGAAGGAATTGGGCATACGCAGATGTAAAGATGATCATCAAGAAGTTGAGTTGCTTTTAGAAACATACTCATTACACTGCGATGCTATTGTTCAAACTGCAGAAAGCAGACTTAATGACGTAAAGACCACTGAAGAAATTATTGCCATTGTATTAGACTCCAATAGAAACGATTTGATGCTCTTGAATTTGAAATTTTCGATAACGCTACTTTCATTAGCAAGTTTGATGTTTTTAGCAGCAACATACGGTATGAATTTAGAAAACTTTATTGAAGAAAGAGACAATTGGTATTTCATCATATGTTCTGGTTTTTGCATTTTCAGCATCATACTGTTCTACTTTGCGAATAGGAAATTAATTCGTTTACAGAAGGTTCAATTAAGTAGCTGAAAAACTATCCTTTTTACATCTTTTCTATATAAACTATTTTTCAAAGCAAAGGATTTCACCACCTTTGATGGTTTACATTATTTGAAGCCATTCGTTATTTTGATAATCGAAAAATCATTTTTCTTTAATTAGTATTATTTATATCGTATATATTTAAGCATTAAAAGAGATTCATTTTTTACATTTAAGTTTGGATCAATCTCATAGTGTTGGAGTGACCAACACCACCCTTGTGACCTTGGATGACAACAACGGTATCACCTCTCTTGAAGATGTTGAGCTTAACAGATTCTTCAATAGCGAAGTTGATTCTTTCATCGACATCTTCAGCCCAGTTTTCGTTCTTGGACTTTCTGTAGATGAATGGGTAAACACCTCTGTACAAGTGAGAGTATCTAGCAGCTCTGTCGTTTCTGGTGACCATGATAATTGGAGTGTCTGGTCTGTACTTAGAACATAATCTAGCGGTGGTACCAGAGGTAGAAAGAACAATGATAGCCTTAGCGTTTTGTTCGAAAGTAGCAGTGACAGCAGAAGAAGCAAGAGTTTCTTGAAGAGCAAATGGCTTTGGAGAAGATTCTCTCAAGTCTGAGAAGTTAGCGTAGTATGGCAAGGTCTTTTCAGCAATCAAAGCGGTGTGGTGCATCATAGAGACAGCTTCCAATGGGTAGTTACCCTTGGCGGTTTCACCAGACAACATGACACAATCAGCACCATCGACAATAGCGTTACCAACATCAGAAACTTCAGCTCTGGTTGGTCTTGGGTTGAAAGTCATGGATTCCAACATTTGGGTAGCACAGATAACTGGCTTACCGGCAAGGTTACACTTAGCAATCAATTGCTTTTGAACAATGAAAACTTCTGGAGCTGGGATTTCAATACCCAAGTCACCTCTAGCAACCATAACACCATCGGTTTCCTTCAAGATTTCGTCGAAGTTGTTAACACCTTGTCTGTTTTCAATCTTGACAATGATTTGAACGTCCTTACCGTCTTCACCGAGGACCTTTCTGATTTCCTTAACATCGTTAGCGGTTCTGATGAAAGAAGCGAAAACCATGTTAACGTTGTTCTTGACACCGAATCTCAAATCAGCCTTATCCTTTTCACTCAAAGCTGGCAAATCGACATCAGTGTTTGGTAAGTTAACACCCTTGTGGGAGCAGATCTTACCAGCGTTAACGGATTGGACCTTGATGGTCTTGTCGTCAACAACTTCAACGACCTTGAAGGACAAAACACCGTCATCGACGTAGATGATCTTACCGGCTTCAATGACCTTGGTAATGTTCTTGTAGTCGATGTACATGATAGAGTCGTCAGACAATTCCTTGTACTTGTCGTCGGTGGTGAAGACCATGTCGTGTTCAGCTGGGATTGGGTAGTCGACGTTGTCTCTGGTGGTACCGGTTCTGATTTCAGGACCCTTGGTGTCAAGGGCGATAGCCAAAGGTCTACCTGGGTAGATTTCTTCAGACTTTCTGGCGTTGTCAACAACGGATTGGTGGTATTCGTATGAACCGTGGGAGAAGTTCATTCTAACGATGTTAAGACCAGCCTTTCTCAAGTTGACAAGAACTTCAACATTGTTGGTCTTTGGACCAATGGTACCAATGATAGAGGAACGACGGAAGTTTCTATCTGGGATAGAGTTAACGTTGATGGAAGTGAGCCATTGTAATCTTGACATGGTGATGGTTTTTGTATTTACTAAAAAAGGTAGTTGATTTAGTTACAAGTAAAAGCAAGATACTCTACCGTTTTTATATCAATCCTGGATAATATGCTGTTTATATAGTGGAGAGAGGGGGAACTGAAAAACATCACCTTTTACCGGAATCGGTTGTCCGTTATAATGCGATGAAAAAAACGAAGGTTTGCTCAGGATGTAACTGCTGGGATACACCCCCAATTGTCTCTTTCGGTACTGCACTTCGATTACGATCCATTTAAACTACTGGCGCAATTGCTCTGAGTAACGTACTTAGCACTGTTTTGCCTCTAAGTCCTCCGTCTCCTACTGTTGATCTTTATCTCTTCTCTTTTTTTTCACCATCACTGGAAAAATGAACGAGAGGGCTGAAAAAAAGAAAACTGGAAATGACATGATGATAAATTGTACACAATTAAGGCATGCACAGAGCGTGGCACACGTAGCATCGGTAGAAAGCCGACGTAACAGCGCAAAGTTTAACTAGTATGTTGAGCCAAGACACTTTCCGCTCTTTTCCATTTTTTCCAATGGCCTTTTGATACCAGTTTGTACCATCTCGGAGTTCAAAGTTCCATCCTGACCTCGGAAAAACGCAAACGTACTTGGAAGAATTCCATACCACAAAAGGTACGGTAATGAGCGTTTCAGGAGATTCAGTTGATCGTGGGCCACCTGGTGTTATTAGAGGTTGATATTTTTAAAATCAGGACAAAAGAATTGAATTTCGGTGCCCATTGGTGCAGTAGTGATCTGCAAGCAAAAAGTACAGCTTCCGTTCTAACGAAACACGCTTGGTAAAACACCCTCGGTGCTGTGGAAATTGGCACCGTTGACCTAAACAACATGACTTCGTGCCTAACGCCGATTTCTTATCTGAAAGCCAAACTCTTTTTTAAAAACTATATTGTAAGCTCTATTTTTAAGCAAAATAAACCCTTAGAACACTAATTACACACGAACAAAAACCCACACCAAAACCAAGTGGGTAAACCAGAACAACTATCTAGCGATAGGCAAAGCATAAAAAAAACACAGTAAATTAATGGTACTTAGCGACCATCGATTCGCATTTGTTCAATGCAACGTGTTCGTTCAACCACGAAACATTCGAATCGAACTGCTTGAAACATCCGGCACATCGTCCGCTCTTACACACCCTCTCGGCACTTTTGGTTCCCGTTGGATACACAAAATGCAGCGCCTTCAAATGTGTTTTGAACGTGTCTCTTCTCGAAAATCCACCCGTCTGGTGACACTTGGAGGGCGAGCTCTCGTCGTAAAACGGGCAGATGAACGGTTTCTTGGTCGCATGCTTTTTCATGTGTCTGGTCAAGTAGCCTTTGACACTAAAATGCGCACCGCACAGCTCGCAGCAGAACAGCTTGTCATTGAGGTCGTTCGTGGTAGAGAAGTTGGACATGGCACCCGTGTCCAAATCGTTCATGGAGTAGTACTTTTTCAACCGCTTTTTGTCAGGAACCTCTTCTTCGTCTTCTGATTTCACAAGCTTTCTGTCGTTCATTTGCATTCCACTTCGCTTGTTCCTGCTCCAAGACCCCGACATCTCTCTAGTCACATCGTTGGCCATACTTTTGGAGTAAAGATAGTGGAAATTCAACTCATCGTCAAGCGGAAACCCGTTTTCTTCCTCGTCATCTGAAATCTCTTCATCGTCGCTGAATATGGTGTTTGCGCTAGCTATCTGAGTTTCATACTGATTAGCGGGCTTTGAGATCTGATCAGCAGCCAACGTCCTCTTTCGAGATGCGTCTTCATTGTCAACTTCTTTTAGAGTGGTGGCATCATCTGTGCCCATGGCGCTGCTGTGATTGTTATCGGTGTTATTATCCATAACTAACGAATTCAAATCCCAGTTGAAAGGATTGTCTGATCCAATATTTTCTTCATGCTGAGACTGGTTATGCGTACTGTAGCTGAGATCATATTCATCCACTGCACACGATCTCACTCCTCGAAATGTCGACTGAAAGCTGCCATATTGCGCTTTCACTCCAATGAATAAGTCGTTATTGTTTGTGGCATATTCTTTTTTTTCATATTTCTCATTGAAGAAACATCCAAAGACGTGCTTTACAAAGAAGTTGGCTGTCACCTTCCAGTGGTTCAACAGCCCATATAACGTCTCAAATGTAAACATGATTATTTTTTTCTTCCTCTTTTCTTCCTTTGTTTTCCTATCTTGGTCCTGTAATCTCTAAACAAATCAGTTTTCTACTTAGCTCTTGTGAAAAGGAGCAAAGATTTCTGTGAAGTCAAACTACCAAGCGCTAACCTCCTCGGTTTCAATCAACTCAAATCAACTTTCGGTTAAAGGAGAAAAATGAATGTCAAGAACCAAGAAAAATCTCAACACCTATTTCTCCTCTATTTATTTTTTTTCTTGATAAGTAATCTCTAGAAGTTGAGATAAAGAAAAAAATATCATAGACTGTAAACCATGTGAAAGTCAGCTTTCCACTTTACCAATTGCTAGCTTTTCCTTTACTTGCTATTGGCACTACGTAGTTACATATCATTATTTTTTTGATTTTCTTTATAATGAGCGCCAAGATTACAGACGCCACAGTTCGTTTCGGACATTCTTCTGACAAAGGAACAAAAGAGCGATATCCGCAAGTGGAGTTTATAATATGTATGCAACATTGAAACCGAGGTTGAATGTATTGACACAATGTGTCTTTCATTAACAAAAACAGCATTTAGGGGAACTTAAACAAATTAGTTGGCGAAGGCCGTGGAAAGATAAAATGGTGATCTTTACTTCAAATAACAATTTATGAGGTT
Source organism: Saturnispora gosingensis (assembly GCA_030570395.1). Classification (NCBI taxonomy): domain Eukaryota; kingdom Fungi; phylum Ascomycota; class Pichiomycetes; order Pichiales; family Pichiaceae; genus Saturnispora; species Saturnispora gosingensis. Next base: position 160,093 of record JAJLVU010000009.1, read on the forward strand.
TTTTAGTAATACATGTAACATGATAGGTCCGGTTCAATTAAAGCGCAATACTCTTCAATTAACTGCAGTGCTCTCGATACTTCGTCTAGTATTTTCGCAGCTCTGCTGGTTCTATTCTTACGATAGCTTGGATTTATTGCAGCGTGGTAAAAGTTTTCCCGACGCTTATCATTATTTCTATCTGCTGTTCGGCAAACAAGTTTACAATCTCTAAGCTCCAAAATTATGAAGCTACGGCCCACGTTTAGCAAATTGTTCCTGATTTAAGACGTTTTTGTCAAGCAGCCCTGGTTCTGCCTAACAAATCGCCAATACACTTTCATTCCATAATCATATTGTCTTGATCCAATGAAGAGGGATGCTTGTCTTGAACAATGCTTTAAATACTTGAAATTATACAAAATGAAATGTAGGCATTTTATACATAAAACACTAATAGGAAATAAAACACAGATTCTGGTTCCAAGTAGCGGAAAGGGTCAAGTGAAACTTTAGTGCTTTAACTAATGCACTTCTTAATGGTATGGGCCTCTCAGTGCGCCTTTCATTGACGTAAGTTAAATCTTCCATTTCATTTCATGCAGGAGCATATACCATACTTCGGATACCTTATTCTCAAAGGGATGGTTAAGGAAACTATAGATAACCATGTAAGATAAAAGAGCGTGTATTGTCTTGAAGACTTACTATAGGCACTAACCAGAGTCATATCAAAATTTAACATAAGTTGATACAATTTACTCGTAGTGTGATAAATATAATTTAACTAAACCCAAAATATGCTTTTTTTGTATCTTTGCTGAATATCTTTTTCGCAAAATACCACTTTCAAACCTTATGTCGCAAATTAGTTCCTGAACAAAGTTTTGGACAGACTACTTTGCAAAAGTTTTTCTAAAAAAATTGTGGGTTTGGCCGAGTGGTCTAAGGCGTCACGTTCAGGTCGTGATATCGTAAGATGCAAGAGTTCGAACCTCTTAGTCCACATATTTTGAAATTTTTTTTTGGGTATGTAAAACCACGTATTGCTATTATAGTCTTACACTAAGTGTCTTATAGATATATATGTATGAAAAGAAATTTGTTTTTACTTACTATTAACAGTACTATTAATTTTACTTGTTTCCCACATCTTTTCCAAAGATTTTTTGAAGATTTCCACGTTATGATCGATAACAGCTAAATCTTTGATTTCATTCAAATCATTTTCAAATCTAGTTATAGCAACTAGTGCCAAACCTCTGATCATTTGTTTGAGGTAAAGTAGAGTTCCATTATTCAACCTCGAGACACATTTCAGTGGTTTTAAGTTGTTTATTTCATTATCATGTGCCAATAATAAGTCATCGCTTTTTTCCTTCTTCTGGTAAATTCCATCCAGATCTATGCACACATCAATAAATTCTGCACAAACTTCATAGGTCTGCATATCAACAGGAGATGAGTCTGTCGCCACATAAATTTTAGAATTGATATCAAACAGGAACACTTTGTCGAAGTTCGAGTACTGCATTACCAAGTCTAACAAATTTTCCAAAGCAGGTAACTCATATATTAACTTTTGAACAATTCTAGAAAATGCTTCATAGATACTGTGATCAAAAATAGATGTTAGAAAAAATGATATTTGTACACCTTCTAGCCCGTAGTCAATTAGGTCGTCACCAACTCTTTGCATAATATCTCTTTGTGTATCAAGTCTGTAGTCTTCTGATAAACCATCAATTTTATGGATCATAACTTCAATGTGTATCTTTGGATTGACGCTGACCGCATACTTAATGATAACTGCAAGGTTTTGCAACGCCGACAAATATTCGTCTTGCGAATCGATGACATATACTAGTGCTCCAACAGATGAAAATAATTTTTCATAATCGTATAATGACGGTTCAAACAAATTCAACTGTCCCGGTAACTCGATCACTGCTAAGTCAATCAATGATTTGAAATTCTCTGTTGTTGGTTTTGTTGTACTTTCAAGGTATAAAGTGTCTAATGGTTGTGTGTGGTGGAAAACAACTTTACAAATTGAAGACTTACCGGACCTTCTTAACCCCATCAAAAGAATAGTTGCACTACTATCATCATTTCCAATATTTATTGGCTCCGCTTCTGTATACTCCATGGCACTTAGGATCTATAAATAAAGAATAAATATTTGGTATCAATAACTAATCCCATTTGCTATCTTTTTTTTCACATACTTTTTTTCTCAGCATAATTACTTGTGTTATGTCCTGTTTCATAAATGAATAGCTTAGCCTTGAGATTGAGAGTATTGTTGATAATAATATGTTTAGATTCATTGATGATGAAAAGGTTATGATTTTAATTTAACTTATAGAAAATACTATATATAGATATGATATTCCTTTACAACTTCTTTTTGTTTAAACTAATTTATATCGAATACCATTTCAATCTCTTTTAAAAACAATCAGTTTTAATAAAATAATTCTCTAAACAAACCACAACTTCTAATTTTCATCTTAGCTTTGATTCAAACTCTAACTCAAATCATATTTTTATCAATATGCAGTTTATTTACATATAAGTAGAATATAATCACTCAATATTTCTTGTCTTATTAGAATAGTAGGACTACTATATATAATAAACGACTTTGTTATTTCCCTTTACTAACTGAGTTTGAAGAAAAGAATAAAGTAAAAAAACACAGCTTTTAACAACACATCAATTTGTTGAAGAACCCCTTTGAGCTTTCGTTATCATCTTCTCCTTGTTTACGTTGTTGCTGTGGTTGTTGCTGTTGTTGTGGTAAGTTTGGTAATGGTCTACCATCTTCGTTTACTAACCCTTGTTGCTTGTAACCAACATTGGCTTGGTTAGTCTGTAATGCGTTGGTCGCAGTGTTGGAGTGACCTGCACCTTGACCAACACCCCCAAATTGTTGTCCTTGTGGCTGTTCTTGATTCTGCTTTTGAACTTGTGTTTGCTGTTGCTGGCCTGATTGTTGTTGAGCTGCTAGTTGCTGAGATTGTTGCTGTTGTTGCTGTTGTTGTTGCTGTTGTTGAGCTGCTTGTCTTGATTGACGTTGTTGGCGACGGTGTCTATCACCAGGTGGGTTTGGGTGACCGTAACCATGTAAATTTGGTTTCTTGTTAATTGTTAAATCCCACCCACGTCCGCCGTTCAAATCCATCCAATCATAATGACCATCGGCAGATTCACCAATGTCTGGCAAAACGGATAAAAGCAACTGTCTATATGACTCGTAGTCAGGCGTAGCATCAAATTGCAAAGCACGAACGGATTCAAGATACTGACCAAATTGTGGTGGTAAACCTTGACAAAGGTCGTTGATTGGGGTGGTTCTCTTCTTTTCACCAATCTTCTCGTATTTTTGTTTATTGGTTGGGGCCTTCAGACCTTGCCATGGAAGTTGACCGCGAAGGAAGTAAAAGAAGACATGACCAAGAGCTTCCAAATCATCTCTACGGGATTGTTCTCTACCTAAATGGGTATTGACAGACATGTATCTTGCAGTACCACTTAGTGATTTCTTTTCTCTGTATGGAATGTGAATTTTAGTACGAGGGTCTCTGTATTGCTTAGCCATACCAAAGTCAACCAAGTGAACAGAGTTCTCGTCTGGCAAACCTTGTCTGCCAATGAGGAAGTTATCGGGTTTGATATCCCTGTAAATCAAATCATGATCGTGAACCCTTTGGATTAATGTCAACATTTGTACAGAAACCTGAACAACAGTTTTAACGCTAAACTTGCGCCCGCACCAGTCAAACAAGTCTTCCAGTGAGGGACCAAGCAAATCAATAACCAAGATATTGTGAAGACCTTCTTGACCGAAATAGTATGCATTAGGAATACCCTTGACACCGTTCAAATGCTTATAAGTTCTATATTCATCCCTAAGTTGAGGTGCTTCTGTCTTTCTTGGCTCAAACTTGATTGCAACTGGAACACCGTTGATCAAGTTGGTTCCTTCAAAGATCACACCAAAGGATCCCTCACCAATTTTCTTACCGATTTTGTAATGAAGACCCACAACTTGGTTATTTGAAGAGGAGGAAGCAGACGATGGGTTAGATTGCTGTTGCTGCTGCTGTTGCTGTTGTACTTGTTGTTGATTTGGTTGTTGTTGTTGTTGTTGTTGTTGTTGAGAGTAATTTTGTGATTGCGAAGGAGCAGAGTACTGTGGCACGTTCGAAACGTTCGTAGTAGATCCTAGATTATTAGAGGCCGCCATGGCGGCTGCTGCTGCGGCAGACTGACGTTGTGCCATTATGTTCTAGCAAATATATGAGATCTATGATCAAATCAACCAAGTGGCGATGGGGTTTCAAGGGTGGGAGAAAAAGAAAAAAACGTCGAATTTTTTTTGTTTCGCCTAAAAAAAGCGGCATGTCGCGCCATCTTTCCAAGAAAGTAGCACCACCCCTTAACAAATTCCAAAGTGTAGTATTAAAGCATGTGTTGCTGTGCAACCTTCTTTAGTTTAGATTTTACATAAAATGTGTTTTTCTGGCGTTAGAACGAAACTAATTTCAAAATTTGGAGTTTTCTGAAATGCTCAGCAGCTCGGATATACATCACCGAGTAGTGTTTTTATCTTTATTGTTCCAACGTTTCTTTTTTTCGATCAGGAACCAAAGAAAAACCGATGAATTAAATGTTTCTTACTAGATTAGGTGAAATGCTAGGTCTACACCATTAGTATGCCTAAAACACCGAAAAAGCAGTTTAGAGCTTGCACAAACTGCAAGCTTCGAAAGGTGAAATGTGACGGGTACCCATGCTTGAATTGTTCGCAGGCTAATACAACATGTGTCTTGACTATGGATAAAAGATCAACAAGACCATCAAACGCTGCTTGGGAGACGATGAAAGCAAAGATCGTAGGACTAGAGTCACAATTAGACCAGGTGTTGAATCAAAATAGTATGCTGCTTAAAGTTTTTAAAAAAAGTAAGATTGATGTAGAACTACCAGATGTGCTACCGCCGTTGAATGTCACAGCAACAGCAGCGAAATCAAACATCAACAATTCCAAATACTCGAAACCAGGAGAGTTTGATAAAATCGATCAAGAAGATGAATCCATTGTGTGGTCTGCTTATGGTCCAACCTCTATTTTCAATGAAAACCAAGAAGATTTGGCCCAAAGAAAGACCAGAGAAGAAACTGCGCACGAAGAAACGCTGACGTTTTCTAACGAAAGCTTAAACAATCAGACGAATTTGCTTACCAACAGCTCAACTTTGGGACTTTTGAACAAGAACCCACAAATCATTAAGCATATCAAGTTGTTTTTTCAGTACATGTATCCCGATGTTCATATGTTTGTACCAAGAGAAACATTTTTGATTGATTTTTACCATCCGAAACCCTCCACAAGCCAGCCAAACTATTGTACCAAAGAGTTAGTATACTCTATATGTGCAATTGGTTCCTTGATTGATCCCGATTTCAATCAATCTGACAGCTACTACAACATAGCTAAGACGAGGTTGTTGCTAAATATTACTAGTCCTTCGATGACGGCACTGCAATCGTTCATCTTGTTAGGGCTTTATGACATCTACAGGTGTGAAAATGACTCTGGTTGGCTCTTGACTGGTATGGGGTTAAGAATTGGTTTCAATCTGGGATTTCATCTCTCTCCACCATTAAACTCAACGATAAGCGATTTGGCAATAAAGTTTAAAAGCCGAATTTACTGGGGGTGTTTTATTGTTGACCACTTGTTAGGTGTGATACTCGGTAGGCCGCCCATGCTGAATATTGAAGAATCGACTATCCAAGAATCTGACAGAGTGCCAGACCTAGAATGGATCAGAGACTTTAATTTTCAAGAGCTTGATCAAGTAATTGATGTTGCCAACCCATTGAGGGCCACTGTCAAACTGTTTGTGGCAGTTGATGAGGCAATCAAAAACATATTCATTACGTACGGCAATAACAAAGGTAAGAATTTGAATGGACTGAGTGAGTTAATTGATAAATTGGGTATTGTGAAAGAACATAACGAACGGATTGAACAATGGCGTAATTCACTTGATCTCGGTTTGAAATGGACTAATAACAAGCTAAGAATTGAGGGCATTGATACCTTAGAGGAAAAATGCAAAACAACCCCCAAAATGACCCATGTTTTCTGCTACTATATCTGCTTGTTGTGTTTGAACAGGCCATTTATTCGAAGAATAAACAGCAATGAAAATAGTCAAACGGAGAGTTTGCTAGCGCAACAGGTGGAAGAGCTGGAAACACATATTTGTAATGTGATTGTCAGAGCACTTCGGGATCTTTGTACAGCTATGGCGCCATACACTAAAGTGAAAGGGAACGAGCCAGGATCCATCTTAGCAATATATGCCTCGATAATTGGAGTTTCCACTGTGATGATTCTTGGTAACTCAAGCGATTATCTGACCAACGGAAAGCGGTCAAAATGGCTGTTGGGGCCCATTGGCATCGAACGAGAGTACTACTATGAGAACCCCATGCAGTTCCAAAGAGAACGAGAGCTACGATACTGGTTTTTCACGTTGATGAGGGTGTTGGAGAACTTGAAGCCTGTTTGGCTCCTAGCAGGCCGCAGTTTTGAGATGGTGGACAAAAAGTGCAAAAACGAGTACGGTATTGGGTACAAGAGAGCGCGTGCAGCATGGGAGAAGGAGTGCAAGGTGCACAATAATGACAAAGAACAGCTATCTGTGAGTAATAACGAAAAGCTCAGCAGCATACGTGTGAGTATCGATGATAATTTTAAGCAGGATGTTTTAGCAACTCAAATAAACTCACCTAGTGCAGTTTTGTTTGACAGCCCGCTGGAGGACTTGTGGAACAACATGGCGTTTGATGTCGTTGACGAAGATGTCTTGTTTGGTGCGCTCATACCCACAGAGCTTGACAGTTTGTTCAGTTAGCGGGTTCACTCTCCAAACATCGCGACAATTGCCAGCTGCTGGAGTGTTTGGGCATTCAGAGCTCTACTAGTGTAAAAGTTTGTAAGACGTTTACGATTTATTAATTTACGATTCACACTAACTCCACTGAATTTTATGTGCCTTCAGTAGGCCTTTCTTTTGGTTCACCGGGGCTCTGTTTGAAACTGATTACTGGGACACCTACTGGAACTCCCACAGGAAGATTTTGGTGAAATGGCTGGTAAATGTATAGCACACTCAAAATCGTCGCTTCAAATGTAGCGTAAATATAGAGCGGATAGGACGATTACTTGTGTTGATTTCGCTGAAGTGCAAGCCCATTAGTCAGTATAGGTGTGAGTCGAGTTTGACGTTGGAAGCTGTTTACATGACTGACATATCCTGGTATATTGCCAATATTGTTAGTACTTATGTCCCATGCTCATTTCTCATCGGTCTCTGAAACATTGTACTGTTGAGATGCATATGGCAGTATGCTCAGCTAGTACTACGATGCCCAGTAATTTGTACAAGAGCGATTACAAAGGCATCCCACGCTGACCAGAATGTCCCACTGGTAGCTCAATCGCCACGCAAGAGACAACACCACTTCGTACTTGTTATACAACGCGCATTTCCAGTAGGTGGTGAAGGCACAATCGGCTTAAATACCAACGAGCGGCTAAACACCATTGAGCAGAATTTGACCTTGTTTCGTACCGATGCTTGACCTTCCGCCCCGACAATACTGGCACCCACCGCTCTTCGTCGTGCACAGCTTTGTAAACCTGTCACGTTCTCGGTGGTGTCGCATCCGCACTCGCAAGCACGATACGCCAATCTTGCAAAAATGACTCCTCTACCATGACTTTCAATCATGTGACTCACTGAAACAGTGTCGGCTGCTTACGTAAGCGTGGCGCGTGTCGAAAAAATTAAAACCGTGGTAAGAATGTGAGGCATCCCCACTTGGAAGCGGGATCGCTCTCAGTTGTGGAGAATGCCCATGCGGCCCCTGAACCCTGGCAGAGAACAGCGTCAACAGATGGTGCCCATGAAGTAAGTTGCGCAGTTCAACGTCACGATGATTTCATCGTCGTACCCGTCTGCGTGTGGTGATACACATTTTTCTCAGCTCATTTTTTGGGTAAGTGACATCACTGTGAGGTTGTTGGGAGAAAAGGTGACATCACTGTGGCCAGTGGCAAAATTTAAATAGGGAGATCCATGCACTAGGGTGAGGACATATAGCGGCATTGGTATAAGTAATACTGATTGTCAGTAACAGAACAAAATAAACGTGCTCAAATTCCTTTCGAAAATGCCAAAGATGTCTGTAGAAACCGCCACTGCCATTAGACCAGTTCTCAACGAAGTGGGGACCAAGGCGGAGAAAGCACAGCATCCGTTCAGATTGTCCAAGGACTCGAGCGTGCAGGACTACATCCTGTCGAACCAGCTGGCCAACGAGGCGTTCAAGCTGTCGCACCCAGAGATTTTGCCGCTGTCAGCAAAGGGCCAGCAACCACACACGTTGTGGGTGGGGTGCTCGGACTCGAGAATCAACGAGTGCACTGCGCTTGGGTGCTTGCCAGGTGAGGTGTTCACGTTGAGAAACATTGCCAACGTGATCACGACGTCAGACTTGGCTGCGCAGTCCGCACTTCAGTTTGCGATCGAGGTGCTCAAGGTGAAAAAGATCATCGTGTGTGGCCACACCGACTGTGGTGGTGTGTGGGCCTCGCTTTCAAACAAGAAGGTTGGCGGTGTGCTCGACCACTGGTTGGCCCCAGTGAGAGCTGTCAGAGCTGAGCACTTGGGCGAGTTGCAGGAGATCGAAGACGTTAGAGACAAGTGTAAGAAGCTCTCCGAATTCAACGTGTTCCACTCAGTCGATATGATCAAAAAGAACCCTTCCTTTGTCGAGGCCTTTGCCAACGGCGACATTGAAATTCACGGGGTCCTCTATGATGTCGAAACGGGATTTTTGCATCATTTGGACACCGAAAGGGAAGAACCATCTCACGAAGTTTTCCACTTGAAAGATGAAAAATAAAACTTGAAAAATACCTTAATTATAGACTCTTAAAATTAAACAACTAGCTAGCTCCATTACTGCTTCTATTATATGTATATACAATCCCAGTAATTGAATTTAAAACGTGGGTTTTAAACCAGTTTAGCTCGATTCGTTTTAATCTAACATTTACTCACGATAACTTCTTATCTCTAATTTTCACTTTTTCTATTATATGTATATATACATTGCAACTTGCCTATAAACCAAAACTCTACTTAACGAAGATTATAAAATGAAACTTTATCCCATAACAAAGATCGTCTATCTAGATTCATTTGACATTAGATCTTCTTTTGTGGCTTTCTCCTACTGTAAGTTTGCCTACAACACCAGCTTTCTCTCAGAATTCAATTGAATTCATCTCAAACTCATATGTGTCCTTCGTGATATTGAATATATTAGAAATTACCCAGTTGAAACTTTCACTCTTGGTTTTAACAAATCCAGCCTTTTTGAGGATGCTGATGTCGAACTTCTCAAAACTGTAAAGTTTCACACGTAACTTGATGTCCTCTTTTTCTTCCACAAACTTTCTGAATGTTAGTCCTAACAAGTCCTTTAGCAACTCTGCTTTGACATACACTCTTCTGATACCTAAAGCAGTAATTTCGTAAGAATCAGACTCGCCTTCAATTGGTTTCTTGATTAAAAATGCAACTGGTGTCTCTCTGTAAATAATAACCACTGAATTTTCCTTCATAAACTTAACGACTTCCTTATCTTCCTTCTTGTTTGGCTTTTGCCAGTTTTTGATTGTACTGTATTTTATTAAGTCAGTGTTAAAATATTCATCCATGTGCTCTGGCACTTCTTCACTTTCAGTTTGAAGGAACCCAGATTCAAATTTAACGAAAATGAATGCTGAACCAAGAACGAACATTATAGAGAAAACCACCATGGTGAGGTCGTCCATGAAATAAGAGTTTGAAAACAACTCAAAAGCTGCTGATACGTATCCGTTTCTCAAATTGTATTCCGACATGTAACCGTTCAATTTGTGATAAGCAATCATTGACATCAAACCAGTGACCACAGATCCAAACAGTCTCGACCTCAAAAACGACTTGATAAACTGTGCCTTCCTTTGTAAAATGTAGTCCATTTGCAAGTTTATAACCGCCTCTGCCAAATTTGGTGTAATCCAGTTCTGATCTATGCTACTTGGCTTGTCTGCAGATATAGGCTCCGAAAGGTGAGCATCCACCTGGTGGATACTGTGTTTCTTAACCTCCCTTTGATTGTCCTTCTTCTTTATGTCAGTCTTGGCGCCCTCTTTTGGCTTCAACGCATCAAGATTAAGATCCTTCAAAATACTCTCTGCATTTTCTGGAGCTGTTCCAATCTCTGCATCACCGTATATGGCTTCTGCTAGGGTTGGTGGTCTGGCTGGAAACTCTCCTTTCTTTGGCATTAATGTTTCTATTCAAGTACAACTTCTTGAAATAAAAGTAAGGGTTAGTCTTCATCTCCGATTCTTTCACTGTACAAATTTATCAGCACGACAAAATGAGCACCACGTGCCGCGCCATTAAAACGTGCTGGGGTTTGAATTTCTCGTTATAGTGTAGCTTTAACAGTGTGTCTTGATTGTGTTTGTATGCAACTAAAAGGATAAAGGCTATGAATGCTATGAGTTTAAAATTGGCTACATTTTGCTATTATTGATGCAAATTATGGTTTTTTTCAAGAGATCGAGTATATTATGAGCAGTGATAGAATTAATTAGTATGTAAGCAGCTGACACAAAACTGCCTCCCCATTCGTCTACCGCTCTCTGATCACAGACTCATGCGCTTTCATGCCTATGACTTTCGTCACCATCAAAAGTACCATACCACGAGAAACAGTAAACACTTTACAGCGGGACCAGCTTCTTGGCGCGACAGTGTAGACCCTGTAATCACCCTTCCGCATCTACAATGTGGCCACACGTTTATAATCAGGGCTCTGTTAGCCTTAGGAATATATACGTTGTATGACCTAATTGCTATCATCTGGTCATCTTGGCACAGATCGAAAACTGTGGAAAACTTATCATTATTTCGCATGTATCGTCGTTATCAAGACTCATATACATTTCGTAATGACTAGTGTATCTAGCTCTTGCCTCTAAAGTTGTGGTACCTACTATTGCGCCTGTCGAATTAAACAGATCAGCGTTGTCCTTGTAAAAACCTATATCTTAGTTATTTTAAATAATATAAAGATAATTAAATAAAGAGGAAATTGTAGTTCCTTTTATAGTAAAATATTGATTATATAAATAGAGTGTAAGTTATGATTTGCTTGCATTCTATTGGAGGAATACCTATTAGTTATGATTGCTCCAATAGACATGATAGCAACGGAATGGATTCAAGCATACTGTTGCTCAGAAGTATTAATGCAATATGCATGTATTGTGTTAATACATTAACCTTACATGTAACTCTCCATTGTTATGTACACTAACGTGTTATGAGTGTTACATGGTTAACTTAGTATGTACTGCATATCAGTGATCATACGTTAGCAATATGTATGTTGTTGTTTATGTTTCACATTAAATATCTCAATTAATAACTGAGCAATACTTGATTACCACTTATTTTGACAGTCCTCATTCTCTTGCCTAGTTGGTTCAAAACCTAACTCGCTGGAAATCAACACCTCGATGAGTGTACCAAGCTCCGTAACTTCAGTAGGAAAATATGAATACCTGAGGGCAGTAAATAACAAAATAGCTACAAACTAATGCTAAATAATAATGTTGATTAGCACAACACAAAATAGGTCATTGAAGCAATTTTAAAAAGTTATATTGTGTATCTGCAGCATCTTTGTTTGACTAATGATTAACGTTTAAATATAACACAACAGAGAATACGTCGCAAAAATGCTGAGCTTCTAAGCTTCTGTCGTTAAATGGTATTGTCTTTGAATCCAGTTTGAAACGTGGATCGACATCACTACATAACTTATTTGAATACCAGATTTTCTCACTCATCTTGGCTGTTTGTGAAGGAGCATCCAATCCTTTTATCGCAAACCCTTGCTTTCTGCAAATCTTGAAAAAAAAATTTTCAACGTCAAGTTTCCTAGCTGACGCAACCTCTTTTCTTCTTCTACCCTAACCCCCCATTCGTCGTTGTACCTAATGCCATGGTGTAATTTGATGGAGGGGCACATCTTTAATGTTTTTACGGAAACGGAAAGGAAGCTGACGTTGGGGTTAGATCAATAACCTTTTATGAGTGCGTATCTCCGGCTGGTGAATTAGACAACCTTTTCTGGTTTAGTCTCTTTATGAACCTTTCGGTCATAACCATTTGTACATTCAATTAAATTAAACCTTAATTTAACATCAAAACATGATTATAATAGCTTAGGATTAAAAATAAAGCCTACGATAAAGAATATAGAATTGTTTCAATTGAGTTGAACATAGTTACCGGGAAACACACCTTGTGCTCCGTTGACGATACCCGTCCACCACCCATTTTGATCGCTGGTCCTCTCCACAACAGTAATAATGTCACCTGCCTTAAAACTCAAATCACCAGCAGCTTGTGCTACGTAGTCATACAAGGCAGTGCAAGTCTCTGCAGCAGGAGCAGCTTGTGGAACAGGAACAGGTGCTGGTGCTCCGTAGGTAGGAGATACTGCTGCAACGGGAGAACTGACAGCGGTAGCTCCTGGCGCAGGAGAAGCAGATCCATAAGTTGGAGTTCCTGAAGCATAAGGAGGTGGTTGACTGTAAGTTGGGGCTTGTGTGACACCACCGTATGGTGCCTTTTCTGCACCATACGCAGGTTGAGCGCCATATTGCGAAGAGTAGGCAGAAGTTGGCGCAGTTGTTGGCGTTGCACCGAAGGCTGAACCGTAAGAGGACGTAGCTCCATAGGCACTGGAACCTGCAGTGGCACCAGCGACACCAACGGCGGCACCAGCGACACCAGCGGCAGCTCCTGTGCCATCATATGCAGGAGCAGGAGAAGCAGCACCGTAGGCACCTGGGCCGGCGGCTTGCTGTGCTTCAAACCTTCTTCTTGTCAATTCGAGCTTGTTCTTCGCATGACCAACCTTGAAGTGGGTTATACCAATGGCCTCTGTGCGCTCTTCAACGTCTCCCCTTTTGACATTGTACGCCTCAATGATATCTTGGGACAAATCAAAGTATGGAATCTTCATTTCTTCCATACGTGATGCCAATGTGTAGAACACGTTCAATTGCATGTAATAAAGCGAGATGAACAAAGGCTTAACAAATTGACCTTCTAGTTGGAACAATATGGGCAGTTCTTGTTTCATCATCTCGTTGTAGTAGTCGAACTCCTGCTGCGCAACGGCCACCTCGTTTTCGCATTTGTACATCTTCTCTTCGTCCTTAGGGGTTCTGTTTGCTTTGTTTTGGTACTTGCTCAAAGAATTTTGGTGTCTATCCAGATCCAATTGTTTGTGGTTACGCTTGGTTGCCATCTTTCTGATTGCAGCGATAATCTGAAGTAGATCGTGTGCTGGTTGCACAATACGGCTTTCAATAAGCTCTAGGTCTGGCTTCAAAGTGTCCTTAAGTTCATTGAGGACCTCTGTGTACTGTTCACACGCTTCAATACCCTCTGGATTACCCTCAGGAATCAGCGAGTTTGGATCTGACACTCTTCCTGAAATAGGCTTATAAATCTCTTCAATGGCCTTCGAAAATCCCAACTGGTGGTCGAGCATCTCATTGACTGCCTTATGATACCTCTTAGACTCATCAGCAAGTCTCTTTGTCTCCGATTCAAGTTCCTTGAACCGTCTTTCTGCGTCTATGTAAACAGCGTCTTCTGTTTGTTGCCCCATGTTGAATTTCTGGCGGAAATTCTGCGGTGCTCTCACAAACGCCTTCTGAATCCCCTTGAATGACATCTATACTTCGATACTGGTCCTGAACTGTTTGCCTTGCTGTTCTTTTGGCAATTTTTGTGAAAAAGAGAGGCGTCCTGATATATTGCAACTTCAAATTTCGTGCCAATCTCCCGAATGAGGGAACAGTACAGCATCAGCCAAAAAAAAAAGGCCCAACCATTTTTACCTGATATAGGCTTTCTTCTTAGCAAATAAACTAACTAAAAAACACAATACGATTGGAAACCCAAGCGATGTCGTCTCCAATCTCTCCCTCCCGATGGCTAAGGCCATTCAGAAGAGAGCGGGACCCCTCTACGCTCGAATTAGACGACTCCACGCACTCTTCGCCTCTTCCTAGACCCATTCTAGGCCTTAAGACGCGTTCTCACTCTTCTCAGAGACAGCACAAAGATATACCAATCTTTGGATCAGATATCGTGGCGTCCACTGCATTGGCTCACGGTACGGTGCTTATAAGCACGGACTCAGCTTCACCAGAGCTCGATTCACAGCCAGTGGTCTACGGTAACATTCCGTTAGTGATTGTCTCTTGCGGTTCCTTCTTAAAGAAGAATGCTCTGGCCACTGAAGGAATATTCAGAGTAGCTGGTTCGTCAAAAAGGATAAAGCAATTACAGCAACTCTTCTCAACGGGCCCCGATTACGGGGCAAACATCGACTGGACAGGATACACTGTGCACGACGCTGCAAGTTTATTAAGGAGATACTTAACTGCGCTCCCGGAACCTCTCATTCCATTGAGACTGTACAATAGCTTTAGAACAGCAATTTTGGAGAGGCCCCACTTGATGGCGTACCTCAAAGAAAAGGAACAGCGAATGCTTAACGAAGATACCACTATTTCAGCTGACAAACCACCAAAGAAAACTTTGAACAAGGAGGAAAAAAAGCTTATTTTGAATGAACGAAAATCACTATTAAACTATTATGCCTCTTTATTTGATGAAATCGAACCTATACAAAGAAGAACTCTTTTCTACATCTTTGACCTTCTAGCTTTATTCCATTTGAATTCAAAGCAAAATAGAATGTCTGCAAAAAACTTGTCATATGTCTTCCAACCAAGCATCATTTCTCATCCAGCTGACGATCTTTCTCCTGACGAATACGTAATTAGTGGATTTGTTTTAGAATTTTGCATCACATATAGTTACAAAATTTTATCGAGAGTTCAAGAACAAACAGTTGAAAGGAGGAAATTACATATACTTCAAGAGAACCAGCCTGAAGAATCAAAACATTCAGAAGAAACGGACTATCGACAGCAACAACAGCAACAAAAACTTGTATTTAATAATATCCCCGATTTTTCTTTCAACAATTTCCCATCAAGACCGCACTCGAAGTCATTATCCAACATGGACGATCGTCAGCCTTATGTCTGCGAACCTCCTAAAATTTTAACACTTCCTCAGCCACGTAGAGAATTGAGTTTCAGTACAATGGGTAGTATTGATATGGGTCTCTCTGAATCTCGGGAAGTGGATAACAACTCTCATGACTCACTAGTGTTTACAATTACTTCATAATATTCATCATTTTTACTTCAATCGTTTTATCTTTCGTTTAGTTGATTTTTTATGATTTATAGATTGACATAATCGAACAAATGTCTTGTTTTTTATGTATTTTATTCATGTTTTAAAAGTAAGAGGAAAATTAGTTTGTAACTCGTTTAATATCAGTGGTTACCGGTACGTTGTAGAGCTGGTTTAAAAATACATTAATGAAATATAAAGCATACAATGAAAATTGCGCATAGATGATGAGTTTCGTTTCACAACTAGGACAGTAGCTACTAAAGTATCTTTTAGTTTTCATCCTTTTCGAGTAAGCTGTCCAAAATTTGCTGATATTTGCCATGGCTTGAATTGTTGGCCAGCTTTAATTTCTTTTCGGCTTGTTGGTACCATTTTTCTTGTTCCTTGGAATCAACGTCAAATAAGTTGCCCATAACGATTTCCGCTTCAGCAATGTCAACCCAAGATTGAGGATCTTCATCGTCCCATGTTTTTTCTAATAGATCGAGTGCCTTAGAAACAAGTTCTTTTGCATCTTTTCTAGCTTCATTAGCTTGCAATTTTTCTTCCTTTGTAGCATTATCAGTCTCGTAAGTTAAAGAAGTATAGACAGCAATTGGGTGTTCAGCTTCCATAAGGTAAGATTGGCCTAGTTTTTTGAAGATTGGTTTTCTCAGTTCTTCACTTTTCACATCGTCCTTAATTTCCAAAGTTGCAGATCTCCAAAAGTTGTTAAAATCATCTGTATGTTGAATTTTGTATAAAGGATGGGTTTTCTTCAATTCTACTTCGTGATCATCAAAGTTGTTCAAAAATTCAACTGCATCCTCATTATCTGAATCAACGACTTCAGCCTTTTGTGAACCAAATTTATCAATCATGTCAAGTAAATCATCAAGTGTATCCAAAATTGAGAGAACCCATTTGTATTGCAGTAAATCTTTATTTGACTTTGCTTTGTTCCAGTTATCAATGACACTTGAAAATAAAGCTGAAATATCTTTCGAACATTCCTTTGAGTCTAAATCTAACTTACCTACCAGAACACCAATTTCATTAAGACCAATAATACATTTAGCAAAGTTGACAACATCAGAATCTAAACTTGCAACTTTTGACCAAGCAAACTCAATCCAGTCCTCAACCTCATCTGCTTGAAACTTTGCCATTTCACTCAATGCCATTGCATAAATTGCTTTGAATTCATCACTCAAATTCTCGGAATTTCTTTCCATTCTGTCACATTCGTTAATGACACCGTTTAGAATCAACTCGTTATCCTGCTCCCCATCAAACCACGTTTCCCAAAGTCCTTCAAGCTCCCCCATTTCACCATCTTTTGCAGATTTCAACTCAACGGTTAACACTTGTTCACTATTTTCAGATGCATCTTTTGATTTATCTTCATTATCACTAGCCTTTTGCTTTTTCACCTTTGACGCTTTACCAAGTCCAAGCTTTCTTTTCATTTTATTTAATCTCTTGTTTCACTTAAGAAGGATCTTATTAATATTCTATAAAGTTATTATTACAGATCGAAAGGGGATCTTTGTATATATGTATATATACGAATCGTATGTTTCACTAAGGTGATAAAAAATTTCAGGCTTGAAAAATTTCAGTGAGATCCGAGCATAGTGAAAATTACAGACTCATGTCTCTGCTGTCAAATAACTAACAATCTTTGATAAATCGGTGTCTTCAGCTAAACCTGATTCTTCGATTTGATAACGTTGACCTTCAGGAAGCTTTCCATATACATCACAAACCCAACCTGTAACAATTAAACCAGGTGGTCTGCTATCAACTTGTTTACAAACTTCAGCCAGAGAACCCAAAGTTGTCTTTATAACACGCTCGTCACCACAACTGGCCCTCTCCACAATACTCACAGGCAATTCATCAGGCCACCCCTTTGACTTCAACACACTTAAGATGTCCACTATTCTCTTGATGGACATTAAAAAGATGGTTGTTCTTTTAGGTTCGTAAGTAGGAAGATTGTCAGGAATAGCACCAGCTCTTCCAACACCTGTACAAATCATTACTTGGTCTGCAACACCTCTATGAGTGGTTGGAATGCCAGCTGTAGCAGTTGCAACAAAAGCAGATGATAAACCTGGCAACACATTGACCTTGTAACCATGGCTGTTAAAAAAAAGCCATTCTTCACCACCACGACCAAATATGTAGGGGTCACCCTGCTTTAACCTGACAACATTCTGACCTAATTTAAGAGCTTCTAAACCCATATCTAGCAACTCTTGTTGGGCTCGATCTGCATTACCAGGGAACTTCCTAGCAATGAAAACCTTAGTAGATTGTGGAATCAAATTCAAGATTTCTTGTGGAACCAACTTGTCTGCAAGGACCAAATCAGCACTGTAGATGGCATTGATCGCACCCAAAGTTAAATGTGACAGCGAACCTGGACCTGAACCAACTAATGATATCGAACCGCTTTTCGAATTGAAGTCACTTTGATTGGTCAATAACGTTTGAGTTAAATCTTCAATAGAGAGATTATGGAGTTGGCTCAAAGGATAATACTCAATAATTTGAGCTAACCATTTTAGTTGTTGTTTTGAATCACTTAGGTTATTGGCCTTAATGGTCTCTCTTAATTGTCCAACATTTGTGATAATTTCATCGATATTTGGTGGTAGTGATTTGATGATCTCTCTTTTAATTCTACTGGCAATTTTACAACCTTTTAATGATGTTGAAATAGATACATGAAGGGGACCATTGATGTAGGATGCAGGAACTGTAAAGGTGCTCAAATGAGGAGTATTGTGAATATTCAAGGGAATTCTATTGGCCTTACAATGTTGGTAAATTTCGTTTTTGAAACCCTCGTCATCAGCAAACACAAATACTGCATCGATAACCGAATTATTGTATACCGGTTCATTTAGCAGTGCCAAATTGAAATCAGCAAGCGAGTTCAAGCTAACATTTTGATGCTGATCCAGGTAATATCCGGGGTTTGGGTTATTAGTAAAAAGATATACGTTTGATTCTGCACAAAGGTGATCGAGCCTTGAATTTATGGCCGGCGAATTCGTGTAGTCAACAACTGCCACGTTCTTCCAGGTAACGTTGATATTCATGTTGGATACCAAGAAATATATGAGTTTATCAGTAACGGGTTACAATAGTAAATTTATATATTATGTAAAAAAAAAACTGTGGCTCAAGAAAGGTAAGTTAACAACTAAACAAAAAGAATACAGAGTGGAAAAGAAAAAGGGGTGATAGTAGTGATAATAAGATAATGAAATTTAGATGGCCTCTCATAGGAGCATTCAAACAAAAGAAGAAGTCCTTAAAGGGCTAATAAAATCAGTAAATGAAAAAGTTCTTCATAGCAAAATCATATTGAGCTCACAGAATGGTTGGTGATGAAGAAGTAGTGGATGAAATCAAAGGTATTTTGCGGGGTTTGAGCCAAACAGTTGGAGTGGCCGGACCTCTGCAAACAGGACACTTTGAATTGTGGGTTGGGGAGGCAGTGGAAGAGGTGGAAGAAGTCGTTGCTGCTAGCGATGAAAAGAGACACTGTGCACAAAATGTGTGTCCACACGGTGCAGCAGTTGGTGACTTTGGAGGTTCGAAGCACACTGGGCACACAATATGAGATTCTGAATTATTATTATTATTATTATCACTATTATTAATAGAATTATTATTAACAACTGAAACAACCATTGGTTATGTAAAAAATTTAAAAAGTTCTCCAGGCAGCAAAGAGAGCTACAAGGACAGCAATTAGGATAAGATAATAGTTATTAGAACCTTGGGTTTGGATTTGTTGTTGAGGTTGTTTTTCTTCTGTTGTCTTTTGTCCTTGCTGTTGAGTTTGTCTTTGTTGTTGTACTTGTTGTTGTTGTTGTTTAATTTCCTTTCCTTCTGAAGCCTCTTCAATGCTTTCCTTTGTTAACTCTGGCCCTCTGGCAATCTTGTTGGCAGCAACAGGGGCGTCGGCGCTTGCAGGTTCGATATCCTCAGCAATGGCACCCATGTCGCCAACGATCTTGTATGCAACACGCACCTTGCTTTGTTGCGGTCCACCTGCCACGGAGGCTTCTAAATTGGCCCACTGTGATGCCACGGCCTTGCTGTCAAGCTCAACATCAGTCTCAACACCAACGAATAGAAACTTGTCCTTGCATTTGGCGCCCACCAATGGCTCATTTGAGCCACCCTGGTATGTGATAGCCACGCTAGTCGACGTGCCTGGTGCTATGGAACCGCAGTTTGGTCTCACGCAGTACAATTTAGGGGCTGTGGTCTTCACTTTGAATGCTAAAAATGATGTTGTTGATTCGTTCTTCACAACAACGTCCACTGTCTGCTGTCTACCCACTAACGGAGTGGTCAATTCAATCGTTTTTGGACTCACTTGCATTTGGATTCTTAAATGATGATTTTAACGTCGATTTAATTCCCTACGCTAACAAGCAGTGCTCAAAAGGAGTATGTTTACTACTCAATTGTCCAACTTCACCTTTTTTCTTCTCCCATACAATTTTTGCCACTAAATTTTTTGTAGTGAAAAAAATCTCGCGCTTTGCGGCCAAAATAGGTATTTTGACGTAAAAACATGGAAAGCGGTGACAGATGGACATAGATGGGGTTAGAGAAAGACATGATTGCGCAATAAATAAAGAGGATTGGGGAAAGCTTTTAACTACAAAGATTTTGGGGAAATTAAAGTTTTTTGGTTGTCATAGCGTCACAATTGGACTAGTTCGCCAAAAAAACATGTTTTCTTTACAAAAGTAGCCTCATTGGAAGATACCATTCACTACAATCTGGTTGGGCTCTCCAGATACCCGTAAATTCCAACACATGCATGGATAAGCCAGCAATTAATCGCTTCGTAAAAGATACCAAAAAAATTCACGTTTCAAAAAATGATATATCAAGAAAAAAAGAACACCGATTGACATAATAGTCTTTATTAGGGATTAGGCAATGTCGAGGTCAAGAGCAGGATCATCGTACTCGGTTCACACCATCTACAACATCAACAACCCCGGCCGTCAGGCATCGACAACATCTTTGTCGTCGTCAATTTACTCGGATGCACCAACGCCAAATTTATCCAACTATCAGTTCCATCCAAGTTTTGATCAGTCCTTGATGGATTTCTATTTGAACTACGTGGCACAGCCTAACATCACGCCGTTTGATCACAACTTTCCACCCAGTGGGGTTCTGTCAAAGATATCCAAGCTCTTCTGGTCACAGTACGACGGTGTGATCGACTGCAGAGTCCATATCAATGACGAATTGATTAATTCAACGTCAATTATTTTGACTGTCATCCGAATGAGATTGTTGAATTTGATCCAACGGGATTTAGAGCTAAGCTCGATACCTTTCACTAGATCCCATTCATTCAAACGGACAGACTCTTTGATGTCCGTTGACTCTAACGTTGACATGGTTAATATACCTCAATTTCTACCTTCTCAATTAGGCAATTTCGGAACAAATGGCTCATCAGCGTCAAACCCAATGTTTAATCTACTCTCCCAACCAAACACCATCTCAACCCCTCCGGCAGTGCCACCACCACAGCCTACTACTACAAATCAGCAACAATTTGCGTCGCTCTTACCACCGCTGCCAACTTTGGAGCTAAACAAGAGGAAGCCAAATTTGAGTTTAAATCAACCTCCCAATATACAAAGAGATTATTTTAACTTGAAGTCTCCCCAGTTATATTCACCTTATGAACAAGGTTTACCATCTCCATTATATCCAGACCATGAATCTACTCAACTGAAGACGACGATAATGCGCAAAAGGGATTCCTTAAATTTGAAAAGAAATGGTTTGTGATTTACAAAATGTTTTATGTTAATGATGTTTTATTACGAAAATTCTCCAATCTTCAATACCTTTTTATTTTCTTTCCTCAACTCACAACTTCATCATTTAATAAGTATTTACAAGGACACGACACTATTACCATACTAATATTTACATTTTTTATTTTCCTTCATCTTTGATTTTTTTTATATTTTTATACGATCTTTTCTTCTATGTATCAATATATCATTAAAAGGAACACCAAATAGCAAATTTTAATCATCATATTCATAATTATTAATTACGGTATAAAAAATAATAATAAAAAAAAGTTATTGAAATAAAAAGTGAAAGTAAAAGGTAAAGTCATTAAATAAGAAAATATATGTTTTCGTTTCTTTGATTTAACTCCATTGCTTGAATTGGTTAATCAAACCTCTAGTGGAGGAATCGTGAGTGTTAACTGGTTCAGTAGTTTGTAATTCATTCAAAATAACCTTGGCCAAGACCTTACCTAATTCAACACCCCATTGATCAAATGAGTTAATACCCCAAATGGCACCTTCAACAAAGGTGACATGTTCGTAGTAAGCAATAAGAGAACCAAGAGTAGCTGGAGTAATCTTTTGACACAAGATTGAAGTAGTTGGTCTGTTACCACTGAATTCCTTGTGTGGAACTAATGAAGCTGCAACACCTTCAGCTTCAACTTGTTGTTGAGTCTTACCTTGAAGAAGAGATTCAGCTTGAGCGAAGTAGTTTGAAGCCAACATCTTTTGGTGCTTATTGTTTTCAATTGGGTTGTGAGATTGAGCAGCTAAAATGAAATCAGCTGGAATTAACTTAGTACCTTGGTGAACTAATTGGAAGAATGAGTGTTGAGCGTTGGTACATGGTTCACCAAATAAAACAATACCGGTTTCGTATTGGACGAAGTGAGAATCCTTGGTAACGGACTTACCGTTGGATTCCATTGATAATTGTTGTAAGTAAGCTGGGAATCTGTGCATGTATTGGTCGAAAGGAGCAACTAACTTAGTTTGAGCTTTGTGGAAGTTGTTGTACCAAACAGTTAAGAGACCACCAATGAATGGGATGTTCTTCTCAGCTGGGGTAGTGAGGAAGTGATTGTCAACGGCTTCAGCACCCTTGAGGAAGGCTTCAAAGTTGTCGAAACCAATGTAAATGGCAACGGACAAACCGATAGCGGACCAAACAGAATATCTACCACCAACCCAGTTTTCGAAACCAAACATGTTCTTGGTGTCAATACCGAATTTAGCAACTTCTTCGGCGTTGGTGGAAAGAGCAGCAAAATGCTTTGCAACAGCAGATTCATCACCAACCTTTTGCAAGAACCAGTTCTTTGCAGAGTGTGCGTTAGCACAGGTTTCAGCAGTAGTGAAAGTCTTTGAAGCAATCAAGAACAAAGTGGTTTCAGGATCACACAACTTCAAAGTTTCAGCAATGTGGGTACCATCAACGTTAGAAACGAAGTGGACCTTGATGGATTCATGAGCATATGGCTTCAAGGCTTCGGTGACCATAACAGGACCCAAGTCGGAACCACCAATACCGATGTTGACAACGGTTTGGATGGCCTTACCAGTGTAACCCTTCCATTCACCGGATCTGACTTGTTCAGAGAATTCCTTCATGTGTTGCAAGACGGAGTCGACCTCTGGTGCGACGTTAACGCCGTCAACATGCATTGGCTTGTTGGCTCTGTTTCTGAGGGCAACGTGGTAGACAGCTCTGTCTTCAGTGTTGTTGATGTGGTCACCTCTGAACATGGCATCTCTCAATTGCTCGACGTTAGCTTCCTTGGCCAAGGCAAGCAGGGCCTTGAGAATGTCTTCGTCAATCAAGTTCTTTGAGTAGTCAAAGAGGATTTGAGACTTGTCAAAGTTCTCGAAGTTGAAACTCAACTTGTCGAAACGAGAGTCGTCTTGTGCAAAGGCCTCCTTTGCGCTGAAGTTCTTACCCTTAGATTCGTAAAGAGCAGTCAATTGCTGCCAAGCGTTCAAGTTCAATGGTGATGTCATTTTATTCAGTTCCCTTTAATTCAACTATTAAAAGCTTTCAAAAATTTATTATAAAAGTCCAACCTGTCACAAGTGTTGCACTAACCGAAGGTGGGATCTGCTGACTTTTAATACTTTCCAGTCTGAAGTTGAACTTATTATATTTTTTTTTTCCCACCTTACTCCATCACGGCACCATTCGGACCTCAATCCCCCATCTCCTTCCTAATGGCCACTAGCTTGTCCTTGATTTCTGCGTCTGAACGCTGGGACGCCACTGCCACTAGCAGCTCCATTTGCCGCTGCTTTAATCGACGTAGTCTCTCATTATCCACTCCTTTTTCCATCTTCATCACCTCTGTGTTTTTAATCTCGTGTGGAGTCCAAGTAGTGTTCACCAAATCTTCCACCAATGGAGCCCTTGCTGACTCCCTAGATCGCTCCTTGCTCGCTAGCGGCAGCACACTGTGTGAGCCGGCACTATCGGCATAGCTCTTGAACGATCCGCTTTCCAATGCTTCCAAATCATCCATGCTGCACCAATTCTTACCACATATACACACCTTCTATACACATGTAGCGTTTAACTACAAGGGAGCACCGCGATTACGTAAGGCGATGTTCTCGCCCAAATTGAAATTTTATCGGTTTGAACGGAAACCTGGATCATCACGTGAGCATTACGTAAACACACATCACGTGAGCATTACATAAGCAGTATCCATTACGTAATCTTTATATATGAAATACCACTACGCGCGGTGTGCCTGGCTTGGAGTGGATATCATCACGTGGTATTCGCCAACAATCGAATGCCGGGAAACATTGAGAAGCTTAGTATGGAAACACATCACGTGAAAGCTCGCGAAAGAAAGAGGACCGCTGCAGATGACAACATCACGTGACTAGCATTACGTAACTACGTCAGTCTGGAAAAGCAATGCCATCACGTGACATTTAGGTAGTAGGGGGCCCATGCGCCACAGAGCCAGCAAGCGAACCGACGAGAAAAAAGGGTGTGGCGCAGTTGGTTCTCCTATGGCAATTGCACCAAGTGCTACGGTATTGCTGAATACTCTCTCTCCTTAGCGTGCCATGAGCTGGAAAAAGCTACTTTGGTACAAGCAGGATTACCCTGACAATTATACCCATGAGAACTTTTTGACACAGCTCAAAAGAAACACGACAGTGGTCAAGTACCCGTTGAACAAACTCATTTTTGACTTTTCACTAATCGTGCTACACATTTCGTTGATTATGATCACAATCATTGTGTTCTATGGCATCTACAAGCTAAACTGGAACCCATTGAAGCCTACTTTCATATCCACCTCGCTCACGGTTGTTTCTTTCATCATATATTCCATCACCCTCAAGATCAGACAAAATAAAGAACTCATTGATCTGCAAAACATGAAGCTAAACCAGCTTTATCACGGTATCATCCCGGAGAACCACCATTTAGTGTTGAGTGAACCTAACTCGCCCTCCATCTGGAGATCCCTAAAGTCTTCGTCACTTATCTTGTTTTACTTGTTAACGCTTTCTCCGGTGTTGAAGTCCTTGACAAACTCGACTTCATCCGACTCGATTTGGGCTCTTTCCGCTTGGCTTTGCCTATTGAACATCCTCTTCAATGACTTCCAGACTGAGTTCAGGAAATCAGATAAAAAAAACAATTCAAATTTAAGTCAGAATATTTCACTTTCGAATGCAATCGTACTTGCTTCCAGACTTGATTCAAACCTTTCTGCCTTTTGCTTCATTTTGTTTTCCATTGAGCTCAATGGCTTATTTCCTAAATTTAATAACTTTACTAGGCAATGCAACAACATCCCTTTCCATCTATTTCAATTATTTTTCATAGTTTTCGTTGCCAACTACTCAATATACTATATCTTTGGCTTCAATTGGTTACTGATTTGGTTTATAGTTAACTCTATCATAATATTCTTAGGTCCGCTTTATTTCCTAAAATTACAAAAATATAAAGATGAATTGCAAGGTCCCTGGGATCCCGCAAAACCTGTTGTTAGATCTTTATAACTCTTTAAAAACTCCACCAACCAGACACAAATTCCTTCTTGTGAAGTGAACTTTATACACGGGAGTTCGTTTTGTGAAATATACTGCCATGTGATCAGGTGTTCCATGAACATATGCGTTTTTGTTATTAGTGACATTACTATTATTGTTGTTGCTATTATTGCCTGTGTTGGATCCATTATTATTAGTGTTACTGTTACTGCTACTAGCAACATTATTCGAATTGGTAATACCTCCAGTTGTTTCATTTTGCAACCCGTTGTTAAACCTTTCTGGTTGTGAATCGATCGTCGCGTCACCAGTACCTCTTTTGATATCCCAAACTCTGACAGAGTTATCCTCACCCCCAGAAACTAACACATTGCCTTCTCTTGACCAACTTAAATCATAAATAGTTGATCTACCATGTCCTCGCATTGTTTTCAATCTTCTGCCTGACCCAATGTCCCAAATGTTGATAACTCCATCTTCTCCACCACTTGCAAGCCATCTACCATCAGGAGAACAAGACATACTTGATATACCTGTTGAGTGTCCCATAAAAAGTCTCACAGATTCACCCTTGTTTATATCCCACATTCTGATGGTCTTATCACTTGATCCTGTAAAAACATAAGTTGAGTTAGGATGAAACTTGACTACATCAACATCATTCAAATGTCCAGCAAATATTCTCAATGGATAAATATGATCGCATGACCATAGTCTCGCTGTTTGGTCATGAGAAGCAGTGGCAAAATAATGTCCCAGTGGTGAAAATTCAACATCCCAAACTGGTGAATTGTGTCCCCTATATGCAACCAACCCTGTATATGTGTCCATTGACCATAGTCTTACAGTTGAATCTTCTGAGGAAGATAACAGATAGTGGCTATCGGGCGAAAATGATAATCCATAGACAGGTCCACTGTGACCGATCAATCTTCTTGTATTATTTAATGGTAATCCATCAAAGTTATCTTCATTATTCAACTTATCATTCTTCAAAACTGATTTTAGTGGACTACCATCAATTGACCATAGTTTAATGAATGAGTCTTGGAATCCACCTGCTATAATTGTAGAGTCTTCATTGAATTCTAATGTTGTTAAATCATTATTGGTATTATGAAATGTATACATACAAACGGATGGTAATGCAGCTTGTGATGGATTCAAGTGAATTCTGGATCTTGAGTCATGAATCTCTGTTATTGCTCTTTTAATGTCCATCGCTGATTTCGGAGGCAAGGGTAATGATTCCCTTGAAGGACAGTTTTCGTCGTTTGGGTCCACCTTAAAATTCTTTTCATATTCCTCTATTAAAGTACCTTTTGATTTATCTTTCGACTTTTCATCTTTCAACTTTAATTCGGCTTCTAATTCCCTTGAAAAATCTGCGTCTTCAGGCATCTTGCCCAACTTCAAGGGAGTTTCATTTTTGGCTTTAAATTCTGTACCTGAGAGTTTTTCTTCATCGTTTTCTTCAATTCCTGTATTAATTAATTCGTGGATGGCAGGGATACCTTCAATGTTTTCTAATGGCTGATGCTCATCGGATTCCTTAGTGGTAACTTCCAATTGTGTGGTGACATTCAAGTGATCATTCAAAATTCTAACTAGGATGGAACCACCAATTCCTTGGTTTTCATTCAGAAAACCTAATATAAGGTTCAATGCCGTCTGTGATACATTGATTCTGTACTTATTACTCAAAATCAAGTTGGCTATTTTGTTTTCCTTCATTGTTTCGATGTTCGTTATACCAGCAAGCGATTTCAATTCATCAACATGTGAAATAACGTGGTCATGTTTGAATTTATCAAAAAAGGATCTTGCCTCCTCAATGTTATCTGATTTGATCAAGTTCAAATATGAATGGATGAATATAGGATACAGAAACTTTTCTAACTCGTATTTGTACATTTCCAAAGAATTTTCCATCCACAAATGCAGCATACTATATGCCCTAGTGTATAACTTGCAATCTTCTGCACTGTCTATAGGTTTACTGAAGTTCGAGTTGGCTGGTGTTAAATGTTGTGTTTTTGCACCTGGGATTTTGGACTGTTCCAATCGAAGCATCGCCTCCGTTTGAGTAAATCCCTTTTTAGACAAGTATTCTAAAACCAATCTGGAGATATCCATCTGTGGTTGCTTCTGTGCCCCTGACATTGTTCAACTATTACGTCCTCAACTTTGTTGTTACTTAGTTGTCTTGAAGAAATTTTTCGCATCAACATTTCCAGATATAATGTGGAAAATGCTTAGCATTTGGAAGTAGATAGGGCTTACACGTCGTCAAAAGTAATCACGTAAAAGAGAACAAGTAGAACTATTCAGATCGCCACCAACGAGGCTTTTTTACAGTCCAAGGTTCTTTTCCACTAGTCGTATAGACTATAAACTAATATTACTTACAAAAATTAAATGTAAAACAGTATCAAAACACTCTTATTTAGACTTCTTGTCAGCCTTAGCTAACTTTGCCTTCAACTCGTTCAACAAGAATTCGTGCTTTACTCTGTCGTCTTCGTATTGCGCATAAAACAAAGTGCATTGAATTAATACAATACCCAAAAGAAAGAAGACTATCATGGTTTCACTAGCAGCAACAACGGACATCGAAGTCAAAGGATCATAGTCACCCCATTGTTTTGCCTGTGCAGAATAAATACCAAACCTGATGTTACTTATGTAAATACATGCACAAAGCGCATAAGCTGCGATGGTACCGTACTCGACATATTCAACATCAGGTGCAGGTTGCGCACATTTGACGACACAACCAAGCAAACCAAAAAACAAGACACCATACATGGTGTAAGGAATGAATTTTGGAATCTCCAACCACTTGACGTAATGGTCAATAATGGCCTCGACTTCTTTATCAGTGGCACCGGATGTCCAAAGAGCATGGTAATGATATGGCCAATTGGAGAAGATGATTCCCAAAAAAAAGGCAGCAGTAGCAATCACCACAAGAGTAGCAATAGGTAAAGCACGTTTTGCAATGATAGACATCTTTAATGTATATCTGATTAATAAAAGAAAGACTTCATTTGCTGAACAGCTTTGATTTTCTCCACCCTGGCTTTTAAAATTTTTCAGTATCTCTTAAATGGAACGCCGTTTTATTCTTTATCTTTGATAAGTGAAGTAAACGAATTTGGAACTAATTATGATTAATATAAGTTACGACGTAAAACAACATATAAAAAGGTTTGTATATTTATAAATGCCTCTATAGTGGTATTTCAATGAACAAACTCACCTGTTTTGTCCTCCTTCCTTCTGTTGATTATTTTTGTTGTTGACCACCGTACTTGTTTCTCCATTCGTCTATCTTCTTGTCGTCAATTCTGTTAAACAAGTACTTGGCTTGGCCAATACAATGGCCACCTTGGATCCAAGTGTCCACTTCGTCAGGAATACGGAGTGCTGGTGCATTCAAAATTTCATTAATGTCCTTTTGAACTTCTGGCATGTATGGACTGATAATAGATGACAAGAGATAAACAATATTGAGACCTAAACCAACAACTGCGTCTGCTCTATCTGGTTCGTTTTCGTAAAGAGAGTTATCTAACTTGTTGTCTTGGAGGAACTGGTTACCTCTTGAAGAGATCAACATGGCGGTTTCTAGACCCTTACGTAGATGTTGTGTTTCCATGTCGTCCAAATAGACCTTCAAAAGAGCGTTGAAATCAGCAGCTGCCTTTTCAGTCCAATTTGGACAGTTTTCAACCTTGTAGGCTGGAACAACACCATTGTATTTCGCATTAACAAATTTAACAATACGGTTGACAAAATTACCTAGGTTGGCCAATAACTCACTGTTGTTTTTAGTAACAAATTCAGTCCAGGAGAATTGAGAGTCTTGGTTTTCTGGCCTGACAGATGCCAAATAGTATCTCCAAACAGATGGTGAAATACCAGTGTCCTTAGCATTGTTACCAAAAACACCAACACCTCTAGACTTAGAAAATTTACCACCTTCATATTGAAGGTACTCAGTTGCAGAAATGGTCTTGAGCATGGTCCATGGATCTCTGGTACCAATTTCAGAAGCTGGGAAAACGACTGTGTGGAATGGAACGTTATCTTTGCCCATAAATTGAATCAGATCAACGTTCTCCTTATTTTTCCACCATGATTGCCATTCATCAGTGTAATTAGCAGTGATGGAGATGTAACCAATAGTTGCATCGAACCAGACATAGAGGACTTTGTCATCAAACCCCTTCAATGGAACAGGGGTACCCCATACCAAATCACGGGTAATACATCTTGGTCTGAGACCTTCCTTTAACCAAGAATTAGTGATGGTTCTGGCATTCTTTGACCAACCACCATCTTCAAATCTAGATTCAACCCAAGATTGTAATTCAGGTTGTAGTTTATCCAAAGACAAAAAAATGTGATTGGAGTTCTTTGGAACTGGAGTTGTGTTATCTAACTTACATCTTGGATTAATCAATTCAAATGGATCAAGAAGGGAACCACATTTATCACATTGATCACCTCTTGCATCTTCGTAATGACATTTTGGACATTCACCTTCAACATATCTGTCAGCAAGGTAACCATTGTGCTCAGAACAGTACAATTGTCTCATAGATTGTTCTTCAAGAAACTTGTTATCGTATAATTTCATAAAGATATCCTGTGCAATTTCAGTTTGCTTTTCAGTTGTTGTTCTACCAAAATAATCGAATCCAATTTGGAACCAGTCGTAGACATCTTTATGAATTTTATGGTACTTTGTACATAAATCCCTTGGAGAAACACCTTCTTCAAGTGCCTTTGTTTCAGTGGCAGTACCATATTCGTCAGTACCACAAATAAATAAAGTGTTGTAGTTTCTGGATTTACAGTAACGAGCATATATGTCGGCTGACAATACAGAACCAACAATGTTACCCAAGTGAGGCACATTATTGACATATGGTAAAGCAGATGTGATCAAAATGTTCTTTTGGTTTTCCTTTGGAGCAATCTTACCTTTTGGAACAATTACCTCATGATCTGGTAAGATTTTAACAGCCTTTGTGTTTTCCAATTTTGGTCTTTCTTGTTTAGTGTTTGCCAGGGCAAATTTTAAAGCCTTTGCAACGTCGTCCTGCTTGGCGAACTGCTCGAACCAAGCGTTTGGTGCCTTACTGAGTGATGAGTAATTATTTGCAAACGAAATGATCTGAGAGACGCATTTTTCATTAGCAGTTTGAAATGAGTCTTTGATGTCAACAGGACCAAACACAGTTTCATCGTTGGTTGAGACAGCCTTCAAGTATTGCACAATGGTATCATAGTGGAATAGGGAAAATCCTGTTTTGGCATTAAATAGCGGTTCTGTGACACCAGTTTCAGGATCCTGTTGCTTTGGTAGTGACTTCAAAAATACTTGTGAAGCAATAGAAACTTTGATATTAGCAGCAAGAGCTTCTGGGGTCTTGTCTTTAGACAAGATAACTTGAACTGACATAGTGTTAACTTTTAATTAGTCACTATTAAGACAGATGATGTTCAAGAAGAAGAAATTTTCTCCTCTTCCGATTTTTCACCACACCTACCACAGCTACAAGCAACTATAAACGATTAACCATTGCGCGTTTATTAGACGTTTGGAAGCAGTGTATGCAAGTGCTGGAATACACTGGAGGGAGGTGCTTGCATTGATCCATGGGACGATGGTATGTTTCGTCAAACAGCGGAGGTTTAGTCTCCTTGGATAGTCTTTGAGATCTGGTAGCATAAAACAGATTTCCCCGCTTGTTTAATGTAGGGTATAGAGCCAACAACTGTGCATACAGCGAGTTCAGTGTTCTGGCAGTAAATTATGAGTGTTCACGCATATAATAAGTGGATGAACACCTACACCAACCTTAAATTGTTGTATATCTCAGCAAACCATGAGCAGCAACAGAACTCCTTTCAAAGTAACAAGCCTATTGCTCCTATTGATGGTACGATTAGTTGAAGGCCTTGCGCTACCCCTTAATGAAACAGAACCGAGCGCCGAAGTCAGTTCCAGTTACCCACATCTAGCAGAGACATACGAAGACGACCTATTTAGATATGCCTTCTTTTCAGGCATCGCGTACTGTGGCCAGTACGACGGGGAGCTACGAGTGGGAAAACTCAAAGACGCATGTCGGTCTGAGTTGTGTCAAAACGACGAGAACAACATAGAGGTGGTGTTCGTGTACAACGGGATTGTTTCAAGCGTGCTATTTAGAGACGACAGAAACAGGGAAATAATATGGGCATTCAAGGGCACAACAAGTCTCAAAGAGGTTGGGATCGACTTGAGGGTGAAGCCCATCAGCTACTTGACGCTCAACACGCACGAAGCAGTGTGTGATGGGTGCAAAATTCACGCTGGGTTTCGATACGGAGCCAAAAACGTGTACGACGACATGAGCACCGAGTTCCACAAACTCATTGACGCGTACCCAGACTATGACATTGGCATTACAGGCCACTCGCTTGGAGGGGCGTTGGCGGTGATTGTGGCGAACGAGTACATGCTAGCAGGCCACAACGTGAGGCTCATTACGTTTGGGCAGCCAAAAATCGGTAACTATATGACCAGTGCGTGGATGAACGAGATTTGGTGGGCAGCATCCGACGAGCTCACAAAACCGCACTCCAGGGTCCCTGTTAACTCGATGGTGCGAATCACCAACCACTTGGACGTTGTGCCGCTGCTACCATTCACAAGCATGGGGTTTGGGCACTCTGGAGCTGAGATCCGGTTCGACCACGTCTCCGTGCCCGCCGCTATTACCGAGGCCTATGTGAGGGGAGCGTGGACCAAAAGGCGTGGTGCGCTGGAGGAGCTGGCCATACCCAAGGACATGTACAGCGACGGTGTGAATTTAAATGCGCACCAGTACTACTTTGTGAAAATGAACAGATGTTACTTGTGAACGGGCTCCTTAGCTAGAGGCGCCTCTGACTAACGCATTCTAGCTAGTCGCTACCCAAAGTTAATTCACTTTTCTACTTTGCAAACTCTAAAATATGGTCTGCTATTACTAATCCACTGCATTATTGTCTTAACACCGGTTGTCAAAAAAAAAGCGTAGCCACATACAGACCCACACAACACGGATGGGGGTTTCACTCACCGGAGCCGTGGGCACCACTCATTCCGGGTGTGATGTGTGTGTGTCTTTGCGAAGAACAATTCCGCCCATCGTTCGTTCTGCTACCCCAGCCACCAGCTGACCAGGTATCAGTAACAATAATGTTAATTCTTCCCTCTTGTACTTACACGACACGTTTGTATTGTCTCTACATGCTAATTCGAAAAATTATTTAGATTCCGCTCCTTCACTGTGCAAATGGCCCATGCGAAAACGGTATTGGCCGTTCTTCAAGGATAAAATCGAAGCTTATGCCCGTATCCAAAACCCCAGCGTAACTGCATTCTCGGTAGGTGCGACACCACACACCACCCACACCACCAGCGGCATTCTTCTGTAGGCGTTCCTCACCGTCTGGCGTGCAAGCTGAATCCCAAACGGTGTTAGGCTGGTCGTAATTGCCATGCTTGCTACAGGGCTGATCCAAAGCGTCCGTTCCTTCGATGCATTGCCGCTAGCCTATTTGCAACACACACGACCTGGCCTTCCCGATTAGGCAGGACACGGCCCCACTGCAACGAAAATGGTTGCGTCTTGTGCTTGGGGCCGCTGGCATGGAGTAGAGGTCTTGGTGAGCAGATGCTGGGAGACAGCGGCTTCCACAGCACACACTGGGTAGTGCTCAAGGTGTTCGCAGCAAACCCTCACTCGTTCTTTCACAACCGGCACTTGGCGCTTCCCGGCAATAGAAGCGGCAAAAACACAGTTTGTACACTCTGTATACGCTGACGGTAAACGGGATAGACAGAAAATGACGGGGCACGCGTGTGTTCCCAGTTAGTGCGATAGACTGAAAAGCTTCAACAAATGGACGGACAACTATGCAGTCGACGCAGCACGGGCGCCACAGTTTGCAGAGACGCCAGACAGCGCTTTTTCATATTCCCGCAAGTGTATTTCCGACGTTTTCAGCTGGAGTACGCTCGGCATTCAAAGGCGTTTTACAATGCATCTCGGCTTTACTAGCTTTCTCCGACAGAGAAAAAAATAGTAGTAAAACAATTGGAGTTAATATTATATAAAAGCACACCCAAATTGGATAATTATAATAATTGCATTTCACTGCCCTTGTCAATATAAGTTCCCACTCTAAATCTCGTAACGACAAAGCTCCCTCCTTTTTTTAGAAATAGATTTTTAGGTAGTGGAATTTTTTTTGGCTTCGTTCTTTTCTTTTTATCAACTACTTCAACAGTTTCTATTCAAGATAGTCATTTGTTTTCTTCTAGCTACTCCTCGCAGACCAAGCAAGCGTACACGCAAGCTAACTCACAAGTTAATACACACAAACAAACACTCGCGACGCATATAGCCTACTATTGATGCCCCACGTCAGAAAACCTCACAAGAAATCAAAAACTGGGTGTGTTGATTGCAAAAGGAGACGAATTAAGGTATGTTGTACAATTATTGCAGCTCACTCCATACGTTGGCACCCCATCTTTTTTGCCACAGTATGGAGCCGGTGCACCATTATTACTTGCAGCCAACCGTATACTAACACCAGGCCCTGGCGGCCGACTAATCCAGTGCGATGAAACGAGACCATCGTGTATAAGGTGCCGCAAGAGAGGACTCACGTGCGCATATGTGGCCTCCTTACCGCAAATCACTGCCAACAACAACCCGTCTAGATTCACCTCAGAGCAGCTACCCTTCACTTCGAATCCGTCATCTGCCAATGGCGCAGTGCGAGTTGTCAATGGTGCCCCACCCGATAAGAGACAACGCCTCCCTTCAATCTACTCTCTGTCTCTCTCGCAACCTCCGCTACCCTCTTCATCGTCCTCATCTTCCACTTCCTCTGCTCCAATACATCCTCCTCAATCGTCATCCTCGCTCAATGCGGATTCAGTCTCCGGCTGCTCATCCTCATCATCGACACAACAACAGCCTAAATTGGATATCAACTTCAACAACCCATTCTGTCAAACCAATCCTCAGTTCTATGTTCCTCACCAGTATCCTTCATTGCCTCCCCAGTTTCCAGTCCAAAGTCAACAGGTGCAGTTTCTGCCCACCCCATATTTACAAAGTGTTCCTTCAAACGGCCTCATGCCAATGCAACCACCTCCGACACATCCTGCCGTTCCACATGCTTCATTTGCTAATTATCTCACTCAGCAGCCTAAATATTCTGGACCTCCTCAGCCAAATTTCACTAGGCACTCCGTCTCTGGTAACGAAACACCTTTGAATAATACTGCAATGAGAAATAAATCTCTCAGTTCCGTGACAAGCGCAAACTCGGCGAGATCATCAGACGAATCAATCACGTCTTTAGAAGACAAATCTACAAATACTTACCCTGTTGATTATATACCCTCTGCAAAAGATGCCGCAAGCTTAACTGACAATGTTCATGAGAAGTATGCAAAGGCAAAATGTGAAGAAAAGTACCGCCTTCAGAATGTTGTTCATCAAAATGAGAATAAAGATATCATAAATCCTTCTTATCAGTTACCCTTTTCTTCAACTCCAATGACTCCATCGACTTCTTCTTCTTCAATGTTGAATAACCAAAAAAAGTCTATAGATGAATTTTTTGGTGGAATTCAACGCTTCAAAGATGCCATACATCATCCGTTGAGATTTCCTCAACATCTTTTACATGACGATCAGGACATGCTAAAGAGTAATGGTTTCAACCCAATGTTTGTGTCGGATGTAATGCATTATTCTAATCTCTCAAGTCTACATTTAAACCAGTCATTATTAGCCTATGCTTGTTACAATGAAATCAATATGAAACTTCAATATTATTTGTTAAATTATTTTCCTTTCAAAATATCCATCTCACCACTTTATCAATCTCTAATTTTGAAGTGCTGTGATTATGCTCCTTTGTACGATTTCCTTTCACAAACTTTTAATGCAGTTGGGCTATTGGCATTATACCACGAAAATATATCGAACAATAATAACGACTCGTATTTGAACTTTAATCCTGAAGTTTATTTGTCATTAGGAAATTATCACATTTCAAGAGCATTGCAATCTCTCAGCATTGAAATTAAAATGAAGGAAACTTCTAGAAGGATAGGGTGTCTTCAAGTTGCGTCATTACTTCAAATTGTTTACATTGTGTTGTCTCCAAATCAAAAAATGGCTTCAAGACAATTTTTTATGAGTTACAAAAATGCCAATTTTATTTACCAGAAATTCAAACCTTACACGGGCACTTGTCAAATTTACAATGACACAAATGTTGCAATGAAGAACTACGATTGTGATATCAATAATCCAAGTATCTACTTCCCTGAATATTTGTTTTCATTGATTGATACGGAATATCCTTCTTCACCATCGTCAAAGTTAATACGCGTTGAACCTTTAGATCAAACACAAAGAATTGCAGTTTTATCAATGATTAACTGGATTAAGACATTGTATAAATTACCGTATTCAAATGTTAACGATGACTTTAGCATTACAGTCTCGCGATTATTTGAGAATACTAGTGATGAATTTATAGATTTGATTGCCACAGGTGAACCAAGGGCACTGATAGTTGTTGCCTTCTCTATTATGTTGTTAGCATCAAAAACTAGCAAAATTGTCAATAAAGAATTTTTTCTTGCAGAAATTGATTTCATTGCCAACAAACTCAATACTTTGGAAAATCATCAACAATGGGTTGCTTGGCTAAATCCAGTTATCGAAATGATCAAATCTTAATTTTAATGAATGTTTGCGTAGATTTCTTGATCAATATATATCTACACTATTCTATTGTACTTCACTTTTCATGATCCATTTATCACTCTTAACTTTCGTTTTCAGTTTAGTTGTATTAATTTTTTCTTTGTAATAAATGTTTAAATTAAATAAGCTTCTTTTTACTTTTGTAGTACATAAAATTGACTTGCGATTTTATTCTTGGAAAGCTTTTTAATGAAAATGCGAATTGTTATTTTAACGTGCACTTACTTAAATGTTAGTTCTTATGATTGACAATCAAAAAAATGCTTGCGCTGATAAAAACTTTATTATTCTTATCTTCCGAAAAAGATAATAAATCACCTACAGCCATATAACGAACATCATAGTATTTTCGTTCTATTTTTTATTGACATTATACTTTATTTTTTATAAATCTATTATTAAATTACAGAACCAAAGGTTGGTT
Source organism: Saturnispora gosingensis (assembly GCA_030570395.1). Taxonomy (NCBI): domain Eukaryota; kingdom Fungi; phylum Ascomycota; class Pichiomycetes; order Pichiales; family Pichiaceae; genus Saturnispora; species Saturnispora gosingensis. The sequence goes on from JAJLVU010000009.1 coordinate 196,652, forward strand.
GTCCTCTCTGGCCTTTTCACCATATTTCTTGATTCTAATGGCTTGCACAGCAATAAATCCACTAGCTTCTTGTGGTTGGAAGCCTGTCAATTCATCCATAGAAGACTCAGTAGCATCATAAAGTTTTTCGGTTGATGATGATCTACCAAGAATGATAACTGATCCTTTATAACATCTAGCTCTAACGACACCATTAACAGTCTTTTGGGATGGTTCAATCATGGATCTAATGTACTCGCATTCTGGAGTAAAGTACATACCGTTGTACAATAATTTGGAGTAGTTTGGAGTGACGAAGCCATCTCTAATTGCTCTGACTTCTCTGTCTAAAGTCAAACCTTCCAAATCAATATGAGCGGTTCTTAATAAAGTTAAACCAGGAGTTTCATAACAACCTCTGGACTTAATACCAATGAATCTGTTTTCGACAATATCAATTCTACCAACACCATTTCTTCTAGCAATAGCATTAGCAGTAAGGAAAATATCCAAAGGTTCAGTGATTTCTTTGCCGTCATTTAAGATCAACTTAGTTGCTTTACCTTTAGTAAACTGAACGGTAAAATCTTCTGGCGTTTCTGGAGCATCTGTTGGATCAACGGTTAACTTCCACATATCCTTTGGTGGAGTAGTGTCAGGGTCTTCAAGGATACCGGCTTCGAATGAAATATGAGCCATATTTTCATCAGTGGACCATGGCTTAGCCTTTGTTTGAGTAACTGGAATGTTTTTAGAAGCAGCGTATTCTAATAAATCCTTTCTACCAGCAAATCTGTTGAAGAACTCAGGATCTCTCCATGGAGCAATAACCTTAACATCTGGCTTTAAAGCATAGAATGAAAGTTCAAACCTAACCTGATCGTTACCCTTACCTGTACAACCATGAGAAACAGCAAAACAACCTTCTTGTTCGGCGACATCAATTTGAGCCTTAGAAATAACTGGTCTAGCCAAAGAAGTACCTAAAAGATAAACGTTTTCATAGATACCATTAACTTGAACGGCTGGATACAAGACTTCTTCAACAAATTCCTTTCTAACATCAACACAAACGTATTTGGTTGCACCGATAGCAAGTGCCTTCTTTTCGGCAGCTTCAAAATCTTCTTCTTGACCAATGTTAGCCATGAAAGCAACGACTTCGTAACCTTGCTCCAATAACCAAGCTAAGATAACGGAGGTGTCCAAACCACCGGAATATGCTAAACAAACCTTACCCTTTGACATTTTTATAATATATTAATTAATTGATATTAACTATAATGAAAAAAATCAAACTGTAACTTAGAAATACTTGAGTGGATTGTCGGCTCTTTTATATTTTGCCAGTATAGGATAAGAAATCAAAGATCGGGGCTTCGTAACCATAAATCATTTTCCGCGCTCCTGTAAATTACTTATTGAAAAAAGTGTTTTATTGACCAAAAATTGTCGCTTATACTACTACCCTAAATGGAAAGTTCAAGACCAAATATTTGTGTAATTAATAAAAAGCGCTAAATTAGGAAATTTTCTTAGGCGCGCTTACGGTGACTGAATGCCATATAACATTTTTTCAAACAATAAATGATAGGTCGTTTTTGACTATGACTAATAATGGTTTTAGTAACGTGGATAAACCATCAAATCACAAGTTCAGAATGTCTTAACATCAGACAATTGTGCAGTTAGAAAATTTCGACAAGTTGGTTTTTTTCGATTTTATTAAAACTAGTAGGTAATTTTGAGTCAAGTTTTAACTATTCCTGTTTTTTATATGGAATTTAAGCAGATTATTTTAATTTTACCAGATTTTATAAATAAATTACCAATGCTTTTCTTTTACGAGTGTTCAAGTTTGAAAACTGTGGATGTGTCACGTGATGTATCTCTTCAAGATTCAAATGTTTTACCGCTAAAAATCAATTGGCGGATTGAAAGCCGCTAAGAGAGCACATTAAAGGGAATACCCGCTAATTAAGCCGTATTTAATTGGAGCCCTTCCCTTTTAACTTACATTTTGCAAGCTACTCTTCTCTATAAACTAAACATTATCAACAATGTCTACAGCAGCTGAAATCAAAGCCTTTGCAACCAAATATGGAATTAAAAATGTCAATTTGATTCAAACGGGTGCATTCATTAATGGTAACTGGCTTAACGACCACTCTGAGAAGTTTGCCGTTGAAAACCCTGCTACCAACGAAACCCTGTTACACGTCGTGAACACTCCAATTGATGTAATTGAGCAGTCAATCAAGGAGACCGAGATTGCATTCCACAAATTTAGAAAGGAATCCACAGGCAGATCAAGAAGTTTAATATTGAAGAGATTATTCGATTTAATGACAGAAAATGCTGAAGATTTAGCCAAAATTTGTACCCTTGAAAACGGTAAGTCGCTTGCAGACTCAAGAGGTGAAATAAAATATGGTTCCTCATTCTTTGAGTGGTTTTCTGAAGAAGCTCCTAGAATCAATGGTGACAACATTTCGTCTGCCGATAACTCTAGAAGAATTATAACTTACAAGCAGCCAATTGGTGTTGTTGGTATTCTCACTCCATGGAATTTCCCAACTGCTATGATAACAAGGAAGTTAGGTGCCGCTTTTGCCGCTGGATGTGCAACTGTTATTAAACCTGCTACTGAAACTCCATTATCGGCAATGGCTGTCGCATACTTGGCCGAACAAGCTGGTTTTCCTAAAGGTACCTTATCAATCATGCCAGTTTGTCATAAGAGAACCATAGAGGTCGGCAAATTGTTTTGTGAGTCAAATCTAATCAAGAAGATATCTTTCACTGGTTCGACTGGTGTTGGTAAATTGCTCATGAGTCAATCCTCATCCACTTTGAAGAAGTTATCCTTTGAATTGGGTGGTAATGCTCCATTCATTGTTTTTGATGATGCTGATGTTGACAAGGCTGTTGAGGGTGCTATCGCTTGTAAATTGAGACAATCGGGTCAAACATGCGTTTGTGCTAATAGATTATACATTCAAGAAGGCGTATATGAAGAGTTTTCGACCAAATTTGTTGAAGCTGTCAACAAGTTGAAGCTAGGTAATGGTTTCAATCCAGAAACTACTCATGGTCCATTGATTCATGATAGAGCAGTGTCCAAAGTGGCTGAACAAATTACTGATGCAGTTTCAAAGGGCGCCAAGGTTTTGGCTGGTGGTAAAATCAGAACCGATTTGGGCCCTAACTTTCATGATTTGACTGTACTTGGAAATGTTCCTAAGACTGCTGTTGTTAATAAGGAAGAAACCTTTGGACCTCTAGTACCATTGATTAAATTCTCAACTGAAGAAGAAGTCATTCAATTGGCAAACGATACTGAATATGGTTTGGCAGGATACTTCTACACCAAAGATTATGCTAAAATTTTCAGAGTTGGTGAAGAGCTCCACTGTGGTATGGTTGGTGCAAATGCTGGTGGCATTACTGAAGCTGCATTACCATTTGGTGGTGTGGGCTGGTCTGGATTCGGTAGAGAAGGTTCGAAATACGGGATTGATGATTATGTCATTATTAAGTCCGTAGTAATTGGCGGTTTATAAACTAAAAATCTTGTATTTATTTTTCTAACGCTTTCAATTTACGCTCAATACTGGCGACCTTGTCAGCAGCAGTTTGTTTTCTGTCAGTTCTAGTACCAGTTCTGATAGAACTTTGAACTCTGTCAGCACCCATAGAGTGAACTTTCTCATGCCACTTTCCAATCAATTCATAAACGTCGTTCCATTGTCCTTCAACAGTAGTACCTGCACTGTGCATGGTGTACTTCAATCCACTTTCTTTAGCCAAAACCTGACATGCAACAATGTAGTCAGAAACAGAAGCATCACTAGTACCAATCTGTAGAAATCAAGATTTATATATTTGTTAAAATTTAACAATTATAAACACCAGTTAGTATGAGGCTAACAGAGTAGCATCTAATGAAACCCATTATACACATACTGGCAAGAGGCAAACGTCTGCGTAACAGTTTAAGTTAACAGTCATATCAATTGAAAAACTATGTTGAAAAGAAGAGAGTGGTCGTTGAAAGCGATCTTTAGAAATTGGTGTAATTCCCGCATGTAACAATGCTACACCATTAATCTGATGACAGTTTCTTTGTAAAAAAATAGAATATGGGCTCTATACTGCTCGCATTCAACTCTCCGTACCATCATTGATACTCAGCAGCCTTTTAAACGCAACTTGACGTAAAACAAGATTCACCTAAATATAGCCCGCTTACATAATCATAAAATCCATACAAAACGGTATTTTCACACTATAATAAATAAAAGTTGTCTATTGAGAAATTGCAGCTTGTTAGAGATTTCAGGTGATAGCGATCTTGCATAAGAGTTATAGAGTATGGATTTGTCAATACCCAGTGATTTTGACCAAAGTACACAGGCAAAACTTTCCCAATTAGTAGAGGATTTCAATGAAGGTTATTTGACAGAGAAGGGATACATTATAAAACGAAAACACCTCTTGGGTACTGCACGAGATTCCTTGAAACCCATAGATCAAGTAGAGAATAAAAATGAGGATCAGGATGATCAGCCAAGTTTGTATGCAACACAATCTATTCTGACGCAACCCGTTTCAGGTACCCATTCTGATACTACAAGTACCAAATTCTCGATTGCCATCACAGACGACTTTCATAAGCCTAATGTTGACGATGCGACAACTCATCCAAGTACTAACGATGGGTTCCAGCTGCATGAAAATGAGTTCTTCAAAGCCGAAATTGAAACGGAAATCAAAAGAATACTTCAAAAACCTCTTGATCCAAGAAACATTATGTTGAATACCGTGGACAATTCACTAGATTCTCTTGCAATGATTTTGAGAAAGCGGGCAAGTATGTACGAGAAACAACCTGCTGTTTTGGTGCTAGATGATAGAGGAAAAGAAACCAAACCTTTGACTTGGGAAAAGTTGTATCTTAAAGCAGAAAAGGTTGCCAAGCAAATCAAATCAAAAGCAGCATTGTACCCCGGCGATCGTGTCTGCTTGATATATCAAAAAGTTGAAGTTAGCGACTTCATGGTGGCTTTATTTGGTTGTTTTCTTTCAGGTACTGTTGCCATTCCGTTGAATAGCTCCACTCCCGTCAAAGAGTTGGTTGACATCATGAAAGAGACTCAGACCCATCTTTGCTTAATGTCAGATTCTGTTTTCAAACATTTTGATAAACTTCAGAAGACAACAAAGCAGACTTTTTGGCCCAAAGGAATGAACGTTTGGAAAACAACTGATATGGGCTCATATAGACCTTCCAAAAAAGAAGGCAGCCCGCCATTGAAGATATCAGACTTGGCCTATATTGATTATACGAAGTCTGCATCTGGTGAATGGAAAGGAGTGGTAATTTCACATAATACAATACTCAATCAAATGAAAATGCTTAGCACTATATTTTCTACATCCCCTGTCATCTCAACTCCAGTTGTTAGACCAACAAATAAGCAGTCACGAGCAAGGAACACGATAATGGCCACTTTAGATGTTCGAAGTACAGTTGGAATTATTACAGCTGTGTTATTTTCCATTTACAGTGGAAATTTGATGATTTGGATTCATCCAAAAACAGCAGAGATCCCAGGACTATACGCAAATATGATATCAACATATAGAAGTTCAATATTACTTTCGGATTATGACACACTGAAAACCATTGTTTACAACTATCAGTCATTTCCACAAAGAACTCAAACATTTAGTAAAAAACGTGTTGATCTTTCCAGTGTTTCTTGGTGTTTGATTGATACGCCAATTGTTGATTGCGAGTTTAATGAAGTATTGAGTGATCGCTGGTTCAAACCTTTAGGTCATCAAAATCCACGTCAAATTATATCACCTATATTATCCTTGGATGAGCATGGTGGCGCAATCATTAGTATGAGAGACTGGTACGGCCACGAAGACAGGCTAGGATGTACATTTCAAGAAAAGAAACTTAGTCAAGGTTACGAGGACGATGATGAATACGAAGAAGATGAGTTTGAAGATCAAAAAAAATCTGACAAACTGTCGGAAGTATTCATTGATAAATTCTCTTTAACCACAAATTCTGTGGTTGTTATAAACGATTCTGGAATAAAAAGTTCTTCTTTAGATTCTGCAATTTACTCGAAACTTGTTCGAGTTGGTTCCTTTGGATATCCCCTTCCGGATGCAACTTTGGCTTTAGTCAACCCTGAGACAAAAGTTCTTAGTGGTGTTATGGAAGTTGGAGAAATATGGGTTGATTCCCATTGCATTTCTGGAGGTTATTGGGGATTACCAGATCAAACACAGGAGATATTCCAAGCAGAATGCGAAGATTATCAAGGTGTTTTGAGTTTAAAATTTGTTAGAACTGGACTATTAGGCTTTGCTTACAATGGCAAAGTTTACGTGCTTGGTTCATGTGAGGACCGTATCAATCAAAGAGTGACATGGCTTGATCAATCTCATGAAATCAGTAGAGAGAAATCCAATACAATTCAGCAAGATGATGAAGACACACATACTTCCGTCAACTTAACTCAAGTTTTAACAAATAAATACATCTACAGATATCATTTTTCAACTCATTTGAGTGGAACATTACAGAAATATCTACCAGATGTCAAAGCATGCGCATTTTTTAATTTAATTGCAAATAAAGAATATTTGATTTTTGCAGTTGTTGAAATCCAACTAAATGATAAAATAGAATCTTCAAGCATGCAACCAACGCTACAAAATGGTTTAAAATTTCATTCATTAAGTGAACAAATATTCAAGATCCTTGAAGATAATCATAAGGTGAGACCATTCAATATATTGATAACAACCAAAGGATCTATATCAAGATCGTTAAGCAGTGGAAGATTTGATGTGGCAAATAGTTTAACCAAAAGAAAATTCTTAGAAGGACGATTACCGGCAATTTATAGTGCGTTTAATCCCTATTTTGGCACAGGTGTCCTTTTTCACAACGAGGATTATATAGGTGGTATTTGGTCTCCTTATAGTTCATCAATCAGACAAGAGTTGCTAAGTTACGCTAACTTGCAAACATCAGGATTAGATTGGAGAGAAGCATGCTTGGATGATAGGTCAAATATTGATTTACGCGTGTTCAAAACACCATATGAGTTATTGAAATTTAGATCAGATAAACAGTCCGATGAGTTAGCTTTTGCCCAGCTTGAGGGGCCAGTTATTAAAGAGCATAAGCAGTTAACAACTTGGAGAAAGTTTGAAAATAATGTATTTTCAATTTGTGCATATATTTTGGAGAAAAAGTCATTGAAATCTGGAAGTCATGTTATCTTACTGTATTCGTTAGGCGAAGACTTACTCGCTGCAATATTTGCTTGTTGGTTAGCTGGTTTGATTCCAATCATTTTACCTACTTTCAGTAAAGAATCTCGTTTTCAAGATGAAGATGTTGAAGAATACGTTTCAACAATAAAAAAATTTAAAGTCCAAGCAATTTTTGTTAATAATGAAACGGAGCAATCCGTGAAGAATAAGCCTATTTCTTCAAAAATAAAGTTGGTAGCTTCTGCAAAAGGAGTTATTCTTCCGAAAACTAGAAACACAACAAAGCATGGTAAAACAGCATCTGCTGGCAAAAGAACATACAAAATCATGGAAAAGTATCGAGAAAGTATTAAAAAAAGACCTGATTATGATCTGATTTGGCGCTGTTGGGATGCCGACCACTCAGCACCAAATATTTACCTCACATTTGATGAGTTGATGAAGATGTGTTTTTGTATCAAAGAAACGTGTCAAATGACAAGCTCTTCACCTTTGATAGCAAGTGGTAAGTACACATCCGGATTCGGATTTTTGCAAGCTATTCTTTTGGGTGTTTATATAGGTACAACCACTTATTTTATGACACCAATGGATTTTGGTGCAAATCCTCGTACATTTTTCCAGGCTTTATCTAGATATAAAATTCAAAACCTACAAGTTACTGGAAAAATGTTTAAGTACTCAATCAAGAAAAATGCGGCTGACAAGATCGATTTATCCAACATGAAGAATTTAATGATAAATTGGGAAGGCGGCAGAGCAGATGGCAAAGCAATTGAAGTTTTTATGGAAAGGTTTGCAGGTTGTAATATTGCAGTTGGTGTCATTAATAATATTCATGAGGATAACAGAAATCCATTAATCAGTACACGATCATATTTGAATTTTGAACCTGTTAAGTTATGGTTAGATCCATATGGACTAGCGAGAGGCTATATATCTTTGATTAATGGTAACGATTCATTGAATGCCATTGGTGTTATTGATTCAGGTGTAGTCAGTGTGAATACAGAGGTTATTATTGTCAATCCCGAAACTTGTGAACAATGTAGAATTGGAGAATTCGGTGAAATTTGGGTTTCAAGCACTTCTACAGTGAAAACTAAAAATATGGGTGCAATCAAGGGTGCAGAATATTATAGAACAGGTGAGCTTGGATTTTTACATCCAGCTAAAAAGCAACAAGCACAAAAGAAGAATATTGAAGTTGAATTATTATATACTCTTGGACCAATTGCAGAGACATTTGAAGTTGCTGGTTTACAATTTTTCGTCAACGATATTGAGCAATGTGTAAAAGATTTCATTGGGGTTCAAAATGCAATGATTTTCAAGGTACAAGAAGTTGTTGTCTTGATTGTTGCCACTGATACTAAAAGATCTTTGAGCAACGTGAGCTCATTGATTGCTATTAAAGTATTGAATAAATTTAAGCTTATTTTGGATGTAATTTCATTTGTTACACCTAGCGAATTTTTACTTTCCCGAATTGGACTTCCACAAAGAGTTAAAATGTTCAAGAAATGGTTGAATGGTATGCTGAACATTGTTGAAAGTTTTGGTGTAGGATCAGGTGAAAAGGCACTTTGCACCAACATAGAAAAAATGGTTGCTGTTAATGAAGTGATCAATGACAAAAAAGTTTAAATTTATAAACCGATATAGTTATATATAATTACATTATAGAAGTTGACGCTCTCCAGGAGGTTTAATTAATGTCCAGTGATACCAAATTTTTCATCAAGCACTTTATTTTTCAATGATGATAGCCAATTATTTAACCCATCATTTTTATCACTTGTATGTGACCTGGCCACTGAAGTAACGTTGTGTATAGTCGATCCGGTGTTTGTCCTTAGAGGAAGAGATAATGTTGACGATGTAGGAGAATTCGGATTGGAATTTGGTTCGGAGAATAATGCCACAATAATAATAGTCATATTATCAAAACCAATACCAGTTGTTGTATCAGCCATTCCAATACATCTGTCAAGGATAATTTCCACAATCTCATCCAAATTCTTACCAATTGAAACTAAATGTCGAATTGTAGAAATCAGTTCTTGTGGTTTCAAGCAATCCCAAATCCCATCACAAGCCAACACAAAGAATTCGTCTTCGAGTGGTTTCAATTGTTGTATAATGATATCAGGACAAACAGTCACTTGGTAATTTTCTGGTGGCGTCAGTTTATGGTGATGATTATTACTATGCATTTTAAAACCAAAATCACCAAACGCCCTTGACAAGGCTAGAACCCCGTTGACTCTATTATTCGCAACAAATCCACCATTGTTATGTATTCTCATCAACTCACTAATATTTCTAGGTTTATGGTCAAATGAACAGTGCTTCGAAAATCCGTTACGTGATAATATTGACCTTGAATCGCCAGCATTTGCAGTTATAAGTAAATCCTTAAATATGATAGATGCCACTGCTGTCGAGCCCGAATTATTATTAGGCCTTTGATAGAATTGGGAATCCAGCAATTGAAAAACATCTCTCATTATACGTTGATAATCCATTAGAAACACGGTGTCTCTATCACCGGGATCCTTAAGTTTCTCACGAAGCTTAACATCTAATCTATCAATGTGATGTTGGAATTGAGCTGATACAACGCTTGCAAATTTCTCTGCTAAAAATTTAGATGCACTCGAACCACCATGCCCATCAAAAACAGCGTAAATGGCCATTGGTACCAGTACTGAGTCAACATTTAGCATCACATCCGCATCACAATAGGCGTCTTCCATTGACATTCTGTAGCCTTGCATCTCGCCAATGACATGAGCCATAGCGTTTCGATGTACCAGCGTAATTGATTTGTCAGTCACAGGCGTTGAAAGAAAGCTACCCATGTTTTTCAGATAATTGAAGAGATTCCTTTAATTAGTTAAGTAAAGAAGATGATGGTGTTGGAGAAAGCGATAGCCCAATCCGGAAATTTTTCAGCTAAAATTTTTTTTCCTTTTCTCTTTTTTCCTCTTTTCTTTCTAATCAGCAAATTGACGATGATGACGACGATGAAAAGAGGGTTGGAAGCCGGCGAGTGCCCTCCAGCAAAACACACGACAGCAGTGTTGCGTCATGTAGTTTTTCAAGCTCTTTCAGCTGTGAAGACAGGCTCGTTGGATCAGTTAGAAGCAATCATAGCTCAGATAAATGCTAATGGATATTCATCGACCAATCTAGCACAGCTATTAGATTGCCTAGCATCTGACGTTGCTGTATTAGATGCTGCTCATGGAGTGGCATTGATATCAGCAGTCTTGAAATTATCATGGATCGATCATTCGATGAAGTATCCACAGTTTTCTGATTCTTATATTAGCTTTTGCACACTTTTAGTATCTGCGCTACCTAAATGGTGGAACGATGTTGTCAAAAAGGTATTGATGGATTTTTCTATGTCGTCTCCCCTCCCCCACCATCATACCCTTCTTAAGAAACTGATTCATCTAGTGCCAACAGGTACCAACTCCTTACCTAAACTGATCAAAATATCCTTTCCTAACAAAAACAATCCTGCTTCAAGCATCAATAATTATACAAAAAACTTACTCACCCTCACAGATTACTTCCCACAACTAGAGAATACTGTTTGGACACTTATAATACGATGCCTAGTTACCCTAGATGTTGATCTACAGAATACCATCGACGATGTTGATGATGATGATCTAGATGAAGCCTTAGAAGATTCAGAAGTAGAAGAGGATTCAGATAATGATCTTGATCTTAATGAAGATGACGAAGGAAGTTCATCATCAGAAGCAGAAGATGAAGACCAAAATCAAGATGGAGAAGAAGATGAAAACGAAGAAGAAGAGGATGCCGAGCAGCCTTCAGATGAAGAATATCTGAAGTCGTTAACCACTATCAAAGAATTGTCATATAAATTGGATACCATAATGAACGTTTTATTTGACGTAATTTCTCAAAAAATCACCGAAGCTACAATTGAAGAGGGGTCTGGCATCTCACTATTTATGACTCTAATGGATGTCTTTTCTAATGTTATTTTACCAACCCACGGAACAAGGATTTCTCAGTACATGATGTTTTACACAGCTCAACTTTATCAGGAACTAAACGATGCTTTTATTGTGCTACTGTTTCAAACAGTTTTTGGTTCTAATCCCTCTGCAGACAACAGTCATATTCAGTATGCGAACACTAACACCAATTCCTCGTCAATCAATACCAACAGAACAATCCCTATGATAATTAGAATAAAAAGTGCTCAGTATATAGCTTCATATGTTGCACGAGCAAAAACTTTATCAAAAGATCAATTGAGTAATGTAGTAAAACTGATAGTAGATTGGTGCAGCATGTATATCAAATCAGTTGAAGAAAATGAATTCAATTTAGTTTCTAATATAAATAGCGAGCAAGAATCACCATACCAAGGTAAAACAGATAATACACTACCATCACGCCATCCACTTCTTTACGCATTGATACAATCTTTGATGTACATTATTTGTTTCAGAAAAAAGGAACTGAGAAATGATGACGGTTCTTGGGTCTGCAGTGTTGATAAGTTCTTCACAAGATTGATGGTCTCAAAATTTGATGTTTTGAGGTGGACTAATGAGACTGTTGTTTTGATTTTTGCAAGAGTAGCCCAAAAGGAAGGTCTTTGTTATGCTTGGTGGGGAGTCGAAAAACTAAGAAAAGAGAGAATTCAAAATGCTACAAAATCATCTATTACAGGAAATAATAAATCACCCACCATAAGCACAAATGGTGAAGGAAATTTAAGTCATAATAGCATTACCGATATCAACAGTACGAGTGAAAATGATCATGAAAAGAATAGTACAATTAACAGTAACGGCATCCATAATGAAAAGGACAATACAGATTACGAAAATTCGACTGCATCAACAGAGGGTTCACTAAGGAGAACACAAGAATTATTAGATTTGGAAGCATGGTTCCCATTTGATCCATTATTATTAACTCGCTCTAAGCGCCGGGTTAAGAATATATACGTTGAATGGGAAGAAGAAGAAGACACTGAAAGCGATTAGTTTTATACAGTGATTGATTGGATACTTTATTTAATTAAATAATTACTCTCCTGATACCACGAACGACCCATTCATTCCCAGTCTCATTCCATGTACATCCTAGTAGTTTACGACCAGTAACGGGGCACTTCCCACCTTTATCCTTATTAGAATCTCTTAGATGTTCGTAGATGCACTTGTAGCAAAATACAAACCCAGTTTCAATCATTCCAGGATTGTGTATAGGTTTATTACATATTTTGCACAAGGAACTGTCAATAGAATTATCGTTCTTCAAAATGGAACCGTCAGGGATGATTAATGGTGCTGGCACTATTATCTTTTCATCTTTGTTTGAATTTTTTGGTTTGTTAGTTTGATACCACTCTGCAAATTTCAATAGAAATATACCCACTGGTAGCAGTGTGTCTGTCGTCCCCCAGGCAAACCTATAAAGTGGTGTAATAGTAGCTACGATTGAACTGTTCAAGGCAGCCAGAACAGATGAATTAGGCGTTGCATATGTTGTTTTTGGGAATAATGATTTGAGAAAGTTGGAATGGTGTTCATCAACGTAGTCATGATCCATTTGATTCAACCTAGAAAGAGAGATTCTGGTCACATACTGTAGCAAAGAAGTACACGTAACGTAGTCCGCCAAATACAGAATTTTGATAACTAGATTGCTGAGTTTCAAAACTGTTTTCAATATTGGCCACACCTTTAAGAAAGCTATCCTTAACTTATCTGATATACCGTTTTCCCATTTCAATTGCTTGATAGCTAGCCTTGGCAGTAATTTGTTCTGAAGATTATCAAGCTTGATCGTTAAATATGGGGCCCACACCTTTTCGAGCAAGCTAATCACAATTTGGAGCTTTGTTAGCCTTGATCTTTTACCATAAACATTCACCATCAGTCTATTGGTCCTCTTTATTCCGTAAAATTTCTCAATTAGACCCGCATTCCATAGTAAGAGATATAAACCCTCTACCAATGTTCCGACGGCCACGTAAATGTCATCAAACCGGTTCAATATCTTCAACAAGTGCCGTGGATACTTTGTAGCATAGTGTGCCAATATAAATCGTATGGATGGTGACACAAGCTTCTCTAACTCATCACATGCCACTGTTTCAAACAAAGATGGATTTCCAAGTAACCTTGATGCATCAACAGTTGTTTCCATGTCGTTACAGCACTTAACACTCCCTTTTGTTCCAGACTAAGAGCATCAAAGAAGATAAAATAGACATCAGCCACTTTCACCAGCCACATGTATAGAACGATCCAGAATGTAAGGAAGAAGGCGAAAAAATTGTGTCTTATATGATGATGTTCAGCAATTATAGAATAAACTGCATACGTAATGGACGCTAGGACTACAGCTGCCGCTATTGTGGCCTTTTTGAAGGATCAACAGGCATCCAATGCCATTAACGAGGACCAGAAGGACTCCATTGATTTTGCCATTGAAGCAATTGCAGAAACTTACGGTGTTGAAGACGGTGATTTAACGAGATTCCAAAATCAGTCACTACCAGAATTGCTTTCTAAGGCACTCAGTGGATCCAGTAGTGTTCCTGTTCACATTGACACCAAAGAAGAAGTTCCAGAAGTGGACGAAGATGTGCTAAAGAAAGCCGATGAACTCAAATTAGAGGGTAACCAAGCTATTCGTGCTCAAGACTACGCAACCGCTATTGCTAAATACTCAGAAGCATTGGAGTTGGTCCCAAGTAACGTTGTTTATTTATCCAATAGAGCTGCTGCTTACACTTCCAAGAAGGATTACGAAAATGCCATCAAGGACGCAGAGTCAGCCTGCAAAATAGACTCCTCCTATGCCAAAGCTTGGTCAAGATTGGGTCTCGCTAAGTACGCTCTTGGGGACTACAATGGATCATTGGAGGCTTATGAAACTGGTCTCAAGCTAGAACCAAGCAACGAAGCTATGAAAAAGGGTCTTGAAGGTGCTAAAGAGAAATTGGAAAATGACATTATGAGCTCGCTGAGTAACGACAAGTCTGTACAACCTGAACAAGGAGCCAATCCAGCAGGAACTTCTCCTGGTGGATTTGATTTTTCCAACTTGGCTTCTATGTTCGGTGGTGCAGGTGGTGCAGGTGGTGCCGAAGGCGGCTTGGGTGGTTTAGGCGGTTTATTAAATAATCCACAACTGATGCAAGCTGCTTCTGAAATGATGAAGAACCCTGACGCCCTCAAAAACATGATGCAAAACCCCCAAGTTCAAAATATGGCCAAGTCTATGGGTTTGGATACTGACGGAATGGACTCCATGTTGAACAATCCAAATTTAGCTGACATGGCTAAGAATTTTATGGGTGGTCAAAACAACAATAGCAATTAAACCTGCTCTATAAATTATTAATACTATATAAGTTTTACCTCTTTTTATTTTACTTTTAATGTCTAGCCTTGAATGCATTCATTTTGTTTAATTTTTCCTTACCTGTCCTGATATTATGGTATGCTAATTCTTTAAATGCATCACCAATCCATTGAACTCTAAATTGGTAAAAATTACTTATGAATTCTGCTATCGATTCATAACCTTTACTGATATCTATGTCAAGATCAATAATATCAGCTCTCATTTTTATAAAAGCAGTCACCAATTTATTGATGTAGTTCACTTTCTTTTTTTCTCCGTACGTCAATCCAACAGTATTCAAATGCGCTAGCGAGTTGGTCCCTTCACTTGATTTCAGAAATTCCACTGCAATACTGGCTCTGAGAGGTTCAGTTGAATGAACAGTGTTTCCAACTGCTGCCTCTAACTGCTTCAACACATTGTTCATTAATTTTAGAGCAACAGTTTCCCAGTCAGAAAACACCGTTTTATTTTCACTGAACTCGATTTGCTGCTTCAAGATTTCACCTTTGATGTTGTTCAATATTTTGTAAATTTTGATCCATCTTAAAAGTTTACTTTTCATTTCAAACTGCACTTTAATCATATCTCTAACCACCAAACATAGCATCCTCCATTTAAGTAAGAACTCCTCTTCTTCCTCCAAATCACAATCAGAAACGCCAGAAGCAAAATTTTCCAATATTTGGAGTTTGTTAAACCCCTCTGCCTCTACTTTACATTTATTATCAACCATTGCATGGTATAACCTCAGATAAGTTTCTTTAAAGTGTTCAAATTCGCTTATTGAGTAATCCACAAATGCTAAGTAAGAATGAATTTTCTCGTTCGAAAGAATTGCTTTTTGAAATAAAACAGGAGAAGATATCAACTTATTCTTTTTATCTCTCACAACATCTTCAGCAATTTGAAATATTTTTATTTCATCATTGCCATCATCTTTCTTAAAAATTTGTTTCCATATAATTGTTTGTGATAAAATGCCTATTTCTTTCAGACATTCACACAACCAATTAATGTTTGTCACTAGCATATTTATCTTAAGTTTATTTGAATTTTGAATATTCCCTTTCATTGTCACATCTAAGGTGCCAGGAATCCATTCACTATCAAATTCAAACGGTATCCATTGATTTTCTTTTTTTAAAGCCTTTAAAAACTTCGTTAAAGTAAAATAGCTGATATGAAAAGTGTCGTCCCCATTTTTCAAATGAAGAGTAAATCCTAACTCGAGCTCAAACTTTCCTCTGATACAAATGAAATTCTTACCTGTTCTCCATTTGTTTTCAATTAAACACGTAATGGCTTTATCTACGTCTGTTTCCCTGTCAACTTTTAACAAATCAATAATATTTGTGAATGTTTTTTGATCAGTTTGATGAATATTGATGCGAGGATCTGCAATAATTACCTTTATCTTATTTAGGTTTGAAAACTTGATGGAATTTCCAAGTGCTGACATTCCCATATTATTCATTCTATTAACATCGAGTTCATTGCCATTGAACAGGCTTAAAACATACTCGACCAGATTTGGGGATCTAATTGCATGCAAAATATTATTTCCTTTGAAATCTAAATGATCTAGCGTGAACTCGTAATTCTCACAACCATGATATTTTTGATATTGTATTTTTATAACTCTTTCTAGAATATTTTGATACTGAGTGTGATCATACGATCTAATAATACTCATAAAAGCAGTCAATCCAGTATCATCATGTTTATCCCACTCAATCAAAGTTAAAATTTGATCTAGTCCATTTAAATTCCAATTATTCAAACCGCTCATCAAATGACCCAAGTTTCTACCATGTGAATCCCTCTTAATAATTAAATTTCTAATTTCATTAATAGACGCTCCACTCAGTAACAACATTTGAAATAAGCATCCTACAAAAGGGTGATTCAGTTCAAGGGCTATCATGAATAATGATCTATTTTTAATGTCAATATCTTCCAACAAGTCATCAATAGTGATAAGATCTAATGATTCAAATAACACGTTCATTAACTCTTCATTTCTTTTTGTTAAAGCTAATGAGATATATGTTTGTCCTTTTTCATTTCTTGCAAACAATGAACTGCTCCAATAATTCTCCTCGTTGGCACAAAGTTTCTCTTTGAATCTTCTCAGCATTTCTTGCAAACGCTTAAAGACTAGTTCATTGTTTTCCTTTGTTTGAATTTTGTCGATATCACGTGCTAAGCTACGACTAGGCTCAACTTGATCTATTAAACCCCATAAATCTCTATTGGAAACAGCGAAATTTACCATTTTTGAGTGATGTTGAGAATTTGAAAAATAGCTAACTGCTACCTCTAATGTAGATAAAATGTAACCTATGTAACCAGATGATAATTCTATTTTTCTATATCCCCTATGGAGTGTTTGCCTATTAAAAAAAGTATGAAGGTAGATTAAGTGGTTACCCAAATGCGGAATTGCAGAATGACAAATAACATAAAGAAGTAAACATAGCAAAGAATCTGCATCTAATTTAACCACAATGGATTTTTTCGAGGCATCTGTGGTCAAAATACTAATTGTCTCCAAAATTATTAGGCATTTTCCAGTAGCTGTTTTCTGATATTGAATTTCTTTGAAGTAGTTGACAGCTGTATTTAGTCTAGTTAGCAAGTCGTTTCGTGTATCCACATCCTGCCACAAATTGTTGCTGAGCCCTATTTGCGAGATACTAATATACTTTATCTCTTCATAAGATTCCAAAAGTATATGGTCGTATTCTAATGTATTCACTCGTAATAACTGTGGCCATATCCTATCATATACATTAAACTCTAAATGGTTAATCACTGAAAGTTGTAACTCCGCATAACTATTAATGGAATTTGCTTCCAACATCTTGTTCACAGTTGCATCTGGTAATGTTTTCAAAACAGCCATTGCACGCTTCATCAAAATGTGAAATTCTCTTTCAAGTTTATCTAATGTGTCACATTTTCTAGGCTTCATTTCGGACATAATAGCATGAAATTTAGGAAATAGTTCAGTTAGTTCTGGATGCAAAGAAACCAGTGATTCAAACTTAATGCTTAAAGGTAAATTGGGTATCATATTCTGTGATTCATTGTGTAACGTGTCGAAGGTGGCCTCACTATTGGTACCCAAAATCAAAGTCTTGTCAAAAGGCTTGTTGCATTTGGGCGTCCCCACCAGCGCTTCTTTGATAAATACGACATGAAACTGGCAGCCCATTTCTAATTCATCAGGAATGATTTCTACCAATCTCTGGCATTCAATTTCAATGTCAAATTTACGCTTCCATCCCTTTCCACTTAATATCGAACTGTCCCTGATAAAGACAGTTTTACCATCCAAGGTTGAATATTCACGAGAAGAACGAATTTTAGGATCGTCTAATGCAGATATTCGTATCACATGACTGAGTACAAAATCAGTATTCTTAGCAAGATCTTTGTAATTTAGATTTGAGTTCGTATCAACAT
Source organism: Saturnispora gosingensis (assembly GCA_030570395.1). Taxonomy (NCBI): domain Eukaryota; kingdom Fungi; phylum Ascomycota; class Pichiomycetes; order Pichiales; family Pichiaceae; genus Saturnispora; species Saturnispora gosingensis. The sequence continues at coordinate 214,829 of JAJLVU010000009.1, forward strand.
GGGTTTCCAAAAAAGAACTGAGGGGGGCTAAGATAGTGTAATTTTGTGGGTGTTGAGCCATTTGTGAAATCAATTGGGCGACAGCATGTGGAGTCTTGCTTCGATTACTATCGAAGAGAAACGAAAGTAGTGCATTTGATAACACGGCCTCTCTTGCTGTCATTATATGCTTACTATAAAGGAAAAAAAGATTTTTATCATCAAAATAATGAATCCATTTTAAACTTTATATTTGATCTAGTCTTTAAATTCAGATACATAAACGAGCATGGGTAAGCCTATAAAGAAATATCATCAACGAGGTGCCCATCAAGAAACTAAGCGTCATGCAATAAAGGCAGATTTCCCAACAAAGTTGGCAATGTGGGACTTTGATCACTGTGATCCAAAACGTTGCTCTGGTAAGAAATTGGAAAGACTAGGTCTTATCAAGAACCTGCGAGTTGGGCAGAAGTTTGCTGGTATAGTTGTTGCACCAAATGGTAAGCAGGTCGTAAGTCCAGCTGATAGGCAACTTGTTGAAGAGTTCGGTGTTGCTGTTGTTGAATGTTCGTGGGCACGTTTAGACGAAGTTCCGTTTAATAAGGTTGGTGGCCGCCATGAACGTTTGTTGCCTTACTTGGTAGCTGCAAATCCTGTTAACTACGGTAGGCCAATGCGACTGAATTGTGTGGAAGCTGTGGCTGCCTGCTTAGCTATCGTTGGCCATAGAGATTGGGCGGCAAAGTTAATGGACAATTTCCAATGGGGTAAAGCCTTTATGGAGATCAACAACGAATTGTTTGATATGTATGAAGACTGTGAAGATAGTGAGGAGGTTAAAGCTGCAGAAACAGAGTTTTTAGAGGCTATCGAAGCTGAAAGGGAAGCAAAAAGACAAAGAAAGCAAGCTGGTGCTGATTTATGGGAGGGAGGTAATCCGAATAGGGACAGTGATAGTGAAGAATACGATAGTGACGAAGAAGAGGAAGTGATTAACGAAAGTGATGTTTTGGTAATAAGTGTTCCGAATGCGGAAGAAGAAGAAGAAGAAGAAGAAGAAGATCATGAAGAAATAGAAGAGAATCAAGCACTGAAACTCTCTGAGCATGTTGAAAAACTTGCAATTTAATTTATAGACCATAGTTATTACCTTAATAGCCTAATTTGCACCTTACGATTCTAAGGTTTCTGAACCAAAACATAGACCGCATCGGAGCTTTGAAGATGCTGACTTGCAAATACTACTAACTCATTATCAGTTCAGTTTGAAAAAGGCCTTTTACATTAGAATGAGCTGTAAATTGGAGATACACTATTCACTTTTTAGTCATTTCAAATAATTTTTATACTTTTAGAAATATGTATTAAATTTGTCATCTTTACTTCTTTCAAGTAATGTCAACTTTGCTATTGTATGGCTCCGAAACGGGCACAGCCGAAGACTATGCTTTCATATTGGCAAACACTCTCCGTGATCACATTAAAGTTGATGTTATGCCCATGGACAACGTTTCTCCATCAAAGCTTTTACAACTTGGTCATTTGATTATTATATGTTCAACAACAGGCCAAGGAGTATTTCCACAAAATGCACAAAAGTTTTACAGGTTTCTATTAAAAAAGCATCCTAATGATTTATTCTCTAATTTGACTATTCATGTTTGTGGACTTGGAGATTCATCCTACTCTCAATACAATGTATGTGGTAAAAAGCTATGGCTGAGATTTTGTCAACTCGGTGCTAAGCAAGGTCAAAGAGGTGAAATGAATGAATGTGCTGCCAATGGAGGTGAAAAGTGGTGGGAAGCCTGGGCACTAAAAGTTGTCGAAGATGTGACTGGCGTATCTTTGGGATCAAAGTTCCCTATAGGTGGTATTTACACTGAAAAATCATTTTTGCAACCGTTCTACACTGCACAATACATCAAGGATAAACCAGAATCAATTCAAAATGGATCTTCTATTGTGTCCGGGTATAAGCTTTTGGCAAAAGACTTATTAACAGAACCTACTTATGACCATGAGGTTTTCAAGTTTCAATTTGAATCTAACTCTGCTGAAAGTCACAATCTTGGTGACACTTTGCTGATATACCCACAAAACCCTGCATCAAGTGTCAATGATTTCATTTTCACGCAAGAACTTTCTGAACATGCAGATAAGCTGATTTCTGTATCTTGTCCTAAACATTTGTCACCAATGAATGGATGGTTTAATAATGGACTAATGACATTGCGTGAGTTTCTTACCCATCATGTTAATATCTACTCACCACCACCACGCAGATTTTTCTCTATTGTGTGGAGGTTTGCTACCGAAGAAAGGGAACGTGAAAAACTGTATGAATTGGCTCAATTAGAAGAAACTGAGCAGCTGTTTAACTATATTAATAGACCAAGAAGAACACTTGTTGAATGCATTCAGGAGTTCTTCTCATTGAAAATACCATTAGAATGGCTAATTGATGCATGTGGCTTGATAAGGCCTAGAGAGTATTCTATTTCTTCTTATCCTGAATGCAATACTATAGATTTGACAGTCGCAAATGTGAATTATACTACAATTTTGAGAACACCAAGAAAGGGTCTTTGCACTTCTTATCTAGCTGGATTGAAGCCTGGAGATATGGTGCCTGCTCGTATTGTCAACAAAAATATTAACTTTCCTGAAACTGATTACCTAATTATCTCTACTGGTGCTGGTATTGCAGGTGCCAAGCCAATCATTGAAGTTAATAGCCGTGAAACACAAAAAAGTATTTTACTGTTCACAGGTCATAGATTCTGTAGCAAGGATTTTCTTTATGGATCTCAGTGGGCGAAAGCTACCAATCTAAATGTTATAGGATGTTTCTCCAAGAGTTGTGGTGATACAGAAGGAAAAAAAATAGATAATGTTCAGTATGAGAAAGGATATGTTCAAACAAACTTATGGAAGCTCAAGTACAAAGTTAAAAATTTTCTACAAACTGGAGCCAGCGTTTATGTTTGTGGAAGTAGTGGAAAAATGCCTACTGAGGTCAGAATCACAATTAATGAGATTATGGAAGATGAAAAGTTTGTTTCTACTTTGGAAAAAGCTGGAAAATATATAGAGGATGTTTGGTAAATTAATAGGATAACATCGATAAATAAAAGTTGTATGTGAATTAATATGTACATGATAAATGTTAAAAATCTTAGCGTAATTCAATACCATAAACTGAAGTCAATTGGTTTCTGACTTTGTCATTGATTTCATTAACTTCTTTATTCGTTAAATTTCTGTCCATACTTTGGTAATTAATACGATATGCTTGTGACTTCTTACCCGTTTTTGGGTGCGTGAACTCATCTAGTAATTTGACAGACTCAACCAAATCACCACCTTCTTCTCTGACAATTTCCATCAAATCATTTTCATGTAACTCAAGCCATTGACCGTCCGATTTTGGCAACCAAAAAGATATATCTCTAACAGAGCCTGGGTATTTAGAGTAAGGTTGAAATGTGGTTATATTGCCATTTTTGAACTGATTAGCAAATCTTTCATCTAATGACCAAAACAATCTGATATCTGGGATACCAAATAACAGCATGGCAATCCTATCTAAGCCAACGCCAAAGGCCCAACCAATAGTTTCTTTTAATTGAGAGTTATCAAGAACAAGTTTTCTCACCACACCACAACCTGTGACTTCCAACCATTCACCTTTCCACCAGACTTCGATCTCCCAAGAAGGTGCAGTCCACGGGAAATATGCTTCGATCCACCTGACTTTCAAAGGTTCATTCAAGTATGGCTCTGTTGATCCTGCCAGCTTGGCGGCTCTCCGTGCCTCATTAAAAACAGCGTCAACCAAGAGCTCTAAAGTTCTCTTTAAATGTTTCGAAACCAATTCAGTTTCAGCATCAGTCATGAAATCCTGCTTAGGATTTTCAACAGGATCGTAACCAACATCTTCAACAATCAAGTCTGTTTTAGGAAGCGAATCAATGTCCTTCTGAATTTGTTCCAGAAGTGTTTGCTGATTTTTGTGGTCTGTTCTTTTCCAAATTCTACCACCTTCCAATTGGTGAAACACAGGGTAGTGTGTTTTGTCAATTTCGTCCCTTCTGTAAACATCACCAGTGATTAAATAACCTGGTGTTTTACATTTCACAAAACACTCATGTTCATGCGCACTGGTGTGTGTCCTTAACAAATAGTCTTTGTTGATATAATACGTATCTGATTTAGATCTACCAGGGTGATCTGCCGGAAACCCTAGAACATCAAAGTTTTCGAATACACTAACATCCGGTCTCAAAGAGTTGTACTTTGTGTATTCATTGTCACTGAATCTCGTTTCAATTAAGGATCTCAAAATTCCAATTGGATGATTTGACTGAAGGTGAAGGTCTCTACCAACTAGTGAGAGGATTCTATTTGGAACGTTGGTGTGCGAATCACACTTATACTCCTTACCTAAAACCTGTATAACACCACTGTTCCAGCGGCGAGCAATAATTGATTTGATATTATTCATTGGTGATGAAGTTGGTTACAATAAAATTTATTGTTCACACTATTTAAAAAACTACATGAGTTTACAAAAATGTTCTAGGATAAACTTGAACACATGAATTGCAGTAACCAGCAATTGAAGTATTCTTCAGTAGTCACGTAGAACTTTTGTTACTAGACTTACAACTACTGGCGAATGATGAAATGGTTTGAAGTTGAGTAACTGGTTTTACTTTAAAATTGGTTGAAATAGACAGCATAAGATCGAATAGTCTATATATATTACTGAAGATAACTAAATTAGTAATATCTAGTCATTAGTTGCAAATTTTGTACCATTTAACGGTATTCAAGAAAGAACTTAAAAACTTACATGTTTTTGGAGCATAAGAAAAATTATCGAGTGGAAATTTTTCAACCTTTAAATCAACTTCCAGTTCAGTAAAAATGTTCAGTCTCAGGTCCAGCCAGTCCGTTTTGCGCCTAGGTATCCGTGGTGGTCATGAACTTGCACCTAGATATAAGGATGTGCAAAAGAAACAGAAGGGTAGAGTGGCCGTTCGTACTGGTGGATCCGTTAAGGGTACTACCTTGGAGTTTGGTACTTATGGTATGCGATTGAAGTCAGAAGGTCTCAGGCTAACTGCCGCACAACTTCATGCTGCTGATAATGTGTTGGTTCGTTTAGTCAAAAAAAATCAAGGTACTTTATGGAAGAGATTATGTACAAATATTGCTATTTGTATTAAAGGTAATGCAACTCGTATGGGTAAAGGTAAAGGTCCATTTGACCATTGGGCCGCCAGAGTTCCAACAGGTAAAGTTGTTTTTGAAGTTGATGGAATGCATCGCCAAGCGGCAAAAGACACACTAAGAAGAGCATGCGAAAAGTTACCAGGTGTCTGGGAGTTCATTGAAAAGGATGCTTTACCAAGATGTGGTTGGAAATTAGTTCAACCAACTGCTACGCAGAATTATCTTGAATCTATCAAAGAAAATCCAACAAGGGAGTATTCCAACTTTGTCAAATCGAAGAGTAGTGTATACTCAAAGTTTACCGGTCGTAAGTAAACCTAAGTCACAATTAAAGTTTTGTTTTATATTTATATCATCTGTACATAAGTTTTAACCTATATCATTATAAATTCTTCTCAATTACAACCATGACCTTGGCCAGAAAACCTTCCAAATGAAAAATGTCTTTACTGCCTTTCTTTAATCTCTCGTCAAACAACGCAGCAGCATCAATAATACCCATTTTTATGTTGTCTAATTTGGTGGCTTCACTAATTCCTTGAATGCCTTCTTCACTGACAATTCTTATCATTCCGATACTAAGTTTTGATAATATAGCATCACCAGGTATAGCATGTGCTAAAAGCTCATACAACACTCCCCTTGACTGCGTTAATCTTGCAACAGAACGATCCTTTAAAACGGCTCTAGATAAATCATCGATAACAACCCACCAGTCTGGTTTGATTGGTTTAGTTGTACTGTTGATCGTGTCATTGTTCATAACCATGGCCTCTAACATCATAATTGCCAGCCTAGTGTTATGTTCCGATTCATCGCAAATGTGTTCGTATATCACCTTTCTTTCGTCCCAGTCAGATGGCATGACCTTAAGAGCATCCTTTTCACTGTTTACTATGGCGTCCAAAGCCAAGCTCAATTCTTCTGTATTAGGTAGTGGTACTCGAATACCTAAGGTACGTGATTTGATAGGATCGATAATTGGCGAAGAAGTGTCACACAGTAAGATCAACCTTACGTTCGCAGAATATTTTTCCATGGTACGTCTCAAAGACGCTTGTGCATCATGTGTCAATGTTTCAGCAGAGTTTATAACCACAACCTTAAATTTTGGTTTCACAAAACCATTATCAGCAAACTCATCATTCGCAGATGGTTTATTATTTGATTTTACCAACCCAGTAAAATCTAGAGCTTCGGAGCCACCAACATCTTTCACCACCTCTGCTACAACCACTCTGTCCCAGATACCGACATCGCTGGGAGTTATTTCCAAATGAACACTTGAACTGATCACATTAAATTCTATCTTTCTACCAGCAGCACCACTACTAGTCATTGCTTGCACTTGCCTCACATCAACTTTCATCTTTTCAGCTGCGTTAGAACCGTAAAGCATTTTTAGCAAAGCCATTAGTCTCGTCTTTTTACCAGCACCTGGTGGCCCATGAATTAGTAAATGAGGAAAGTTTTGGCCTGAAGATGCAAGATTTGCCAGTCTTATACTCAATCCATCATGAAAAGACAATGTCTTAAGCGACGAAGGTCTGTGTTTGTCCGCCCAAAGTGACATGCCAATCTTCTTTTGCTTGTATAGCACTAACGCGTAAACTCAAGAGATCTTGAGTTTTTCATATTTAAACACCAAAAATTTTTTATAGATCTTCATCTAATAGCAAGAGTTTCTTGATGGAGATAAAGACAAGATCAGAAGCCACTGGGAATGAATCAGATGATGAACATTTTCTAATAAAGCCGTCGAGTTTGAAAAGCGAAATCAAAACGTGTCTATACTGTGCATCACCACCTAAATATACTTGCCCAAAATGTGAATCACTCTCTTGTTGTTTGGATCACTATAAGAGACATTGCGATCAGCTATCCTGTTCAGGTAAGTCTGAAATAACAACTGGCGAAAGAAAGTACAAACCGGTTTCTGATATGAATGATGGTGACATGCAACGTGACTATACAATGCTGCAATCGTTAAGTCGAGAAATCACCCTTGGTAAAAGAAAAAGAGTAGATGGAGATGATGGGATACCGTTTATTAAGGCTCCAGATCAACCAAAATTTGACGCCTGGAAACGGCAGAGGTCCAAAAACACTAAAACTGAAGTCAACCACGAGGAGCTAAAATTTAATCATGATTGGGTTCCTGTTAGAGGCGTAAAGGTTTTGAAAACACCGCCTGGAATGTCCAGATCCAAAATCAACATGTCTGGGGTTGATAAACGAAAAAATCAAAAGGGATTTTACTGGACTGTAGAATTACTGTGGGTGGGTACTGACTGGTCCAATATTGACAAAAGAATAATCAAACGTGTTGAAGAAAGTAAACCACTCGTAAGCTGTGTTCCTAAAGAATGGATAGATAAAGCCAGAAAAATGGAATCAGATGCTGCTGATGATGACTGTTATGAGCCTTCAGTGGTTTTAAATACAGAAAAGTCACCAGACTTTAAATTTCATATTATGTCTTTTCCCACTAAGGAAAGAAGTGTTTTCAACGGAAACACCATGTTGAAGGACTCGCTTATAGGAAAATCAGTTGTAGAATTTCCTACATTCTATGTTTGTTTGAAACCGTTAGAAGATAAAGTTCCTCTTGCTACAATCAAAAGGAACATCAATCCTAGGAAAGATGATTCAGGAAAATCCACTTATATGAAATCGAGCGGTGAAAGCACTTTGGATAGTTCAGATAGTTCAGATAGTTCAGATAGTTCAGATAGTTCAGATAGTTCAGATAGCTCTAGTGATTCTAGTGATTCTAGTGATTCTAGTGATTCTAGCGACTCTAATGATTCTAATGATTCTTGCAAGGCAAAAGATTCAAACTAATTTAGATGGCTGATTGTTAATTATATGGAAAATCTAATAGCGTTGTATCTACGAAAAAATATCATGATGTGTACAAAAAGAGTTGTTGAAGCTCTAGGTTTTTAAAACTTTACTTAGCAAATGACACAATAACATTGCATATGAAAAATTGGTACATTACATATAAATACATATTTAAATCTTTTCTAATTATTGGAAGACTTCCATCTCAAGTAAACTGCTCCAAGTTTCATTGTCAACAAAATCTTCGATCGTAATTTCTTTACTCATATTCTTTCTTTTCCTTGATTTTAACATAAAATCTCTGGCTAGAGATTGATATGGAGCTGGTTTCAGTGGAGGAATAAATGCTGTTTCATCCAATGGATCACCAGGTACTATTTTCCACGTACCGGTTTTCATTTGAGGGAATGCGCGTCCTCTCGTTAACAACCTCATATCTGTTTCCAAACCATAACTATCAATCGCTGGGACGCTTCCAAAAACCTTGAATAGTGGAGTACCTGCAATTGCAATTTTTTGATTAATTATTGCTCTTCTTCTTTTCAAAAGTTTTCCAAGCATCTCCAAAACATCGCCAAAAGCAACTATTTCTATGTCAAAAGTAGGCTCTAACATTTTTGGTTGAGAAGTCAAGATAGTGGCATTGCAAGCTTTTTTGGTCATTTGAATTATTTGGGTTTTGTTTCTATCAATCTTCTCGACAGCAAAAGTTGCTCGGATAATTTTGAACTTAACATTTCTTACATTTTCATTGCACAAAGGTCCTTCTGCTATAGCCCACTTAAACCCTTCTATGATGTATTCCTTAGCCTCATCTAGAAGGTTTTTATCCACTTCGTCTGGCAGAGTGTCGTCACATAAAATAGCAGATCCATAGCGGCCAGGACCGATGTGCCAGATTGATCTAGACGCTAACGAGTCCCATCCATAAACATTTCTTAACAACTTGGCAAAGTTTATTGGCGTCTCTCTAGTTATATCTAGTTTTCCTGAACTCAAATCATCAGCAAGGGATCTTTCAAGCGGCTCAGAAATAATAGTAATGCTATTCAATTGATTGGTTGATTTTGTAATAAGCGGAACAGTTGATGAACCCTCAATAGTTTCACCAAAACTCACTGTTGGATCAGAAATATTTATTTCTAAATGTCCATATAATCTCCTCAAATCATGTAGTGCACAATCTAAGTATATTTCACTAAAACCGTAGATGAAATACCGACCAAAGTCATCAATTTCAAGCTTGCATCCATGGTAAGCTCTGGTCAATTTCTGCAGCCCTGATTTGAAAGCATCGCCATCTTTGGGGTTTCTTGGTTGAATCCCAACTTTTATAACTGGAGAAGTCATTTGCTCATTCGATCTAAATACCGGTGTTAGTGAGTTTATTTTGATAGCTTCATCATAGAGTGTTCCAGACTTGATGATATAAGAATCTAATCCTGGTCCGGAAATTAGACCCACAGAACCTGCCTTCAATGATGGTACTTCGTATCGATATCTTCCGCATTGCAAATAGCAGTGTTTAATAACTTGCGTTGCAGTATTGCTGGTATCCTCAAAGTAATCCTCACCAAGTAATTGGTAAACATGTTGCTGTTCGAGAGTTCCTGATAAAACACGAACTTGAGCGTAAAAATGTGTGCTATCAGAAGTATCAACCAATCTGTTTATATATGCAATTAATGGCCCCGCAGAATCACATTTGGCAACATATTCCGTTAAAATGTCATCTTTTGAGGGACGAGTAAACAAGAAATTAAATTTGTTTAAGTTATTTTCTATAGGAGTTGATGAATTCTCATTTAAGCTTGCCACAAGGGCATGGGATGGAGAACCAAAAAATTCAAGAAATATATTTTTAAGTAACGGTCTTGAATTGGACTTCAAGCGGTTTAAAGCAAAATTGAGATTTAATTGGGTCTGTAGAAACTTTCTTAGCTTTGATGGGTCAAATGTGAGGCATCTGGTTGCTATTTTATAAATTGGAACTAAAATGAAAGCAATGAAAGTTCTTGAGGAGGAAAAATCACTTTTATTATTTGGATCGACTTTGAACTTGTTGTCAATGAAATAAACATCACCCCATAATCTTTTTGAAAAAGTCTCAAGATTAAAATGTTCATCCATCTTAATATTGTATCGTTTGAAGTAAATTTGAGTAAAGCTTTTCAGGGTAAAAACACTATTGAATAGAGACGACGAAAAACAAACATTATTCAATTCGGGTGATAATCTCCAGTTTGAAGTATCAATTTTTGAGTTAAATGTTTGGGATAGTTTTTTTATAGTGAGATTGACACAATCTATTGTATTCCTCAACTTATAATACGCATCCACGGGAGACAACTTAAGTTCCATTACCAAACGATCTATTTTAGTAATAACGAGAATGATTTTTGTGTTAGATTTCAAAGCTTGTTCAATAACCAATTCGGTACTGCTTGTAACGGATTCAACAGAATCAACACATAACATGACAACATCAGCCAAATTAAGAGCAGATGATAGTTCGTCACTAAAGCTTATATGGCCTGGAGCATCAATAAAATTTACCACTGTCGAATTATTTTCATAGTCAGGTAGAAGTAAAGTCATAACATTAGATTTGATAGAAATTCCACGTTGCTGTTCGAGAATATGATTGTCAGTGTATCTAAGAGCTTTTTCCTCTTTGGAATTCATACCATCGTTCTCTAATAAATGTGTTTGAGTAATTAGTAAGTCGATAAGCGATGTTTTCCCAGCGTGAATATTACCACACACAGCAACATTTTTAACCCTTGATGGTACATTTGTAAGCTGCCATAGGTAATCCTTAGAGTACACGGTTTCTGGTATAGCATTTTCTTCTAATCTGAAAGTTTTTGTAACTACTGGATCTATCGTAGGTTCGTTAATGGTCTTAGCATCTTCAGTGGCAAAAGATATTTCCACGTTTGGATCAAATTTGTTGAATATATTTTCTAGCTGACTCTTAGATTCTGGTGCTGCAACTTCAATTGCATTGGTTTCATCATCATCGCTCGAGTCGTTTAGCTCCATATTTGATTGTGATTTAGATTCTTCATCAGATTTCCCATCTGAATCAGACTCCGAATATTCGTCACCTGATACTCTCAAAGGATTCCCAAACTCATCAAAAAGAACGTCTTCTTCTTCTTCTTCTTCTAGGTCTGCCATTAATTTATCCTCTCAATTCGAGATGTATTCAATGCACTTGATACTTGGTCCTGATATTAAGCCAAAAAAATTTTCTACTGTACTTGCATTATTACGTAATACAGTAGAAGCTCATGATGATTGCAAAATTTGATGTGTTAAGATCTCCTGTTGCCGTCCATTAAATAATAGGAGTCTATAACCTGCTAAAAACCAGCTTGTAAATGTGTATTTGTTGTTTTTTAATCGAAATTCTGTGCATTTCAATGGTGCAGATCTTGTGAAATCATAAAAAAGTAATTCTTTGTCCATGAATATACTGCTTTCGGATTCGACGATGAAAATACTATTCAAACTGTTTGGTTGCCCGTTAACGTTTCGAAAAGTTTTTATATTTTGGGATAAATTAGCCGTATTGTTATAGCCAATGTATTCCATGAATGGAATCCATTCAAACGTGATGTGGTCAAATTTATAGGATCTTAGAGTATTACTGATACCACTGATTATGCAGACGAGGAACCCATCAATCGATATAGGTCTAACAGAGCATACGGCAGTGCCGATGTTGAATAAAAAGTAGTTATCGACGCATCTCGTATACTGAATGACAACTGTTCCGTCTCTGAAGCCCATGTAAACAAAATCATTATCTTTGAACAAAAAAGTCATCTCCGACTTACAAGTGTCAAATGTTTTAGCTCCAAAGGACCATGCATTATTGTGGTGTCTGCAAAACTGATTATTTGATAACCATCTTTTCAATTTGTTATGGTCGATGAGCTCATCTTGTGTGTTGACTCCAATAGCAATTAGCTCGTCTATCCCGTTTAGCCTTTCATCCTCTTGACTATTCATTTTAATTTCAGAGTCATCACCATCAAACCAATAAGGTCGTTTTGTTACATGGATGCTGGTTGCACTGTTTTTATTCAAAAATATGGGGTATATGAGCCCGTGATTCCAGTCTTGCGAAACACAATAATATCCTTTAATGTTATTGTCTGTACGCTGCTGCGTAATCATTCCCCATTCTAAATATTTCGTGCTTTTGAAGCGAATACCGTCTTTAATACAAAACGTGTTTGTATTTGCTAAGGACGCCTTTCGATTATCATCATTCATCAAACATGTGAGATTTAACACAGTTGAGTTGCAATCACGAAAACTGTCAACACTTTTAAGCTTATTAACGATTGGCTTTGTAAGTTTATCTACCTCACCCTTGAACTCTTTGCGACTCTTATGTGCTCTGATTTCAGTGTTTGATTTGACAAGCAATTTGGATTTATTAACTTTCGCCTTAATTGACCTACCAACTTCAGTATTTCCCAAAGTATTATTCACCGATTTTGGAATAGCAAAGTATCTTCTTTTCTCTTCATCAAAATACATCCCTGGTAGTTTCGGTGGCATTGTCTATTTTGATATTAGTGAAAAATTATATGGAAAAGAAGATTCGGAATCTCATTAAAATTATCAAACGCCTTGTTTTCTGTTGCAATGTCGACAAATGGAGGCTCCACCGCTGCAGTACCTGCCCCCGAAGCTACATTCCCAGGTACTACACAGCGACTAATTGATATCGGTAATCAATGGGTACAAGATATCTATTTTGATGATGATAACTCAGAAGAAGTGGTTCACGTGCATTATGAACATGAATTAGACAAAAAGTTTACTGTTGGGTCCCTTGTTGGTTTGGGATTTTCTTTGATGAATGTACCATTTGGTATTGGTACTACTCTGTCCATTGGTCTTGTTTGTGGATCTAGTGTGACCATCTTTTGGGGATGGATTCTATTTGGTGTATTTTCACTATTGATTTCTTTATCCTTGTCAGAAATATCATCAAAATTTCCCACTTCTGGTGGTGTATACCACTTTGCCAGCTTACTTTCTTCTGACAAACATAGTTTGATTTTCTCATGGTATGTTGGATGGTATCTAATTATAGGTAACTTACTCATGTTCGTTTCATGCGCTTTCGGAGGAGCTCAATTTGTACTCTCAATGACAGGATTAACACAAAATCATTACAAAAGGGACGACGTTTTAATTTTAATAGCATTCTTAATTATTGTTGTTGCTTCAGCTCTTGTGAATTTGAAATTCCAAAGAAAACTTGAAACGTTCAACGTGATTTGCATATATTGGACAGCTTGCACAATTATTCTTGCCGGCATCCTTATTCTCTTCTATGCTAAGGAATTCCACAATTTTGGAGAAATAATTACCCATTTTGATGCCTCTAGATCAGGATGGCCAGGTCCAGTTGCCTTCATTATTGGTGGAATACAATTTCCTGCCTTGACATACAATGGTTATGGTGCCATCGTTGCTATGAGTGAAGAAGTTAAAAAGCCCGAAAGAAATATTCCAAAGGGTCTTATGATTTCGATTATTTCCACAATTTTTACCGGTCTTGCATTCATTATTCCTTTACTGAGTGTATTGCCATCTCTTGACAATTTTGATGAAAACCCGGATATGTTTCCAATAGATATAATTTTTGAAATAACGACAGGATCAAACGTAGTGTCTTTTGCAATTGTCTTAATGATAGTTGGCGCTTTGGTGTTTGCAACTGTTGGCTCTCTTACAACAGTTTCCAGAATGATATTTTCCCTTGGTAGAGATCATGGATTACCATATAATCAACTATGGCAAGAAGTTGACACAACTGAAGAAGAGGAGCACGTTCCTAAGAATGCTCTATTATTGGCAACAGTGGTATCTGTTTTATTGGGATGCTTTTCACTAATTTCAAGCTCCGCATTTAACGCTTTTATTGGATGTTCCGTTATAGCAATGAATTTAGCAAATGGCATTCCCATATTTCTTTCACTTCTGAATAAAAGAAAGAAAGTCCGTGGTGCAACATTCAAACTAAGAAAATTTGGATATGTTGTCAACCTCCTTAGTTGTCTTGTTGTTTGCGTCACTATTGTTGTCCTATCAATGCCCCCAAGTTTAGACATCGACATCCAGTCAATGAATTATGCCTTTGCTGTATTCTTCGTATTTACACTGTTCATTACCATTGCATATTTTGTCTGGGGTAGATATCATTTTACAGGGCCGCAAATAGAGCAGGGTGACATTCCCTTAACAGCATCTACTATCATGAGCGAACCTGATAGAGTTCAAAAGCGTGAAGTTTTATAAAATTTCAAAATCTGTAATTTTACTTATATTCTTTTTAGCATACCCAAAATAAGCTATGTTGAGTCGTAGTTTACATTTAAATGCGAACCTTAAGGGTTTGTCTAATGGGCTTCGACATTTTTCATATACTAATGTTTCACTAAATGCTCCTGTGAGAAAATCAAGGTTTTTGGTGAAAAAGAAGGAGGTTGATGTAAGTCAAGTAGAAAGCAGCGCTGCTTCAAATGGTGAATCTGAAGCAAATGTTCCAATACCAAAGCCAAGTAAAGAAAAGATCTTTTTGAATGAAAAAGAAGTTATTCAAAAGAGTTCAAAGGAAAAGCTTGAGCTGAATAACAAAAATAAAGTATCAAATGAAAACAAAAGAGAGAAGCACTCATTTAAGGTAGAAAAGCTTGAGAAGGATAACACCAAATTAGAAAGCAGGGCTGTGAAAGAGGCCGTGTTGACTTCTGCCCCTAGTAAACGAGAGACTAAAAAGATTTTGGAACCAAAAAGACCAAAGACATTAAAAAAGGCTAAAAAGCCAATGAACACAGATAAACCAAAATTTAAACTAGATATTCCGACCTTTCTTTCAGTGTCAAACTTTGCAGCTATCTTGAGAATTAGAGTTCCAGAACTTTTGCTAAAATTAAAAGAGCTTGGATTTGAGAACATGACGAATGATTATATTCTTGATGCGGAAACCGCCGAATTGATTGCGCAAGAATACGGTTTCGAAGTAAATAGAGATGATAATTTAGGTGCTGATCTATTTCCGCAAGAATTAAGTAAAGATATCAAAAAGTTGAAACCAAGATCACCAATTGTCACTATTATGGGTCACGTCGATCATGGTAAAACCACTATTTTAGATTATTTAAGAAAGTCTTCTATTGTGAAAGGAGAATTTGGTGGTATTACACAACATATAGGTGCTTTTGTTGTTCAAACACCTGTCTCCAAAAAAAGCATTACTTTCCTCGATACTCCAGGACATGCTGCTTTCCTTAAAATGCGTGAAAGAGGTGCGAATATGACCGATGTTATTATTCTTGTTGTTGCAGCTGAGGATAGCGTTAAACCGCAAACCCTTGAAGCAATCAAGCACGCAAAGAATGCTGGTGTGCCTATAGTTGTGGCAATAAATAAATGTGATAAAGAAAATGCAAATCCTGATAAAGTTGTCGCAGATTTGTCGACTCAGGGTATTGACGTGGAAGATTATGGTGGAGATACCCCAACGGTGAGAGTGTCAGGTAAAACTGGTTTGGGTATGAAAGATCTAGAGGAAACTGTAGTAGCAGTTGCTGATTTACTAGAGCTTAAAACACAGGAAAAGGGTGTTGCAGTTGAGGGTTGGGTTTTGGAATCACAAGTCAAGAAAGGATTGGGTAACGTGGCAACCTTTCTTGTTAAAAAAGGTGAGTTAAAGCCTGGTTCGATTATTGTTGCGGGTACTACATGGTGTAAAGTTCGTGGCATGAAAGATGAACACGGTAAGGCAGTCAAATTGGCCAAACCTTCACAACCTGTTGAAATTTCAGGTTGGAAAGAGTTACCTGATGCGGGCGAGGTTGGACTTGAAGCTAAGAACGAAGCGTACGCTAAAAAGGTTATATCCAATAGAGAAAAGAGGAAAAAGATGCTTGACGAAGCTCAGCAAATTGACGAAATGAATCGTCAAAGAACCAAGGCTATTGTTGATGCTCAAAGGGAAGAAACTATTAGAGATTACCAATTAAAGGGTTTTAATTTAGAAGAAATTGAAGAATTGGAGCCTGATCTGTTTAATGAAGAAAAAAACAAAATTGAAAAAGTGAATTTTATTATTAAGGCAGATGTTAGTGGCTCGGCAGAAGCTGTGAAGCAAAGCATTGAAGGTCTTGGAAATGATGAAGTTCAATCTAATGTCATTTTTGAGGAAGTTGGTTCTCCAACTGACTCAGATATTAGTAGAGCAAAAGATTCTAATGCACAAATTCTTGCTTTCAATGTTAAAGTCCCCAAAGAAATAATGAATGCTGCAACCCAAGCAGGAGTTGAAATTAAAGAATACAATGTCATTTATCATTTAATAGAAAATGTTCTTGAAACAATAACATCAAAATTACCACCAATTTTTGAAACAAAAGTTATATCTAAGGTTTCAATTAAACAGCTATTTGACATAACCATCAAAGGCAAAAAAACATTAACCATTGCTGGCTCCAGAGTTGTTGATGGTACAATTAAAAGAAATGCTAATGTCAGATTAGTTAGGAATGAAAAGATTATATTTGAAGGACGAATTAAACAGCTAAAAGTTGAGAAAAATGATGTTAACGAAGTTAATAACGGTGCCGATTGTGGTATTGCACTTGAAGGTGCCCCAGATATAGAGGTTGGAGATATTATCGAGGCCATTGAAAAGGTTCCTATCAAAAGACACTTGTAAATAAATTTGAATCTTTCACGTATCGCACATGTATATAGTATATTGTTTAAAATAATGCTGATACTTCTTTCAAGATAAAGACTTGAGAATTCTAATCATTTGAAAAAGTAACTCGCTTTTGGTGAAGCTATCCATTTGTTGCACTTTTCTTTCCAATTTTTGAACAAATCTTTCTTTTGAATTTTTAAAGGTGAAAACGGAATGTATTTTTTTGATATAATCTATATTTTCAATAAAAAGTGCAAGCATATCCCTTTCACTACAAAGAAAAAAATCTAAGAGTAGTTGTGCTCTTATCCTATCGATTTTTGAATTTTCAAGGTCTTTGAGCAATTGATTTATTATATCTAAGTTTGTTCTTTCTTCGGACAAGGTTTTGATGTCGGAAGTGACATCATTCAAAGGAGCATGTTTGGGAAGTATTGTTTGAGTTGTGGTATTGTTGTTATCTTTATTTGCAACGTCAGTAGTACGTCGTTTGCTGTGTGCTTTTGCTGCTTTTCGCCTTCTTAAAAAATCCATTTTTGATGACTTTTTAACATTCTCTTCTCGTATATAAATGGTGGTTTCAGCTTCCTCTGGTTCTTCCCCATCTATCCTTCCTATTTTTTGTAGCTTTTGTGCTAATCTAATCCAAATTCTTCTTCGGACAAATTTACCCATTTTACCTACTCCAATCCAATGCTTAGAGCCAAACCTGACACCCGAGTAAATCCATCCTTCTTCATCAACATCATTTATCATTAGTATATGCCATTTGTCCCAACACCATCTCCAATTAAGTCCTGGATCTGGATAAAGTCCAATAGCAACTAAAGTGTCTCCCCATAGCGTTTGATATTTTGGAGGGTCAATTGGATACACCACAGATTCCTTTGAATAAACATGATTTCCTCCAATTGTTGCTCCTCTCTGGTTCTCAATTATAATCTCGTAGCGTTTGTCATCAGAAGACAAGCATACATTTGATTTGATATCGTTAACATCCAAACTTGGCTGACTTAAACAAGAAATTAATTGCTCACAGTTTGCAAACTGAGGCATTCTTGATATCTTACGCTCAATGCTATCTATATGCGATATTAAATCCATTTCATTTGCATGAACATTCCTTAATATGCAAAAGTAGGAAAACCAATTTTTTTATCTACTTTACTGTAGGGATTTCTTAAAGCAATGGTTACTACTGAAGTGGGAAAGTTTTTAATGTTTGGTGACTCGATCACTGAGTTTGCCTTTGACCAGCATGACGGAAAGGAGTTTGCATTGGGACCTGCAATACAAAATAGATATGTTAGACGATTACAAGTTCTGCATAGGGGTTTTAGTGGATACACGTCTAGAGAAGGTGTTAAACTAAGCCAAATGATCCTCAAACATGAACATGATAACAAACCAGAAAAGCAGCAAATTAAGTTGGCTTATGTCTTTTTTGGAACAAATGATGCAAGAAGACAGGGGAGTAATGAAAGCAACAACCAACATATTGAAAAAGAACAATACGTCAAAAATATGACAACTATTGTTAAGGAGTTCCAGCGTCGATCCATTCCTTTGATAGTGGTGACTCCTGGTTTACATGATCAAGCGCTGTGGGATGAAACACACCCTGAAGATTTGCAGACTGGTGATTACAGAAGTACAGAGTTGAACAAAGATTATGCGGATGCACTCAAAGAAAAATGTGACAAGCTGGGGGTTCCTGTGCTCAACATGCTAGAACGGATGCAAGCGTATGATGAATTTCCTAGTTCAGAAAGACCTATACAGTGTCAGAATAGCAATTTCTTGTCTGATGGGATTCATTTCAATGGATTGGGGTACCATATCATGTATGAGGGTTTGATGTCACTAATAGCCAAACATTGGCCGCATTTAAGTCATATGGCAATTCCCACCCAATTTCCTTACAGAAGAAACATTGTATTTGAGTCTCTTGACGATCTACACTAGTTTTAAACTGTGATTCACTGCAGAGTAAATTCCCTCGATTTTTTTTAACACTGTTTCTTCTTAGTAGTAAAGTTAAATCATGTCTGTCTTTCAGATGCCAAAATTCCTCCTATTCGGAGACTCTATCACCGAGTATGCTTACAATCAGCACCCTCTTACTGCCGAAGAAATTCAGAAAGCAAACAAGGCCGGTATGTTTGACGGAGACAATCCTGAAAAATCACACCTTCAGGAAACAAAGACATTGTGCTTCTCCATGGCAGCAAAGCTTAATGATGACTACAGGAGAAAGATGCAAATTGTTCAGCGAGGCTATTCTGGTTACAATAGTGACCAGGCCGTGAAGATTGCGCGTGCAATGCTTGCACGAGAGCATGATGGCGTTCCTGTTGAAGAGCAGTTTAAGTTGGCTTACGTGTTTTTTGGAACTAACGACTACAGATTGACTACACCAGAAACAGGCTACATGGAAGGTGTTCCTCTGGAACGATTTGAAACTAACATGGCTCAAATTATGGACATGTTCAAGCAGAGAGGCATTAAGACTATTATTGTGACTCCAGGTTTACATGACGACGTTTTATGGGACAAGTGTTGGCCAGAAGACCTTGCTACAAACACTTATCGTACTAATGAGCGTGCCATCATATTTGGTAACACTCTTAAGGCTCTGGCCGCTGAGCGCAGCTTTCCTATTATTGACATGTATGCCATCATGGTGGAGTATGTTGAAACCCACATGGGGGGTGACTTAAGAGCTGTTGAGCATGGTGGTCTTGGTACCTTATTGATAGATGGTATTCACTTCACAGGTTTAGCCTACAGACTTTTCTATGATGCTTTGGTGTCAACAATAGCCACTAACTGGCCTCAGCTCAGTGCTTCTTCTCTTGAAGATAAGTTCCCACACTGGTCGGAGTTATCACGTGACTTTACACCTCCAGCGTGGGATATATAATGAGCATATCCCACTATGACTAACTTTGGAAAATTGTCTGGAGAGTAGAGAAAAAAGAAACAGAAAATTAAGTGGAAGCTGAAGCTACAATAAAGGATGGAACATAGCAGGTGGTGGGCATCTTTTTCTTCCTCAATTTATACCAATTGATTTACATTAGAGTGAGTGTACTAATATGAACTTACCGCTAGGCGAAGTGATTTACATCGCGGTGAAACCTATATTCAAAATCTATCTGATTATAGGGGTTGGTATATATCTAGCTAAAAAAAATATTTTAACGGTTGAGACGTCAAAGAACATATCAGCAATAGCTATTCAAGTGCTTATTCCATGCTTGGCTTTCCAAAAGATAGTGTCAAACATTCATAACAGTGACATTGCGGAAATCGGCACCATTGCAATCGTGTCCACCTTTATCATGGGAGGGGGAGCATTGCTTTGTTTTGGGTTTGGTGTCTTAGCAGGCTGTCCCCGAAACTGGTGGGGTGGTTTGCTTTGCTGTGGGATATTGCCGAACATTTCTGATTTACCAATTGCGTACTTGCAAACGATGGAATCCTCTGCTACCATTTTCCCTGATATCGATAAGGGTGTGTCCTATGTCATGATATACATGACATTGCAGATGTTAGTCCAGTTCAATTTCGGTGCTTACAAATTGATTGAAATGGATTTCCAAAATGAGATTACTAAGGCAGAGCGGGATGAAGAGTCTTCTCTATCAAATGTCGAAGATGAAAAAACAACGAAGTCAAATGCCAGCGCTCCTATAACAGCAGCTTCTGAAGAAAGTGTGCCACGTGAAAGCAACTCAAGAACCATGGAAGCAGATCTAGTTTCTATAAATTCAAGTAGAAGTAGGTCCAGTGCTGCTTCCGTTTTACAAATTGATAACCACCCAATTTTCAAGCTTAACAGTGGTCTTCCTCTTAGCCGTAAGTCGACAATATCTAACGCTGGGTCTATGTTAACAGCTCCATTGTCTAAAATCACCTCAGTACCTCAGAGGTTATTAGAAAATGAACATGTGAATGATGCACCAGAAACCACGCAAGACATTGTTAGAGTTTACTCCAGATTTGACGATATCAAAAGAGACGCTCTTACACGTGAAGCAGTGCCAATATTTGCCAAGTATGAAATGGAAACACTAACATTTTTAGGGAAAATAAAATGTATGCCTAAATTTCTTGCATCAGTGAACTATTGGCAGTTATTCAAAAATATCATTGAGTTCTGGATTTCGGCAACTATGCAAATTGTTTCCATTACTATTATTGTATCTATCATCATATGTATGATACCTTGGGTTCAGGCATTGTTTGTTGTGACACCTCAGGCACACATCCCTCCAGCCCCTGATAACGCCCCACCTTTGTCTTTTATAATGGATTTTGCGGGATACATTGGTGCCGCTGAAGTTCCGTTTGGACTTTTATTATTGGGTGGTACTATTGGTAGATTAAAAATTGCAAAACTGCCAAATGGCCTTTGGAAAGTGCCAGTGTCAATTGTCTTTGTTAGATTGTTTTTATCGCCAGTTATTGGCTGTGCATTCAACTCTAAACTAAGTAAAGATGGATTATTTTACGGAGAGGACATTCTTCATTTCATATCAAATATTAACTTCTGTTTGCCGCCAGCAACTTCATTAATTTATATCACAGCATTTTACACACCTGTTGACGGCAAATCGCATATTCAAATGGACTGTTTGGCGTTAGTCTATATAGCTCATTATATTTTCCTAGTCGTGTGTTTGCCATTTGTAACAACATACACTATGAAAGTATCTTTGGGATATTAAAAAAATTTGACTACCATCAAATTGCTTAACTTTACTAGAACATTTATAATTAAATTCAATTCAATCTACAATTATTCAAACTTATTGTAATAATAATTTAACAAGCAGCAGTACTTACATAAAATTGTTTCTATTCTAAAGGAATCTATCAAAAGCAGCCTTCCTTTTACTCTCCTTGATAATCTGTAAATTTTTCAAAGCAGTAATATCTCTTTTAGCCTTCTCTGTTGATTTGTTAAAGCCAAATATCTCTATATACCCATAACCAAGTAAACTGACGATGATGCAACATGCAGAGCTCAAAGTCCATAGAAATCCTACACCAATAAAAAAGCAAACCCCGGGCCACCAATAAATCAGGTTTCTCAAGCCTTCAAACTCCCATTCAAATGTGAGGGAACCTCTATTGATAAACACGTTGTGTAAATCTAATTCCACTAACAAAGAATTTTGCTTTAATTTTCCAATTATAGACTTTGAATTAAGTTTGATTAACTCAATAGACAAAAAGCTAGGTTCATTTGGCAAATTTGAAGATTGAAAACTATTAAACTGTGCATCAAATATTTGTGAATCTGATCTACCAAATATAGCTTTTAAGCTGCTCCATTTGAACAACTTTTGAATCCCAACTGGAATAAATAAATTTTGAACCCAATTAGGTATGAGATAATCAAAGAGTCCAACGCTTTCTATATCTTCATCATTTTTATAATTTCCATAGGAGCTAAACAAAACTGATCTTTGTATCGACTTATCATATATATCTTCAAGTATCAAAGTTTCTCTAGTTTTGGTTAGCTTAGGGAATGAATTGATAAAAGGAAACCCATTTTTTTTATTGTAGGGAATCGTTTTAGATTTGTTTATAAGTGTTGTTCTAATACTACCAATTTCATGTTTGTATGACAAGTTTATGTATTCGATATTAAGCATTACTGTATGCTTTAAATTGGTAAACCGATTTCTATTTAGTCCGTCCCACATTACTTTCAATTCATTATCGAACTCTGTCAAGTTCACAAAACTGTAAGGACCGTGAAATTCCTCTCCTGTGTATGTGAACTCCAATGGAATTCGTATTGGTGCCTGTGGTAAGATAGTATGTTGGAAATGAAGATATGTGAGTAGTGATGTTGGTAGGAGCACAAAAAAGGTCACCGCAATTGTAGTTATCACGAACATCCATGTTCTAATAACTGTAAACGGGATATTCAAGTTGATGTTCATCACCTATGCAATTGTCTAATATTTGGCGTTATCAACATGCCACTTCCTTTCCTAGATATTTTTTTAAAATTCCATTATGCTCATATATCGTCAAAATATGCATTTCATGATTATATATGCTACAACAAATACAAAAAATAAAAATAATGAATATCTGTATCAATAGGCGTTTAACTTGTCGTTTTGAATTTCAGGTATAATTTGCGGTATTCTCCTTTGCAATTTACGCATGGCCATCGGCGTGAGCTGATATTTATTTAATACACTATGCTGAATCTCAATCATAAGCTTGTTATTGTATTCTTCCTCTTCCTCTTTTTCTTCTTCTTCTCTTTCTTCCTCTTCTTTTCCTTCGTCTCCGTCAATCCATTTTGACGTAGTCGGAGACCTTATTATGTCATTAGAGTCAAGCTCAAGTATCCTTGCTTCGATGAATTCGTTAAACACCTCAACTTCATTATTGAACTCGTGTATTCCATTTGCTAGGTTAACAAAAAAAGGAAGTTGTACTTCCTCTTTCTCTTCCTTTTCAAACTCTACTTCATTATCGGTTCCCTTAGCAGAAGTAAAAGAATTGCATGTAGAATCTGAGTTACCGAACAATGTATCGTTTGTAGGAGTTAAAACATTCTCAGGTTGAAAATTCATCATATTCAAATAATCGTGCCCATTTAGGTCTAGTTTCAAACCACTCTTAAGTGATTCCCTTTTATTAGTATCACCATTGCTTTGTAATTTATTGGATTCAGAGTTTTGGTTCTTGAAATATACCTTGTTATACAATAGATCCATGTTAAGTGACGGTAAATTCAATTCATAATTTTTGTAATGAAAGTCTATATTTAACCCACCAAATTTGAACTTCGATCCATTTGAATTTAAAGTGTTCAAATTCTGGATAAATGATTGGATTTTAAGATCGTCATTTACCAAATTAAATTCATAGGTATATTTAGGTAATTCAATGGACTTAAGTAGACTTTCAGGAGCTGGTTTCAAGTTGTTATTATCAAAGTAGTAGTCTTCTTCCACAAGGTCAGCAAAACTAAGTTTTGAAAACGTTGATTCCATACCGCTAATACTATTGTCACTACTTCTTATCGATGATAACGATGATATTGATGGTGGTTTTTTGAATAGTTTTTTAGAAGATGCCGAATCTGATCTAAAAAGTTTACCAAATAAATTGCTACTACTGTTGTTGGCACTATTAGGCTTTGCAAAAAAATCTTGTATCTTATTTGATTTATTATTGGATTTATTTCCAACAGTAGCTGGCTTTTCAGAAGATTGCTGTGAGAAACCACTACCACTAAGTGAAGAAGAACTTGAATAGTCAAAATCGTCAATAACTTCAAAGGGATAAGTTCTAATTTTGCTTTTATCTAAATGACATTTGATTTCTCGAATACTAAATTTTTTATTTAAAATTGGTCCTGTTGGTTTGAAATTAATATTTTTAGTTTTATTTAAAGTGTTCAAAAGTTTCATTTCAATCTCTTTGTAAATTTGATCTGTGTCACTTTTAGTTTCCCCAATTGAACTTAACCCAATATATCTCAAGCTTAAAACTTTCCAAATCAAGAGCTTGATAAACAATTGTCTTGTTAAAGGATTATAATTACCAAATATATGGTTCCATTTGGAGTCCTTGGTCAAATAGATGATCAGGTTTAGTTTCAAGTTTAATTTCAGATTTGATATCCAGTTATCCTCGCATTTTGCTTTCAATAGTGAATTTCCAATGTCATAATTGTTCCAGGATATAAACTCCCATAATTTGTAAAGAACTAATATCGCCCTTGACTCCAATTGAGAATTGTTAGAGTTCAATAATTTCAGAATTGTATTTAACCAAAATTTCCAATCTAAATGATCCAAAAAGGGAGTTACTATTGACGAATCTAATAGTGAATTGAAATCTATTATAACATCCAATGATCTAACAAAATCAATAAATAAATTGAAAATAAGCTCAATTTTATTAACTTCTAGCACTTTAGTATTCAAGATTAATATTTTGAAAATGTTTTCGATACCCTTGATAAAACCAATATTTATTAAACATTCGTATGGAGTTCTAGGATTAATAAGTAAATCTCTCAAAACATTGAAAATTTTTTCACTGGGTAGCTCTTTCAAATATCCACTGTTGCTTGAATACAACAAGGAGGAAGTAGTCGGAGTTATTGAAACATTTGGTTGATTCAAATTCGAACTTAATTTTAGATTTTTTAGTTTAAAATTAATTTCTGCATCAAATATTTCAAAGCAATGGGTTAACAAACACATAAAACCAGGAGATAAAAAAATGTAATTGTCATTAATCATAATTGAAGGGAAATTCTTGAAATGAACGGATAATAAAGATAAATAGTTCCTTAAAAAAGAACAAAAAAGATTGATGCTATCAAGAGAGCACCATTTCAAAGTCCAAGGGCCCCTAGTGTCATTGATACCATTAATCTTTTCCCTGGGAGGATGAATTGAATTTAGGAATTTATTCTCAATAATAAACTTTGTTGGCCTTGGTTTCAAGGATGAATTCAGCATTAGATTCAAGTGGTTAGGAAATTGACTAGATAAATCATTAATTATGCCATTAAAATCTGAGAAATCATTGAAACAAAGAGAATGAATAAGCTTAAAAGATTTAATTTTGGTATTCAAAAGGAACGATAAACCATGAGAGATTAAAGGAAGATTGAAAAAGGCCAAAGAAAATATTTTGCCAGCAAATATTTCAAAGGCGATTGAAGATGATTTGAGATTCAGTCTCGAGAGTGTCATTTCAAACGTTTTCAGTATCAATTGATTGTAGTTTTCGATAATGCTAGTGAAAGTTGAGGGGTGCAATGTTACGTATTTCCAAATATTTGAACTTAATAGTCTTGAAATCGATTCAAGGTATGCGTTTTTATCTAACGACTGAATTGATTGATAATCATTGATCAACAAGTTCAATAGATTAGTCCACCAATTGAGTAAAACTGTAGCTTCAAAATTGATGAGATCCACATTTACATCTGTTAACGAAGTGGCCAGTAGAATAGATATTGATTTATAAATGGGAGGAGGGTATCTCAAATATTTTAGCAATGATAATCTCAAAAGATTCGTTTTAGAAGTATTGTTGATTTTTTTCACACTGGCAAATTTCTGGAGAGACTGGTCTAGTTTCTTAATTGTCAATGAGTGGATATCCTTTGAATTGCCATTTGTGTAGTTTGAAGGTGAAATGAGTGAAAAGGAGGAGGAAAAAATGGATCTAGCGGGTGACGACGAGTTGAAAACTTCTGGTGTGGTTGACTTTGATTCCGGTGTATGACATTGTGATATGCTATCTGCACATCCTGAACACATTGATTGAACCAGGTGGAAAAAGGAGGCAAAGAAAAAAAGAATGCACACACAATAGAAGAAGATATAAAGGACAGATTGTAAAATTATTTTTATAAAAGTGCTCAAAAATGACAATTCACTTTTGAATGAATATTATACCAACGCGTAGCTACGTGCATTGTACGAAGTGACTATGATGAGCCACCTGAATGTCAAAAGGTGACTTTTATGTTTATACAGGTAAAGATTTGCAAAAGAAAGAAGCTGATCATAGGAGGGCAAAATGAATTATATAAATAGCTTCAGCGGGCAGAGGCTTGGAAGACTTTTCCCTTTTTCCAATCACTGGGAAGCCTAATTGATTTTGGCTCAACACCAGTGTTCAGTCCGATTGCTGTTCTGTTACATGAGGGTCTCAACTACGTTTACAACGTCAGCTCGTAACTCTTTTTCTGTTGAGCAATTCACGGCACCATATCTGCCCATACAGGTGCTACGTCAGCAATGTGAAAAGTTTAGTAGAAAGTAAAAAATAAAAAAATAGAAAAGGGGAAACCCCACGACAACTCTCGAGTGGTGCGCCATACTGCAATCGCGACACGCTCAATGTTGTAACTTCTCTTTACGACACATAACCTTGTTGTCCAGGCGACAAGATTTCTGTCGCGCGCTACCACACATCGAACGGTCGCGGTGCACAGCTGTTTCCTTCTATTGCTTTTCGCGCTAATTTCTCTCCCCGCGGGCTGCTTAACCATCAGCCTTTTTGGCCCTCGGATGCAGGTGATGAAATCTTAGTAGAGACGGATGGGAAATTTGGTTGACGCACCGGTTTTTTTGAGAAATTGGACCCATTTTCTTATAAATATAATCGTTCTTATTAAATAAACAGATATTTAATAGGTTGGGAGTTACTTTAAAGAATTGTTTGTTGTTCTAAAGAGTAATAAGTCATTGTTTATACTATACATACTTCTCACTTAACTATAT
The DNA here is from genome assembly GCA_030570395.1 of Saturnispora gosingensis. NCBI lineage: Eukaryota > Fungi > Ascomycota > Pichiomycetes > Pichiales > Pichiaceae > Saturnispora > Saturnispora gosingensis. The sequence continues at coordinate 241,931 of JAJLVU010000009.1, forward strand.
TAGGGTAAGAAGGTTACAGAAAACACAAAACAAACAAATCGTTATTAGGTACAATCAGTGGAATTCTACCAGTATCATATCAAACAATATTGTTAACAAATTAGCAATACACAGGATTAAAATTTAACTGCAGTAATCCTTTTATCATATCATACCCACCCTTTATTCGTTTATTCATACATTTGCGAATAATTATTTCCCCCCTATTCTATATTATAGTTTAAGGTTTATCTTTTCATTCATATCTACACTTACAATTATTGTGAGGTAGAAACTTTGATTTGAGTTTCCAAGTGTCTTTTCCTACTCCTGTTGCGTTAACTTACTCTTCTGTTTGAGGTTACATTATACGGCCTGTTATTGGTATATACACACATTAAAGCCGAAAATCCAATAATAAAACTTACATTAGTCTTTGAATAGAGCAAAAAGTGTATATTCAGCTGGTATTGAAGTCTAAGTCAAATCAATCAGTTTGGTACTACCTATTCTTTTAAATACAATCATCACTTATTACTATAAGTTGCTAACCAGAAAATAAAATCACAAAATCCATAATGAATAGCAATTTCTTTATGAATCAGCAGTCTTCTAACGTGGGATCGAATTCTTCTTCTTCGATGGCCATTGCCACAAACCCACAGGATACAGCACAGCCAATCAATATATCTTTTTCCAGATCAAACTCCATTTACCAAAATCCACGGTTGAGGAGGGAAAGTATAGCACACTCACAGGGTATGGGTGGAATATCCTGGGGCTCCGTTGGTATTGGATCCTGGTTGAGAGAAGAGGTTATGCTTCAAAATAACCATGGTAATGCTGCCAGCAGCCATCTCCATAATAGCCATAACAACAACAACGCCAATAATAATCATAGCAGCACGATCAACCACTTGAATGGATTAATCAATCCAAGTATAAGGCATCAGTCCATCAATTTGCATAACGGTAATTTTCTGAATAATAATGCCATGGACGCAAGAATGAACTCTGTTATGTCAACATCTCCAATTAATAACAACTCATATTTAGCTGATTTGGAAGCTAACTATTGTAAGGACTACTCTTGTTGTGGTCAAGTTTTACCAACTCTTCACGATTTGTTAAGACATTACGAAGAAATGCATATTCAGCCTGATCAATCTCAATTAAATAATGACATGTCAATGTCCGATACCTCGAGGTCAAGACAAAACCATCATCCCTTAAATTCTAATAATATAAATCACAACAACTCGGTTATTGATGCTGTTTCTACAAATGAGGTGTTTTTAAATCCAAATACTAACTTGCATGTTGACAATAACCTCAATTTCAATATGAATAGTAACATGGTTCATGCCTCACTGTCTCAGTTTAGTTTTGATCAGCAAAATACCCAAAATATGGTCCATCCTGAAAGTGATAATCACACTAATAATACTAATAATACTAATATCAATAATAGTCATAATCAGCATCTTCGTCAACAACATCAACAACAACAACATCAACAACAACAACATCAACAACAACAACTATCACAACAACAACCAATATCTTTGGTTCAACAACAACCTTCAGCTCAGTTTGATTTCCAAAATCAACAAAATCATATCTTCCAGACTCAGATGTTTTCAACAAATCAGCAATCAAACTTCCCCTCCCAGTCTCAAAGATCTAACATACGTCGACAGCAAGCAAACGTACCACAACAGCATAAGCAGCAAATGAATCAGGTGCAAACACTTCAACAAACACCTCTTCAACAAACATCGAACAATGATATTGACAATCATCAAATTGTTGGTCTTGATACACAATTTCAAATGGACGAAGACGAGGACATGGATTCGGACATTTGCATTGATGACCCTGCGAGGAGACTTTACGTTATTGAACAGTCGCAAGACAGACCATTTCAGTGTCCTGTCATTGGCTGTGAAAAGACTTACAAAAATCAAAATGGTTTGAAATATCATAGAATTCATGGTCATCAAAATCAAAAGCTCAGAGAAAATAAAGACGGTACATTCTCTGTTATTAATCCCGCTTCTGATAAACCATATCCTGATGGCATGGGCCTAGAAAAGGATAAACCATATCGTTGTGAAGTTTGTGGTAAACGCTATAAAAATCTGAATGGTTTAAAATATCATAGAGGTCATACTACTCATTAATATACGGTCGTTTTTGCTATGCTTTGTTATTTTTACTTCTCCCTTACACTCTTGTTAATTATTTTGTTAATATCTTTTTTCTCTCTTCTGCTTGTTTGTTATTATTTCTTTCAACATCAGTCATTTTATTACCTTTCTTTTAATTATTAACTTTGACCATAAAGTTCCGCTACTAATTAGCCTCCTATTCTTTTTACTTTAGTTCTTTCAGTTATAAATAGTATCTTTATAAGTCTGAAAACTAGTTATAGTGCGATTAAAATCTATAGTAGAAAAAAATGCCATTCCCTGCTATTGACCACCCTATCCTTTTAACAGATTTAAGTTTATCTACAAAAGCTTAGTCATTATGGCATTCCAATACGTCTGTACCTTTGGTATTCTTCTAATTGAAGTTGCTCTCTTTTCATTGATCTCTGCCCCTCTTCCATCGAAATACCGTGCACCATTACTAAACGGACTATCAAAGCCATTCCACTCAGAATCAGTTCAGATTTCAATTAAATGTATATTTGGATTCATAGCAGTGATGTTTGCTGACTCGGTTAACAGAGTCAACAAGATCAATAGCGAATTGAATAGCCGTGAGTCTGGCTTACTTGATTTATCACAGCCACAAGCTGGTACTATTTCAAGATCCGAAATTCAAAGTAGAAGATTTTATGCCCAAAGAAACATGTATTTGACTGGCTTTTGTTTGTTCTTAAGCCTTGTTGTTTACAGAACTTATAGCCTTGTTTTTGAATTATTAGAAGTCAAAGAAAAGATCAAGGTTTTGGAAAAGGAAAACACAACCCCAATTTCCGAGGATGATCTCAAGAAGCAAATCAGTGATCTTGAATTGGAAAAGGAAGCTATCTTGAAGAAATCTAAAGCTTTAAATGATGAGCTATAAGTGCTAGGTCTTTTTTAGTTTATCTATAAACATTGGTAAATATTACTTCTTTATACAATTATTTTTTATAAGAGTTACTCTTATGTTTTGGAACAAAAGCAAAGTCTTCGCTGGCTTTACCAAGAAACATTTCACTAATTTTGATCCAATCACTGCAGTCACTTGAACCTAACAAAGTTTCCATTTCGTTTCTACCTTTCCATTGTGGTGGTCTTTCATTTAGCTTTGGTGGCAATCTCTCTAAAATTCCGACCGGAATATATCTATGTGTAAATGACATGAATTCACATAAAAATCTTCTGGCTGTATTGATACCAAAATCATCTGTACCCCAGTGTTCTAATGCAAAATTCGAATAAGTTTTCAAAATCTCTAGTCTTTCACTGGCTGATTTATCCAAATATTGTTGCGATTCAATTTCTTCAAAAATCCATGGCTTTATCAATGCACCTCTCGCAACCATGACAGAATCAACACCTTCTAAAGCCATATGGTGGTTCCAGTCTTCATAGGTAAAGCAATCACCATTACCAATAAGGTAGACTGGGTTAGGTCTATCACTAACATCTTTTTGTTCTTCGAAGTTCTCGTTGTATTCCTTCACAACTTTACCAACTTGTCCAATGTAATCCCAGTTAGCTTCTTTTGAATAACGTTGTTGTCTTGATCTACCGTGCACAGTAATGGCACCAATATCCCCACCATTTTCACCCAGCAAACCTTTAACAATATCAATTGCAACTGGTTTTGAATCTTGAACACCCATTCTCATCTTAACAGTGACAGGGATCTCTCCTGAACAATAGGCCATATTTTTCAAAATGGTCCTCATTTTTTTAGGATTTGCCATTAAACCAGATCCCTCTCCCTTTCTGTAAAGTAAATCAATCGGACAACCACAGTTTAAATTGATTTCACTTGTATTTGGAGCGTACTTAGCAATTGCCTCAGCAGCTTTGGCGGCTTGCCATGCTTTACCTGTTGCAATTTGGGCACCAAAACCAGGATACTCAGATTTATGAGCCTTGAGAAGTGCCCATTCGCTATTTTGACCTGTCATTAATGGCATGGTGAGTGACATTTCACTGTACGTAATTTCAGCACCAAGAGTTCTCATCAATCTTCTGAATGGTAAGTTACCAACAGTTGCTAAAGGAGATAAGATTTTTTTATCTTTATGATTCAGTTTTTTCTTTTCACTTGGCTTGATAACACTAGAATAAAATTCGTTTTCAAGTTCCTTTCTCTTCTCTGCTTCTATTTCCTTTCTGTCATCGAATAACTGAATTGATAAGTCACTCAAACGCAAAACCGCTTGTTTTTTGTTCAATGCTCTCTTGTCATCATTTGATAGCCAATTAACTTCACCTTTGTGATCATTCTTGTCGAAGCTTTCTTTGGTGGTCAGTTTATTTGTTTCCTTATCAAAATGTGAGTACAACCATCTACATTTGATACCCAAAGGACAATAACCAAGCGTTTCCCACACAGGACAAGTGCCTTCTAAATCATTTGGTTTTTGCTTCAAATATGACTCGACATCATGTGAAAATTTACATTCAGGACCTTTGATACAAGGTCTATCGCTATCAACAACAGATGGACATAGCTTAACTTGGTCTTTAACCTGTGTTAACTTTCTAGCCTTGTTTTGTCCTCTATTTTTCTTACCCTTTTTGTTTTCCTTACTTTCGTTTTCATTTTCTCTACCAACACGTTCTGCTGCATCATCATCTATCACTTCAGATCTGCTTGAACTGATAATAAATTCAGGTTTAATTGGTGCAACACCTTTTTGTGAATCTGTTGAATCTGGTTTATTTCTTTTCAGGTCATTGGATTCTTCAACTGAATCCAACTTTCTTTTCTCTGTAATAGCCTCGGACATATATCTTTCAGATACTGATGTATGTGACAAACTTTGGATAGATTTGGGTAACTGAAGTTCTTCTCTTAATCCTCCTTTGTGCAATGGGTAAAAAATTTTGATCTAAATATTTTTCATGGCTGTGCTACATCAAATTTACAGATATTTTTTTTCACATTTAGTACCATTAAACTTCCAGTTTGAATAATCCGTTGTATTTGCTAACTTCAACATATATCCGTTGACTGTCAATAGATTGGTTTTCTTTAGAAAATATTATCATTTTCAAAAAATGAATGAAATACCAGAGTCACATAGAGGCTCTCTCCCAAAAAGAGATTCAAAATATAATCCGTTGCATATCATCAAAAAGTGTCAGCAGGAAGGGAGACCAGTGTACGTAGCTGGCCCTATGGTAAGATACTCTAAATTACCATTTAGGGCACTTCTCCGTCATTACAACTGTGATATTGTGTACACGCCCATGATTTTGGCTAGAGAATTTGTTCGAAATTCAAATGCCAGATTAAGTGACTTCTCTACAAATAACAAAGACAAATCGCTGATACTCCAGGTTGGCACCAACAACGTCACAGATCTTTTGAGAGTTACTGAGATGGTGAAACCGTATGTTGACGGGATTGGGTTGAATTGTGGATGTCCAATCAAGGACCAAGTTCGAGAAGGCATAGGGGCGGCATTGATGAGCAAGGCAGAGCTTGTTGCTGCGATGGTGAAAGCAGTGAAAGATAAATATGGTAATGAGATTTGCATTGAAACCAAGATCAGAATTCACAACGACATCAACGAAACTGTTGCGTTTGTGAAATTAGTGGAAGCAGCAGGGGTAGATTTCATAACGGTGCATGGCCGAACTAAAACTACAAGGAGCAGCGTGGCCGCTGACTTTGACAAGATCAAAATCATTAAGGACAGCGTAGGCGTTCCAGTAATATCAAATGGTGATTGCTTCACTTCCAACGACGCTCTGCGTATAGCCAAATACACTGGTTGCGATGGTGTGATGGCAGTGAGAGGCATCTTATCGAACCCAGCTTTGTTTTCAGCTTACGATAAGTGTCCATGGGGTGCTATTGAGCTCTTCTGGGACTATGCTACGGCGTATGGACTACCATTTCGTCTCATGCAGCACCATCTAGCATGTATGATTGAAGGCCAGATAGACCGAAAACTCGTTATTCAATTGAACGAGACTGCCAGTTTGATTGAACTTCTTGATTGGTTTGACAAACACTTTGTTCTGAAGCGTTATGGTGAGTCTGGGTTTGGTGAAGCTGTAGAGATACCGATCAAAGAGACGTGCTAAGAGTGCTGAGCAGTAGAAACCCTCATCCAAATCTCAGCTTTTTATAAATTCGCATATAAACTGAAAAATGATAAATTTTCAGAACTTAAAGGAAGTATCTTTTTTCTACTACACTGTACTGAGAGGCCGTGAATGCTTCAGACGAGAATGCGTGCTTCATTCGGTGATTAGAGACGACAGGTTAAGATATTGTATTAGTCAGTGGACTGAGTTTTACTTCTACTTGTGCTCTTTTTTTTACCTTTTGTCTTCCAAACTTTAACATTGATGATGATATCTTTCTTTTTTTCGTGCCATTTTTGAACATGACATGGAGTAGCATCTATGTTTCCGACTGTTTCCTTTGCTTCGTTTTGAAGTGAGGTTACGCAGGGCATTTTTGTTGTTATGATGGGCACATTTGTCATAGTTACACTGAATTGTTAAAGTTTATGTAGTTGAACATTAGACACTGTAAAAACGTTGAGTAGAACAACCGCACTCAGATCTTTGCTGTGGTTTATTACTATAACTTAAAGGCTTTAGTAGGCAGTAATTAGCAAGATCTTCCGTCAAGCGCCTTAGACACAATAAAGAGATGCACTGTATATATATCAAGGTTGCGTAGAATGGCAGATACAAGGCGAATCATTGACTACACTGGCGCTGTTACACTAGTTTGAGTTTATGTCTTTTATTACTAAATCGTAATTAATTCTTTAAATAATTAATCTACAACTCTGAAATTTGGTAAATCATTCCAAGATATTATTTTTTTGAGTTTAAATGAACACTAAAAGCACATTATTTATTCGTCGTCTTCAACAACGGTAGTTTGCAAACCCTTAACAGTTGGAACATTGACAGATTCAACGTAAGAGAACATAGTGGACTTAGCGTTTTCGTCTTCGTTTCTTCTTCTGGAAATTCTCAATCTCATCTTGTATGGAACACCTTGAATACCTCTCTTCCACAAGTCAACGTTCAACTTTGGATCAACTCTGACATCGTCAGTACCCATGTGCAACTTGGCAAACTTCTTGATTTCCTTGACGGCCTTTGGAGCTCTCTTCTTGAAACCAACACCGTGGAGTCTCTTGTGGAGGTTGATGGTGTATTCTCTGGTGACAGCGTCCTTCAATTCCTTAGCCATTGTGGTATGTCTTTAATGGAGAGGTTAATCTAGCAAGCACTTCTAAACTTTTCACTATGTAACTTTCTACTTTTTTTTTTCACCAAACTGACTCTCCACACGCAGCTGCACCCTGACGCCGGGTAACAGAGAAGTTGTGCGCGCTATCCCGATTGGGAAATGTGTGACTGTCAAAAAACTCAACGTGCGGTTTTAGGGTTAATAGCCCTTAAGGAATAGTCACGTGCCAACGCTAAGGGTTCTCTGCCATTTATCATAAACCATCTTCAGGTTACTATCGATATCAAATTCGTTATATGCTTCATCATTGGTTTCGATCTGGTTTATTTGCCATTTGAGATATCTCTGTAATGCCAATTGACCGCAAACATCTAGGTCTTCACAGCTGGTTAATTCATCTTTGAATTTCTTATCTGTGTCAGTAACTACGCAGTCAAGTAACGGAGCTATGGCTGTCACTTCATGTCTTAAATACATGGCACTGACGATGGCCCAATAGATGGCTTGCAAGTGTTCCTTGTCACCGGCTTGCCTTAACTGATACACGTTCTTGTAGTACATATCAACCAACTGCACGTCTCTGCCATGATACTTGATCCAATTCAACAAGATCTCAAACCTTTGGTTCAATTTGAATTTGACTGCTTGATCATGCAGCACGTTTTTGGTGATGGACGTTGACTGCGTTCGGTTCAAGTAAATAAATTGCGTTATCAAGTTTTTGACTTCAAACTGAATTAGCTGGTCTTGGATCATCTTATCGTTCACCCCGCTCTGCAAAAACATAATCATGCAGATAAGCCGGATTTCCCACAACTTTAGGATATCATGAATTGTTAAGTCAAAGTTAGATAGCCCCGGGTTCAATATTAAGGATTTGCAATAATTGATAACTGTAAGATAGCCAATTGGACTCCGTTTAACATCTGAAGGTAGATCGCAGATAAATTTACTCAATTCTTTTGGAGTGGTATTGAATATCCGATCATCTCCACCTATGATTGCAAAGTTGTTGTAATTGAGCAACTGTGTGTACCTTGATGTGTTCATTTACTGTATCGTTGTCTGATAGAATCTGCAGATAGTTTTAAAAATTAGGCTTAAAGTATAGAAAAAAAAAAAGAGAGAAAGACCACATTGTTGATTGTTTTCGTATGTTACCAATTGCCTAATGAATCAAATGAAACTACCACCGATCTCTGTTTCAGACAAAAAGGAAATGAAATTGCCCTCGTTGGTATCGTTTACAAAAACAGTAGAAGACTCTGCTTCCTTTCAAACCCCGCCACAAAGCCATCACCATCACAATGATTCCACTGTCATTCAAAACGACGATACCACAATGATTGATGCCAATTCCACAACTGCAGATGCTGACAAGACTGCGAACATTGAAGTGAACCCCCTTGACTTGATTACTGTGAACTCGAAAGACGTCTTTGTTGCAGTTGACCAATTTCCAAGAAAACATTTGGGTTCCATTTTGTATGACGACAACGCCTTTGTTGAAACAATCCAATACAAGCTGATCAACTTGAACGAAGAGGATTCAGTCCAAATTGAAGCCATCAAAAAGCTACCACCTAGAACTAGCATTGAAGTTATTCCAGATTTTGTTTCGCATTATTTGAACTGCACATTGGACATTCACATACCTCGATACAAAACATTCAACAACAGCAATGTGTTTAACCGCAAAGTATGGGGCACTGATGTATATACAGACGATAGCGACATCGTGAGCGTGTTGTATCATTGTGGAATTTTGAAATCGATATCTCCACTTGAGGACGATCTGGAAATGGACACCCGTACTCCAGAAATCGACAATAAGACTGATGACATCAGATACTACCCAAAATCAATTGTGGGAGTGACCGTTGCAAACACCAACAGCATATTCAGTGTCCAGCCTGATCAACATAACATTGACCACAACGAAGTTGATGACATGCTTATTGTCAGAATCGTCATTTTGCCCGCATTAAAGTGCTACCAGGGCTGTTTCCGCAACAACTACAACTCAAGGAGTTGGCTCAGCCAGCACGATGGCGGCTCTATCGCAATAGAGCATGTTCGTTGGGACTTTTGTGGAGGAAGACGGTGGTGCTGAGCAGCGTAGCTTGTGTACACTGTTCCTATTATTTTTTTATTGGCGTTATCTATATTTGAATTTTTTTTCAAGAGTCTGTTTCAGACATAGAATTTGGCCAAAATGAGTGATATGTCGCCAAAGAAGCGTTCTTGGAAATCAAGACTAGTCAATAATTGCGTTTCGGCAATGCAGACTCTGAGAGATGTGACAAATCAGGTTTTAGATGAGTCAAACGACCCGGAATTTGTTGAAAACCTTTTTGACTCGGACTCTAATGACCTTCAGACAGTTTTGAAAAAGGAAAAGGACCTATTATCAGCACCGTCATCTACTAATACGATGGCAACAACAACGACAGAAGAATATGATAAGAAAGCGTTCATTCCTGATAACGACGTTTGGGAGACCCAGCGAGCAAAATGGTTGACACCAACTCTTCCTCAAAAGACCATCACCAAACGAAAACATAAAAACAAACTCACCACTTTGGATGACTATAACGAAGAAATGTATCTTGCTGTGTATAAGAATTTGGTTGTGAGAGGGCGTGTTCTCAAGGACGGACTGAGTATGGTCGATGGTTTCAAAGCTATTTATGTGGGGTGGGAGGATGATAAGATGTTTGAACGTGTGCGGAAGGGTGGAGTGCCATAACTTGTTTTCTGTCAACTCATAACTTGTCATTCTCCACACTCCACATTTCTCCGCTATCTAAATACACAACATGTTTAATCTCTATAATATTAAGTCTTTTGTATCATTGGTATTTATTCTGACCACTAACTTCAACTGAGATCTTTAAGTATAGCTGGCTAATCCAAATGCTTTAAAGTGGCTTCCAAAATTCTGATGTGCTGATCGATAAGCTCAACTTCTTTTTGAATTCGGATATTGGCCTGTTTTCCTAATCGCTGTTCTGTCTTATGTACTAGCGTGCTGAGATGTGCTCCCCTTTTGCACATAGCACTTGCATTGCCATCTAATTCTTTTTGTAGTGTGTCCATTATTGTGTCGTTCTGGTAAACAATTATGTGATGATCTGGCTCGTACTCCAAAGACGCCAATGTCTTACGCAAGAGAGTCCTAAACTTGCCGTTTTTAATATTGTTTCTCTGACGTCTATTCTGCTCCGCCGCAAGCATTTCTTCCACTTTACTGTTCATTGCTAAGCTGTACAATAACATTTAGAAGAATGAGATTCGTAAAGCGCGTTTGCAAATATGCCAAATGCCACTATAATGCAATTCTTCTTTAAAGATACACAATTATATATAAATGGCTGTCATTGGTAGCTTACAAACTAAAGCGCTACCTTCACCAAGTCGTACACTGCCTACATGTATTGCGCAGACAGATAAAGGTGAGCGTGTCTTTGTTGCACACATCAATACTGTATCAATATATTCTAAGAACAATCCAACCATTAACATTGATACCCAACAAAGAATAAAGAATTTGTGCTATGTAGAAGGAATAGATGCACTTCTGATTGTATGGGACTCTAAAATAGAATTGTGGGATTCAAATTACGTGGCAATTAAAGAATTTACAATGAACTTCAAATTATCAAACTCTTATACATGGTCAAGCCAACCTTTTCTCGAACAAGATAATGATTACAGCAGCTCAAGGAACAAAGTTAATTCTTCTCCTACTAGTACAGTCAATCATATGAGCAATAGTCATCAAAAGGGAGATTTTGATGCAGATTATAATGAGAACAAATCTAATAATAATGAAAACGACAATAACTATTATGAATCACGGGCCACAAACACGTCATCAGATTGCATATCACTTGCTACAGTAGTGAAGGATGTTACTTTTCCTTTCGAAAAAACAGCCGCTAATAATGATATAGTTTATCTTGCATTGGTCTCCAGTTCCCAAATAATCATTTTCAAATGGATTAATGGTACATATAGTGATCAATTCAAATTACACGTTTTAAATATTTCAACTTTGGTATTTAGCACAGAAAATGATATGTATCTTTTGACAAGTACAGACTACAATGACTTAATTCACATCCACCTCGACAGTTTGAAAATCACTCACCATAATCTACAGTCTGTGATTCAGGCATCAAACACAACTTTCTTTAATTCTAATTATGTCCTGAATATGATTTCCTCTAAGCCGAGTCAGTTGATATTTGTTAAACCTCATGAAATAATTAAAATTTCCACAACTGATTTCACGCTGTGCTCTCGTCATTTGATAACACAAAAAGGACTCAGATTTGCATCATTCTTTTTCCCCTTCATAGCACTAATCTACAATACCACAATTAAATTTTGCAGCACTGAAACATTTGAAGAGATTGACACAATACCGCTAAATTACAAGGGACATATTGTTCATTCTTCGGTCACATTCAACTCTCTTTCTTTGTTGACAAGTTCTAAAATTATTGAGCTTTATAAATTTGATTATTTTCAAGTTTTAATTAACCTTGTGGAAATGAATCTATATGATGAGGCAATTCACTTAACAGAACGTTTGGCGCCATCTTATTTTATTGATCCTGATAAACTCAATGTTTCTGGTAAACAGATGAAGTTCATCAATGTCAGAAAGCTTGAATTGCTAAAAGCGCAAAAGCTCATGGCAAATGATAAATTTGCTGAAGCAATTAATATATTCACTGAATACTTGGCCCCTCCAGACCTAGTTTTTAGTTGTTTATCCTCTTCTTTGAAACAAGCCATAACTCTCAATAACGCTGATTCTACTCAACCTATCGCTGCAAATAATACCAAAAATTACGATGAAAATAACGGCAATGTTGAGGATTTACAACCACTTCAAAAGAAAATGCTCGATGAAAGAACCGTTGAACAAATATATCAATTAATAAATTTCATGACTGATTCAAGAAGGAAATTATTACGATTATTAGAGAGCAAAGATACCAATTTCAGATGGCACAACTACGAAATATCTTTACTCGTGTATAAGATGGAAGATTCCAAATTTTCAGCCATAGCTAACTTGAAGCAATTGGATGATTACTTGTTTAATTGCTATCTTTTGACGAATCCGAAAATTATAAATCCGTTTTTGAGGTTAAAGAACTATTGTTCATTAGAATTAGTTGAAAAAAAATGTTTAGAGTATCATTACTATGATCAGTTGATTGAGTTTTATTTGAATCGAAGAGAAAACTCGAAAGCAATAGACCTAATATTGAAATTAGAAGACTATGACAAATTAGTTGCCTATATGAAGAACATGATACTTAAAGATTCAGCAAATATCGAATTGGTTTTACAGTATATGCCAGATCTATTAATTAAGCAACCAGATAGCTTTAAAGTGATTTTTCTGAATAATACAGTTGATTATGATTCAGTTTCTAAGCAAAAAATTTTAGAATTTTTGACGGCAAACAACATGAATAAATCATATTTATGTTTTTTGGAGTATTTTGTTTTTGACCTACATGATCATTTGTCATCTCATATCAATGCTTTATTCAAAATTTATTTGACCAACGTTGATCGTAATTATGATAAGATTTTAGCGCTCTATGACATAGGGAATTACAATGTTGGCTTGATTTATAAAAACTTAATGCAATTAGAGCAAACAGATAATGTAAAAAAGCTTCTAATTGAACCATTAACAAAATTAGGAAAGTATGACGAAATTTTAAAAATACTAATAGTTGACTTAGATACCATTTCAGAAGCAATCAACTTTGCTTTCAACATAGGAAAAATAAAAGGCGATTCACTTTGTAAGAAGCTGGTTTTCAAAATATTAGATATTTGCCTAAAAGAAGATGGCAATAACTTGATTGTTGATTGTCTTCTCAATGATCCTAGACTGAATTTTTTGGACTTTGAAGAAATTCTAAATAAATTACCAAATGAAATGTCAGCTAGTCGTCTCTCAACGTTTTTGATCTTGAACTTGAAGGATATGAACACTGTTAGCAAGCAAATGGCATTAGAAAACGAATTACTGAAAGTAAAAGTGATTAATCTAAAATACATTAAAACCCAAAAAGAAAGAGCTTCAGCTAAAATTACAAATAGCTCAATATGCCCCAAATGCGGTAAAAAGTTTAATAAGAGTGAAATTTTATGTTTTTATCCAAACAACGATATCGTTCATTATGGATGTTCAAAAAGCAGATGACTAAGTTGGGTTTGTAAGCTTAATTATTACACCATTTAGCATCGCTTGAGTAAAAAAATCTGGTCTGTTACTAAATAATGACAGTGTTATATTATATGTATAAAACCTTTAACGACTATAATGTTCAATTATAAATATTTAATTTGTAGTGATGAAAGTAACGACGCTGGAGCAATACTTCGTTAAAAAGTCTAATTCGTTGATTTTAGTGTTATTAACCTTTCTCCATTCTTCTAATGATTCTAATACTTGTTGGGATTCTTCTAGATTGATATCATGATCATCCTTTGCTGCCTGTTTAATGTTATAAAGCACGTCTGAATGATTTTTCAAAAACATATGTGTTAAGGCAATGACAATTTCAATATTTTTATTTTGTTTCAACCCATAATTAACAGCGGATAGTAGTGAAACTACTTCAGAATACGGTGGTGTAACAGATAATGATTTAATTTCAAAGTCCAAGTTTGCTGGTGACATATCTACAATTAGTTGAATGAATTTTTCGTAATTTGACGTACGCAACAATTTTGTGAATTCGGTTTCAAAGTTATATTCCTTTGACTGATCAAGTTTCAATAACCGTGAGTCTTCCTTCATTTCAGTGTTATGATCATTCATTTTTTCAACGACATCCTTTCCTAACTCACTTTCAATAGCACCATTACCAACTTTAAGACCAGTAAGCTCTAAAAAGAAAGGCAAGTTTTCCTGTTTTTTTGGTGCTTCTCTTGGCTTATTTCTCTCTTTGATATTATCCAAGTGTACTAGAGTATTGAATTTGTTTCTAGCACAATGTGAAAATGACATCAGCTCTTCGTCTAAATGATTAGGTGAGATATAGACACCATCTTCAATTTGCAAATCTTCGGCTTCGTCGAATGCACCTTCGATCATACTAGCACCGCCTTCACCGCTGACATTTGGTAAAAGGATATTAGCAAAATCGGATTCATTTTCAATGTGCTTCGTTGAAATTGGGATGAACTGTGATTTGTTTGTCCACAATGAAATACCTACATCATTTACATGAGCAGTTGCTAAGTATTCACCATTTGGTGAAATTTTCAAGCAGGTTGCAACTTTTGGTAATTTGATTCCGTCAATGCATCCACCGGTTGGTAAATCCCATGTTCTGATGGTGGAGTCAAGAGCGGTGGACACAATCCATCTACCATCATGTGAAAAGTCTATTGCAGTAATTCTATTAGTATGACCGAACAACTGTCTTACAACTTTTTGCGTCACTGCATCAATAATAATTATTGATAGATCATCAAGTGCAATTGCAAACAAGTCACTTGACCTGTGATAAACTAATTGAGTGATTGGGGAATCAAAATTCAGTTTTCCTAAAAATTTAGATCCAGAAAAATCGTAAAACCCAACAACCCCATCAAGACCACAGGAGACCATTTTCCTGTTCATTCCATCAACTGCAATACCAGTAACAGCTTTTTTGTGTAGCATATACTTTTTCCTCAATATACCCGATTGCATGTTATAAGCACCTATTCCACCATTTGATGAACCAACAAATGCAAAGTTACCACACTGAGACATGCTGATAGATTTGACAATACCCCCGTCAATGGTTGGTAATTTATATTTACCAATTTTTTTATTCTTGGAGTGCCAAGTTCTAGCAAACAATTCATCTTGATGGGCAGTTACAATATTATCCCATTCGCCAATACGAGCATTTTCTTGAACAAGGGAAATAATTGGAGGTAGCTTCATCCTGTAATGATCTGGTAAACCAGCCTTCTTTGGATCTTTTTTAGATTTACCTTCCCTTTGAGAAATTTCGGAAGATTGAGCATCTTTACGCAATGAGAATGACCATAAAGATCTGTCTTGTGAAGCAGATTGGATAAAATGAGCAGTTTCATCTGCAAATGCGATAGCAGTAGGAGGCGCAGAGTGACCACCACGAGATCTTAAATGTCTAGGAGGAGTGACGACAGATGTGTTAGTTTCTGAAAGAACAGGATCAAAAACAAATTCCTTGATTGTATTGTCGGCACCTGTACTAACAATAATAGGTTGACCATTGAGGAATTCAGCTTTAGACACACCACCAAATGCTTCCTTATGAGCGTTAGTCAATACATGAACACGAGCGTTTTTATTCAAATCATAGAAAAATATGTCACCATTTCTCAATGACGCTAAAACATGGGAAGTACCATCAGTCCTGAAAGAAATAGATGTCACTGTTGATGAAGAACCAGTGTTGATAGTTTTCAAAACTTTACCCTTTTTCAAGTTGAAAATCTTGAAGAGTCCAGTATTGGTACCAATCGCAATGTAGTCCAATGCGGGAGCAGATGAAACACAAGTTATAGGATCTTCAAACTCACTGGATGTATAAATAAGTTTGGTGGTTTTAATGTTGTAAATCATAATGTGAGCAGATGTTGCAATCACAATTTTATTCAAATAGGTGGGCATATGTAACATATCAACAATACTACCATAGGCATTATTAATTTCGATTGAAGTGTAGAAAACAGAGGGAAACTTATCTGAAATTTCTTTCTTTTCGAAAACATGGAACTGATGATCAGTTGAAGCAATCAAATAGTTACCAAATATGATAAGCTTATTAATTTGAGCGTTTTTCTCTGGAATCTCCATTTCGTATTCCAGTCTACCTCTTCTGAAAACGCCAATTTTTGATCCGTATGCACAGTACACAAAATGGAAATGTGCAGCAACAGAAGTGATTGGCGCCGATGTTTGTTTGTTAGAAACAAATAACAAATGAAGAGTTGCAGCGTCATAAATTTGGAATGATCTGCCAACAACTGTTACAATGTAGAAAGTTGCACCTAATGTTCCAACAGCAAAGGGAGTACCGTTAGAAACATGACCAATCACTCTAAAGGGACTGAAAATCTTAGATTTTTTGACAACATCCTTCTCTGATGTGATTAGAACCTTCTGTTTTTTGGAAACTGTCATATCTGACATCTTGAATGTACTAACTGGCAAAGCTTTAACGAGAAGACGAATCTATATAATGAAATATTTTAAAAAAAATTTTTTTGAAAAATCTTAAAATGAGAGATACCACATAGCAGGAATTTTGCCTATAAACAAGTGTTTCCGTCTTGTACTTACTTGGTTGCCCTGAAAGTATTCAAGGACTTCAATTAACCATTAAATATTGATTCATTTACATCTTGGTGTCTCCCTTTTTCTATTATATGCAGCAGAACATAGACAAGATTCAACTATCGAAAATGAGCTTTTTCATTTTGTTTTATAATTTCTCCTAACCTACTATAAAAATACATGGCAAAGAAATACGATGATCGTGGTATGCCATTGCGATCATTCATTTCATTATTAATGCTTTACTGAACCATTATAAACCCGTTTTCTTCCTAAAAGTAAGAAAAAAGTGGCAAAAAACAGAACATAATTTTAGGAAGTCGCTCAGCCAGATTGCTGAGCGCTGAGCCATCAAAATATAGCTGGCACGTGAATTTGAAAATTCAATTAACTTCTTTATAAGCTATCTTTATTGGATAAAGGATTGAAATGTCAAGACCAATCTTTAAGAAGACGTCAAGAGCCGACAGCGAAGCCTCTATTGACTCACTAGTCGATGAAATGCCTAGCGAGTTGACATCAGAGGCATTGATGCAGCACAAGAAGGCGATTGCTTCGATTGCACCAATCCTAGAAGACTTTGTTCCAGTTCTATCAAAATCAGAGGTTGTTTCTCCATCTAATGATGCTCTATCAAGAACGGTGTCGAATGTTTCAGCTTTAAGCATGAAGGAGCAGCCTCCTGCCTGTAGCGTGTGTAACACGCCTTCTCCGGTTATCCCAGAAGAGGGTGTATCATCATCAGAAAACAATGCTACCGGCTCTTCTCCACAAACTATGAGTGGCACCAGTACCCCAACACCAAGGACACCGTCCCTGACTCCGTTACCTCAGCCAGCGTTGCCAAACTCGTCGTCATCCAATTCGTCTAGGAAGACACGCTCAATGTCAACTTCATCCTTTGCAGACATTCCTCAAACACCAAAGATGCCAAAAATTGGTACCATAGGTGTTTGTGCGATGGACAACAAGGTCCTTTCAAAACCGTGCAGACAAATTCTACAAAGACTATTGGCCACTGGTGAATTTGAAACAGTCATCTTTGGTGACAAAGTTATTCTTGATGAAAGTGTTGAGAATTGGCCTACTTGTGATTTCTTGATTTCTTTCTTTTCAAAGGGGTTCCCACTTGAAAAGGCGATAAAATATCAAAAGCTGAGAAAACCGTATTCTTTGAATGATTTGGTTATGCAGAAAGCCCTTTGGGATAGAAGATTATGTTTACAAATCTTGAAAGCAGCCAATGTCAGAGTTCCTGAAAGGCTCACCATCTCAAGAGACGGTGGCCCAAAAATTGACAAGGATTTGAAAAAGAAGCTGGAAGCCATTGGCGTTAACTGCTCAAGAGTTAGAGAACCAAAATGGGAAATGATTGATGACGATACTCTTATGGTTAATGGTGAAGTACTCAAGAAACCTTTTGTGGAAAAACCTGTCGATGGTGAAAACCACAATGTATATATTTATTATGCCAAAAAAAGTGGTGGTGGTGGTAGAAGACTATTCAGAAAGATTGGTAATAAATCAAGTGAATTTGATCCTGAACTCAATATGATCAGAACAGATGGCTCATACATTTACGAGCGTTTCATCGATACTGATAACTTTGAAGACGTTAAGGCTTACACGGTTGGTGCTGAATATTGTCACGCAGAAACCAGAAAGTCTCCTGTTGTTGACGGTATTGTTAGAAGAAATACACAAGGCAAAGAAGTCAGGTATTTTACAAAGCTCTCTGAAGCCGAGGTTGTTATGGCACAAAATGTTTCTAAATATTTCCAACAAACTATCTGCGGTTTTGATTTACTTAGAACAAATGGTACGAGTTATGTTATTGATGTTAATGGATTTTCCTTTGTCAAAAATAACAACGAATATTACGATACATGTGCCAGGATTTTGAGGCAAAAGTTCATTAACGCAAAGGTTGCTCGTGGAACTGCAAATATCCCTATGAAAGTTCCGGAAAAGAAACAAAAATGGGTTTTCAAAGGGTTTGTCTCTGTTATTAGACATGCAGATAGAACTCCTAAACAGAAATTCAAATATTCATTCAAATCACCAATTTTTATTTCTTTGATGAAGGGCTATAAGGAGGAAATTATTATCAGGGAAGTTAGGGATTTGATGATTGTCCTGAAAACTATCAAGGTTGCCTTGGCAGAAAAATTAGAGGACGAAAAGAAACTTACAATTCTAGCAACAGCGTTAGAGAAGAAGGTCAATTTCCCAGGTACAAAAATTCAATTGAAACCATCTTTGAATAAGGAGACTGATGAAATTGAAAAGGTTCAACTAATCTTGAAATGGGGCGGTGAGCCTACCCATTCAGCACGTTACCAAGCCTCAGATGTTGGGGAACAGTACCGACAAGATATTCAATTATTGAATAAAGATGCACTTAATGATGTCGAAATTTATACCTCATCAGAAAGGAGAGTTGTGGCATCTGCTCAATTGTTCACACAGTCATTTTTCTGTGAAAATGAAATACCAGATGACTTCTTGATGGTGAGAAAAGATTTATTAGATGATTCTAACGCTGCTAAAGATCTCATGGATAAAGTTAAGAAGAAGTTAAAACCATTATTGAGACAAGGTGAAGAAGCACCGCCACAATTTGCATGGCCACCAAAAATGCCACAGCCTTTCTTTGTCATTAAAAGAGTTGTTGAATTGATGAATTATCATCACACAATAATGAACGAAAATTTTGCAACTAAAGATGTCGATTCATTTCAAAAGGAGTGGTGCTGTCATGAAGATCCTTTTCTATTCAAAGAACGCTGGGATAAACTTTTCCAAGAATTTGTCACTGTTGAGAAAGTCCATCCTTCCAAAATTAGTGAACTATATGATACAATGAAGTATGATGCTTTGCACAATAGGGAATTTCTCCAAAAGATTTTTGTATCTTCTTCTCATGAACCTGATAACATCAAGTCTTCACTTGTTAAGCACTATCCAATAAATGTGTTGGCAATGAATGATTTTAGAGTCAACGATAATTCATTAGATGCAAGTTCGGCGTCTTCAGAGCAATCTTCAAATCCAATTGGATCCATTGGGTGGGTTCTCTCATCTTCTTACACGCCATCGTGTTGTGGCAACAAAGGTCATTCGTCACCATTTGATGATGCTAAATATGAAAAACTAAGAGAACTGTACAGACTTGCTAAAGTCTTGTTTGACTTCATTTGTCCTCAGGAATATGGTATTGAAGATCATGAAAAATTAGACATTGGTTTATTGACATCCTTACCATTGGCAAAAAAGATTCTACAAGATATCAAAACAATCAAAGAAACAGATTCGGCGGCAACTAGAATTTACTTTACTAAAGAATCTCACATTTACACATTATTAAACGTTCTTTATGAATCTCACATACCAATGAAGATTGCAAGAAACGCTTTACCTGAGTTGGATTACCTTTCACAAATTGTTTTTGAAATCTATGAAGCAGAGGGTGCAATCCCTGGTACAAAGAAACATAGTGTTAGGTTGTCGCTCACCCCTGGTTGTCACACACAAGATCCGTTAGATGTTGAGTTGGATGAAAAACATTACATTTCATGTATTAGAAGAATCAATTTAACAAGACATTTGGATATGGATTTAATCCACCAGAAGCTTAAGAGTAGATTCAATAGAGTTAGCTTGCCAAAGAAGTTCACTCCTCTCAACATTACCAGCCCATTACAAAATTCTGAATTGTAAAGGCTCATTAAAGGTTAATAAACTCAGCTAGGTTCAAAGTTTTTACTAAAGAACATTTTGTAAATGTAATTCCCATTTGTAGTAAGAAAAAAAACATTCAATATTTTGTTGTTTTACAATGTAAGAAATCCCAATGTATAACTGAGTAGATATGAGAAAGATCTAATCAGTGTAAGTTATTGAAAAATATTGTTTACTTTACCAACGCTCCGTTAGTGGCCGATTTCGCAAAATAGAAACACAAACACTGCAGCCCTCTGACTGCGTCATTGGATGTATCCAGTATTCTCGTAAAAGAATACTGAACTAAAAAAAATAAAATATATTAAACTTATAATTTTCATAGCAAGTTCTTCGTTTGTCCATTAGCACCGATTGAACTTTATATTGAGAAACGTATATAAAAACCACAAGAGATGTAAATTTGATGGAAAACAAAAAGGAAAAAAAGGTAAATATCGAAAATGTTCAAATTGCGAAGGAAGAAAATGTAATCACTAAAATAATATGATAGTGTGTCCTTTTTTGAAAAAATTCCATTTGGCATCTTGTTTTGTAGGGGTTGAAATTATTCAATGTTCAAAGCTTAGACAATGGAAGCTAAAGAATCGAATAAAACAGAAATGGATTCACCAAAATGGTCTCTTCTTATACACTCAGCAAAAATAGAAGAGACATCAATAACAGTCAATTTTTTGCAATTCTTTTGGGCCTCCTCAGGAATTGGATACGTGTTAGTAACAATAATACCATCAATGTATTTACATTCAGATAATCTTTCAAGACAGTCATTAGCAAAGATACCGTGAGTGGCAACGATATAACAGGCATTGGCACCACAGTTCATTCTTAGATGTTCAGCAGCGGCAATAAATGAGGTGTGTTTGTCTATCATGTCATCAACAATGATAGCAGGTTTATTTTGAACATTACCAACCAATGTGATTAACTTTTCAAATGCAACAAATTCAGGTTCATCCTCATCATCGGAATTGTTATTTTCAAAATTGAGCTCAGACTCTTTTGAAACCAGTTCAGGCTTTGCGATAACAGCTACAGGTTCCTTAGAATCATCATCAAGAACATGACCTTTAACAATTCTGGCGGTTTGAATTTCAGCAGAGCAATCAAAGCAATCCATTTCTGCTGACTCGATCAACTTTTGGGACTTCTTTGTCTTCAAACCGTTGTAGCCATCCTTGCTTCTTCTCCTGTCAGTGTGAATCATAGCAAAATTGATTTTCAAAAGATCTGCAAGAGCAGTGACTCTTTTGGTACCACCTGGGTTTTTCGACACGACAACAGCATCTTTGTAGTCTTTGATGTTTTCTCTGATCCACTTGGCCAAAGTTGGGCCAGCGTAAAGATTATCAACGGGTTTTGAAAAGAAACCCTGCATCTGAGACGCATGAAGATCCATTGAGACAACGTGGTCGGCACCTGCCATGATTAGCAAGTTGGCCAACATTCTGGCGGTAATTGCACCTCTATGCTTCTTCATCTTTGATTGCTTCGAGTATGGGAACTGTGGGATCACTGCAGTGATCTTTGCAGCAGACCCACCCTTACAGGCGGAAATCAATATCAACAATTCCATAATGTGATCGTTAATACTGCCAGACCCGGACTGAACGATGTAAACGTCTTCATCTCTAACAGAAATGCCAATCTGCACCGAAGTTTCTCCATTGGCAAACTTCTTCAAAGTTGCAGGTGCTGGCTCAACACCCAACCTTTCACAAATCTGGTTTCCAAGCTGGGGATGAGAGTTACCAACAAAGACCTTGCACTTTCTCATGTTTGACATTATTTCCTGCTGTTCTTAATAAGATATATCTCTTTATATTTATATGTATATCTCTATATGTAAAATTCGGAGGTATCTAATATATTTTTGGTAAAATATACTATATGGTTGAGTTGGTTAAGGCTAGAGCCCTTGAAAAGTAGCTAACATTAAAGGAAAAAAAAAGGGTGTTCAGGTAGATGAAAAATGTGAAAAGGGGACAAAAAAAGAAAAGAAAAAAAAAATTTTCTTGAAATTTTTTTAACATCACGTGACTAGCACGTGACTTGTTTTGCGCCACAACTTACAACACTGGTGTTGTCGTAGTACCCTGTGGCGCATTGTATACGCCACAGATTGTTTTGGGAAAGTCGTCACGACCTTCCCCAATAGGAAGGCTTACAAAGAAAATTAAAAAAAACTTCCTTTTCTCTCAATAGTATTGCGGTAGAAGAAAAAATATGCAAGATAACCGCACATATTTTCTTTTGTATATAGAGATATAGAGATCCACTAGTGAGAAAGCGTTTAGTAAGCAAAGTCACAGTGGTCTAGAGAAAGCTTTAAGATGCCGCATCAGTTTAATTATACTACATCGCAAAGAAGAGCGTCAACATCCATAGTGGGATCATTAGGACGTTCGGGACTCTTTATTCCTCAAGATTTTATCAAACGTGATAAAAAGGACCTTGATGAGGTGCTGGAAACAATGGACGCCGGCGAGGACGAGAGGTACGATTTGCCTCTCTCACATTCAGACACTGGAAGGGCGGCTGCTAGTAACAGACACGAGTCTATTACGCTCTTAAAAGAAGAAGCCAGTTTACTGCAGGCTAATAAAATACCAATAAAGAAAAACTATGATGACAATGTGAGTCACGGTAAAACTTCAGGTAGCGGAGTTGGATACGGGTCGATATCAAACGGAGGCCAAAGCAAGATATTTGACAATATAGGTGACATCAACGATGACAATGAAGAGGAAATCGATGCCATCATGGACTCATGGGACGAAGCAATCAGATCAGGTAAGATCTCAACAACTACTGTTTTTGAAATCAAGACTTTAACGTCGTCATCGATCCCCCTTATCCTTACATTTTTGCTACAGAACTCTTTATCCATATGCTCTATCTTTGCAGTTGGTCACATCTCCTCCGAAGCGCTTGCTGGAATCTCATTGGGATCTATGACTTCCAATATCACCGCCATTGCTACTATTGCCGGTCTCGCATCATCTCTTGACACCTTCCTACCTCAGGCTTACGGCGCCAAAAAATATCACCTAGTAGGATTGATTTTCCAAAGATGTACTCTATTGATTTTCTTTATCATGACAATTGTTTGCATTTCGTGGTGGTTATTTGCTGAGACTGTGCTTATGGCTTTAATTCCTGACAAAGAGGCTTCCAGATATGCTGCTCAGTACTTGAAGGTCACCACTTTTGGTATGCCCGGTTACATCCTATTCGAAACTGGTAAAAGATACCTTCAGTCTCAGGGTATCTTCGATGCTTCAACCTACGTGTTATTTATTTGTGCTCCATTGAACGCAATCATGAATTATGTCTTCGTTTGGGTCTTAGATTTCGGTTACGTTGGTGCCCCTTTGGCTGTTGCTATTAATTACACTCTTATGGCTCTTGGTCTGTTTGGGTATACCATTACCACGAAAAACGAAATTCAACCTTTGAAATGCTGGAATGGTCTACAATTAAACAAAGCGTTAAGAAATTGGTCCGAGCTGCTAAAGCTATCTATCCCAAATTTGATAATGATTGTTTCGGAATTTCTTTCATTCGAAATTTTAACTCTGTTGTCTTCCTATCTTGGTACTTCTTCATTGGCTGCTCAATCCGTTTTGGGTACCATGGCCTCCTTGACCTATCAGGTCCCATACGGTGTTTCAATCGCGGCCTCAACGCGTATTGCCAATTACCTTGGTGCAGAATTACCAAGTAATGCTTACATAACATGTAAGGCATCATTTTATTTCACTTTTGTCATCGGACTCTTTAATTTCTCTTTTCTATATTTTGGACGTGGTGTTATTGCAAATTGGTTCACAAATGACCGTGAGGTTATTGCAATTGTTTACAAAACATGTCCTATTGTTGCTTTCATGCAAATCTTTGATGCTGTTAATTCAGTTACTGCAGGTTGTATGAGAGGCCAAGGTATCCAAAAGATTGGTGGTTATGCAAATTTGACTTGTTACTATTTGTTTGGGTTACCTTTATCGTTTTATTTTGCATTTTATGTTGCAAATGGTGATGGTGCGATGGGTTTGGTTGGTTTATGGGGTGGAATCACTTGTGCACTAGCCATCATTTGTTCAATTCAATCATATTTCGTTTTGAATGCTGATTTTAGTAAATTAGTACAAGATGCTTTAAGGCGTGCAAACTCAGATTGAGACATTACTTGGAAAAAGGATGGCAATTGATTCAAGATTGTAAAAAGCATCACTTATTATCATTTGTGTAATAGTATTTTTAATTTTAAAATTGACGTACATTAAATCAGCCATTAAACCTTTGGTATTTTGATTTATAGACTAACTACTGGTTCTAGACTCTAGATCAATGTCATCAATCAATTTATAAATTTTATTTTTGAGTAGATACAATTTAAGCAAAACAGGTATGATATCTTTGAATGTTGAATGACATTCCCTTAATGATAATGGTGTAAAGCCACCATGTATCAACTTTAAAGGATTGTACACGTTAAGCTGATCTGCATTTTCTTTCTTAGACAGATCCACGCATTTATTCTCCTTTAATCTAAGTTTGTCATCTTTGTTCTCAACGCCCAAAAATGCACCTCTTATGGAATTGAACAAACTCAGTTTCATCTCATCCCGTTCTGTTGATTTGATAGATAAAAGCGTTTTGGTTAATTGGTGATTTGAAACATTATATCGTTCACAGACCTTACTGTAGCACGTAAAATATTCATTCACTAATTCAGCAATCTCATTTTCCAGGTTTAGTCTGTTCAGTTGTGCATTCGCTACAACGTTTTCTCTTTCTTTTTCTGTCGTGCCGGAGGCTATTCTGTCTCCAGCTTGCATTAACGTTTAAAATCAAGCTGTTGTAGTTCAAACATATGCTGATAAAAACTGTGAAATTTTGCAATCGGACCAGTTCAACCAAAAATATTTTTTTAAATGATTCGTTATTAGAAAGAAACGCCCATAATAGAGAATGGAAGTTACATAAGACATAAAGTAAAATATACAAAGAGCTGTACAGCAAATCAAAATGCAAACAAAAAGGGATCATGCATTCAATGAATCAGCATAAGAATTCATGTTAATGATATCCAATCCGCTTAATGTGTCACTGATGCTATCATCTAGTCCTAAGTCGCCGAAGAAATCCGTTTCTTCTTCGTCATCCTCGTCATCTTCTTGCAACTCCTTCGTCAAGTCAGGATCTAACTGTTCGAGAAGATTTATGATGTCACCCTTTTGATTATTGTTGTCCCGCAGAATCATCTTGGAATGTCTGAAAATGATCTCCATCACTCCCGTGTCCCTCTCGCTGGCTTCAGTAGATGGAACAAATTCGGTATCTAATTTCTCCAAAGCTAAATGACATTTCTCCAGTTGAATGTCTATTGATTCGTTATCTGAATCGCACGGTATGTCCTCTAGTTTGAGCTCTGTTATTGTACTTGGAGGTTTGGGAGCTATTGGTATAGTCTGGAATTTATATGTGTAATCGTCATCATCTTCTTCCTCTAGGACCTCATTCAGTTCGTTATCTTGAGGAATAGCTGGCAGAAGGGGCCTTTTGAGTTCGAGTGGGGACGCACAATCATTAGAATTGGCGGATTGGTAACTCATTCTTGTGAAGGTAGATGAGTTCCTCACTGATAAAGAAGATAAAGAACTAGTGGTCCTCCTATGGTTAAGTTTGGTTGCTAGAGATGTTGATGACAATGCGCTTGAAAGCTTTGTAGGTGTTGTTTTGTTGAAAGAGAACGCTTTCAGTGGGCCTGGGTCCAATGTTGTTGGGTTGAATTCATCGTTGTAAGTTTCATCCAGTTCTTCGTTTCCTTTTTCATCTGCACTGTTACGAAGAAAGTTGTTTCCTTCTGGCAAGTATCTAGTCACTGCCGCCTTATCGGCTAAGTGGAGAGATTGTTCAACACCAAACACTGTCTTGGTGTCCATATGGCACACATGCTGGAATCCAAAGGGTGATGAAATGGATCTTGTAGAAATCGGCGGTTTAACATTCTGTGTTTGCTTTTTCCAGTTAGTGAAGGTGCTTCTTATTTTTTTCCCAAGCTTAGGGCTCTGTGAGTCTTCGATCCAAAGAGAATCATAAGCCATTTTGATATTATCTATGTTAAGCTGACCTTCAATTAGATAGAAGAAAAGATTCGCAAAATAGGATCCACCTTCACAATTAAACCTTTTCCTCCCTAAGGGGTATAAATTAACGATGAAAGGGGGAGTGCAAAGGGACAAATTTGGTATAATAGGGAGGATTGGAAAAAAAGCTTAAGGAGAATCAACGTTTCCCAATGCAGTAATCCAGCCATTCATCGTGAAAATTAACGGTTGTAGCGGTAGACGCGTTGTTCTATTGCATATTTCGCGTTTGGTATAGAACTCTACTCAGTGTGCACGACGTGCACGGGACACTCAACGAAACCCTTCTTGTTGATCCAGTCTTTGATGCAGTGGTAGTGAAAGCAACAGAGGCATTCTAACCTTCCGACTTTGTCACCGGGGTGAAAGTCGTCCAAGCAGATAACGCACTCGTTGTCCTCGTTGATGTTTCCTACATTCTTTGGTAAGACCGAAATTAACATTCTGTTCCTAGCACGACGCAAGGCACTGGTAGTATTGTTGGTAGGTGACCCGAATTCCTGCTGCGTTAGACACTGGTTAATATGAGCCTCCCGCACAGCTTCCTCTGGGCTCTTTAGTGCTTTACCGCATACAGGGCACTCTTCTTCGTCTCTATTACTTTTTGCTCCTGCTCCTTGATCGGCTATCGCAACCTCTCTTGTAATTTCTACAGGTTGCGATTTAAGCACGGCGTCAATTGTGGTGTCTGGATTAAAGTTTGTCGGGTTTAGATTAGCCAAATTAGACCCATTCGGTGCCTCGTCGCTGCCACTCAGGCCTTCGCTCTCTTCTCCTCCACTTTCTTCGTCTTCGCTGTCGGTATCACTGACTATTCCCATAGCGTCTTTCAACATTCTCATTTCATCATAGCATCCGACACAAGTCCGAAACCGAGCATGGCTCAACCTTCCTCTCACGTAAAAGCCACTGCCTTCAATTTCAGGAAACACTACATACGACATAGGTAAGTAGCAAGTGAATTTGTCGCAACATTGACTACAGAAAACCCTACCACACTTTCTGCAATGGTGTCTCCTATTAAAAAACGTAAATTTCTTCAGGCACCTGGGACATATCTTGGCTTCCTTATCTTTCTGCCATATAGGGTGTTCGGTAGTTGATACCCCATTACTTTGTGCCTGCTGGGTATGAGCACCAGAATCAATACTATTATCAATAGCACTTACTACATCTAAATGAACGGCATCCGCACCAGAAACACCAGAATCCACATTAACGTTATCCCCCCCTTGACTAATGCTGTTGCTATGGGCGAGAATTGATTCAACTTGTCCTGATAACCCATTTTGCCTGTTACCAATCTGAACTTCCTCCATTAATGATAAATAATTTAAACTATCTTTTTGCAATTTACCACTTGCGTTTTGTCACTTATTTCTTATTCCAACAATTTTCAAACAACTATTACGCAAAGCTTATTCTAAAACTTTGCAAGTACCTTATTCAGTAAGTTACGATAAGGGTTGAAGGAAAATTAGTAGGTCTGTTGTATAAATAACGCCAACAAAAAAATATTTATCGCATGGAAAGGCTCAGCATATTCAATGATAAACTAGAATGAAATAACATGTGTTTAGTATCGAGTAAAGGCAACAATAGTTTGCTCTATTAATGCGATAAAATATAATATACTACTTAAATGAATAAAAAACAATAATGAAGAGTATATTTCCTAGAAAAACTCATCAGCTTTTCTTAAATAAACACTTCTTAGGGATAACGTTAAGGAGCCAAAGACGATCAACGCTAAACCGCCGGTAAGAAATGTTGTTGTAGTGCAAATTGACAAATTAGATCCACCACTGACAAAACAGTTATTATTGTAATCAACTGAATAAAGCGTATTATATGATAAATTGCCAATAGATGTGGATGAATTGAAGATTCCCCAGGTGGTTCCTAAAATTTCGAAGCCATAAATACTACCAAGTATAGCGGGAAATAATGTGAAAATTGTAGAGTTCAATACAGCATTTGAAATCAATAGCAGGTTCATATTTACTAACGGAATTGGCATGCTTGATAGATAAAGGTACGATGTCCCACATAAAATGACGATAATGCAAAAAATAGTAAGCCTTGAAATGTTGAACTTTGTAGAGACATAGTCGGTGGCAAGCATAATTGCAAGCCTTGTGCATGTTGCACTTATAGAGTATATTTGAAGACTCTTTCCAAGATTTTCACCAAGATCCAAATTACCCAATATTGAATTTAGATTGGCAATAAAAAATTCAGTTGTTGTCATAGATGCTAAGCAGCACATCATTAGCAAATACATATATGGATCAGTTAAAAATACCCGTATCTTTTGTTGATAGGTTGATGAATACTTAAGGGTGTGATCCAGTGTCAATTCCTCGTCAATATTATTAATAGACTCTTCGTCATTGGCCAAGCCGTATCGTGAAGTTGGCGATCCCAAAAGTGAATTAGTTGGACTATGAAGCACCGCGCCAGCACCTGACAGTAATGGCGATGTCTCAAAACTTTCAAATCGTTCTTGGACTAAATTATCTTCAGCTTCAAAAGTAATAACCAAGTCAGACAGCTTACATGCCACAAATGATAAAAATACGTCTAACAAGAGGACAAGGAGAAGAAAATACAAAATGTTAGTGAAATTCAATACCTCATTGTCATTTTTCGAAATTATTTGGATAATCTTTATCTGAACAAATACGGAAAAGGCCGTCATCAAATTCGGAGTACTAATCGCAATGGTTTTATGGTATTTCCCGAAAGACTTCACGGAATTTAAAAGACAGGAAAACAGGAAAGTCACATGTGTACCGCCCATAATGAAGAAGGCAAAATAAATCAGCATTTTGTCCACTCCATGATATATACTGAGTAAAATCATGTTGAACGAGAACACATAACCACCAAAAGCCATTACAGGAAGAATCCATATCCCCCATGTATCAGCGACGTAGCCACTCAATGTAGTGAACAAGTTCATACCTAAAACCTGGCAAACGATGATTGTATTTATTTCGTTTTGTGAATAATGTAAAACGGAGTCAAAGTACTTTGCAAACACGGAAAAAAGTGATATGATACCCATTCCAGAGCATGCAAGTACTGACAAGATAAATGATATAAGATGCAGTTTGTAAGCACCATGCCTTTTGTAAAGCTTGAATAATATACCTCTGACTATTCGCATGTCTGATTCACGATAAGAACTAACTGTAAGATATGTAAAAAAAGATAATGATAATTTAAACTAGTGCAACTTGAAATTCCAGTGTGTAAATTTTCAGTAACCTGACCTGTTCTCAATGCTTAATTTCCCCCCCTGTATCCTTTTCTGTAACCCTACAAACACGGTGTGGTTTCAACAGGGTAAAGTCTTTATCAAATCTGGCGCATCCCGTTGTACAAAAAAAATAAGTGTGGCAAGAGTGCGACGTTATCTGTGTTGTAACAAAGTATTTTCATTTTTCTTCAGTATTCATACGGCGGCGTTGATTGTCAACTATTACATATGGCTAAGCATGTGCTGATGGATTGCTCTGTATATATACATATTCTTTATTATATTATTTCTTCAATAATTTTACTTTTCTTTTGTTCTTTCCCATGTCAAAAATAAAATCTGTTAAAACTTTTGGAGAAGTTATGAATAGTTTTGACAATATTAAATGATTAACATGACGTTTCAGTTTAAATTGACTGTTCTTTATACTACTTAGGTTACCTAATTTTTTAATCAGTTACTGTTGTGGTGCCTTCGTTTTACATTGGTTTGGCAGCCCGATATATGAAATGGAGTTTCGTTGAATAATGCAAAGGCGCAAATACATAGTAGCTACGCTCTTCATCTGCTCAGCGAATATATATTCAATTCCTTGATAGCTAACAGAAAGAGAAAGGAATGAACGATTGTAAAGTAGTCAACGTTTATTCGAATTTTCCCATACACTATAACTTGCATAAAAGCTGTATCTGTTCAGACATAGTGATTTTGAATAGGCATAAACCAATATAAATTTGAGAGACAACAATAAGAATATTGTTTCAATTTGTACATAGCCTTTGCCTATCCTTAATAGAGTTTAAATACGCGTAATTTGCTCACAAGTTTGTCAAGAAGGTTTGCCTTGTATGTTAGACCACTTACATAATAGAGGGCTGATAATAAAACTAGCTTGGTCAAGTTTTCTTATCGTACAGAGAATATTGTAATACACATATATTTTTAGTGATCCTACCACTTTTTGTATTCAAGATATTCAGAAAGAGGCAAACCCAGTTTTTTGATTTGGTGAAACACATTTCAGGTAGACATATTGAGAAGCCTGTAGCCATATAGTAGGTGCACCAAACTTGGTTGGTATCTGAATAATTGAGAAAATTCCTTTTCACTTTTTAGTTCCATTTTATCCTCTACACGCTTTTTTCTTTTTTGGTGATGTCCTATCGTAGAAGAAGAGCAAGAAACACGGGCGACGATATTCCAAATGATGTCAAGGGTCCGTCTTCAGCCTTAACATCGTTTTTAAAGGAGCAGGGGATCAATGCAGAGGGGATCAGATTAAGATACGAAGAGAATTTGAAAAAAGAACAGGAACAATTGGAAAGGATAAAAGAAGAAATCAAAGAAGAAGATCCAAAAGACGATATTAACATTGAACTATCGAGTAAAAGGGAAATCGATTCTGATGAAGAGGAAATTCTGTCAGGCGACGAAACGAACACCGTGGATGATTTGAAAGAGCAACTGAAGAGAAGAAAGTTAAATGAAGCGGAATACGAAGATGACAGCATCAACAATAATAACAACTCTGATAACCAAATCATATATTGTTTAGAGTGTGATAGAAAGTTCATGGTGTCTGCTTATTCGAAAAGGGTTGAAAAGTACGGCAAAAAAGGTTATCTCTGTTCTTCTTGTACAAAGATTCAACTTCGAAGAGACAAGTTGGCAAGAAGAATGGAAATAGAGGAGAAGAAGAAGAGAAAGAAAGTTGCTGCTGCATTACTCGACAAAAAGCAGTTTAATTTGCCAACGTTGCAAGATATTTGCATCAACGTTATCACTGAGAATATTGAACAAATAGACATTTTACATGATGAGATTGGACTCCATAACAAGAATAAGATCTGTAGAATTCTATCAAAAAATAGATCTTTGAATAACAAAACAATGTCTTTGTTTTTGACTCAAGATACCAAAGAACTAGAATTTTGGGATTGCTCTAAAATTGATAAGGCTTGTCTGAACAAGATAGCTTCATTCTGCCCCAACTTAGAAAAACTAACCTTAAATATGTGTGGTCAGTTTCATAATGACAACTTGATTTACTATACCAAGAAAATGGACAACCTGAAACACCTATCACTTAATGGTGCCTTTTTGATTAACGATAAATGTTGGCAAGAATTTTTTCAATCTAAATTGGCTAGAAACTTACTAGGTGTTTCAATCAAAAATACCCATAGAATGACATCAGATTCTTTAGTAACACTTCTCGAAAATTGCGGATCTAAATTGGAAAGTTTATCATTGTCCAGATTAGATGGATTGAACTCAAAACCTGTGTTTGACCTGCTACCTCATTTTCTCACCAATCTAAAACATTTGGATTTATCTTCTCCTCATGATGAGGATTTAATTGACGACGATTTGATAATTCATTTGTTGGCGACCAACAGTGAAACACTTCAAACATTAAAACTTAATGGGTGTTCTGGTTTAACCGACAGATTCCTTATAGAAGGAGTTAAACCGTTCGGATCAAACTTGATTAGTTTATCATTGAATGAACTGGACCAGATAACGGATTCGGGACTCGGTGAATTATTTGATGATTGGTCTGCCAATTCAGGTTTATTAGATGTTAGTTTATCTAGATGCATACAGTTGACAGATGAGTCAATCTACAAAATGATGCTGCATTCCCACGAATCTCTAGTCGAACTTAATCTGAACAGTGTTAAACATTTGAGCGCGAATCTTTTTAAGAGACTTTCTAGATCTTTGACGCTACCACTGCTGACATCGTGGGACCTTGGGTTTGTCAGATGCGTAGATAATAGCTCCTTAGCGATTATATCGAGAATTTGTCCGGCATTATCAATTCTGGAAGTTTATGGTAATAATAAATGCACAGAAAAAGCAATCATTAGGAAAGGGTTAACGGTCATTGGCAGACAAACTGACTAGTTATTTTTACATAAAATTTGTTATATAGTACAATTAAAGTTAGGAAGCCAACCATAAATTTGAACGAGTTCTCTATATACTTTCACGAATATATTTTAGTAAACTATTGGCCTTTTCAACGTTTCTAAATTGGGGCAAAGGATTGGCAACGGTTTTTGATCCTAAAGCTTGCTTGAAATCTTTTATCCCTATAGGCATGTCTTGTCTAAAGCTAAAAAGTGATTCACTTAGTGGGATTGGATTGGTTGTAATCGGAATACCCTCACAAGTAGCTGCAGGATGTCCATTTTCGTTGAATAATCTTCTATCAACAGACTCTTCGCCATGGTCTAATGAGACCCTAAGTTTAAGATAATGCTTTTCGTGGACGCTAGACTCTGTGTCACTTTCAAGCATCAGCCTGTGAAGATCTCTTTTTTGACTGTGCAGTTCTTCTATCGTTGAATTTTTAAAAACAAAATCGATGTATTGCTTGATTAAGTTATTGATGTCGTTTGGACAGAGTTGTGAATAAAGCTTGATGTAATTGATGATAGTTGTTAAATTTTGTTTGTTTTTTTGGGTGAATTCAAATTTAAAATACATGAACCAGTATTCTCTACTACATTTAACGATATCAGTCTCGAAAAAGGCACTCAGCAATCTTCGTGTTTCATCAACATCTTTGTTATTTATCCAATAATATCTGGCAGCCGTTGCCAAAAGTTGTCCTATTGTTCTGTATGTAAGAAGTGGGTATAGTTTTTTTAGATCTTCACCGTGGATAGTTGTATTATATGTGGTATTAGGTCTCTGCTTCTTAGACGGAATTTCATGGTCATCATTTCTTTGTTTTTCCATAGTTTTCTCTTTCATATATAAATGAGTAGCAGCTAAAATGTCCTGAATAATATCATTTTTGTTTTCAGAGTTTTCAATAATGAAATTAAGATATTTACACACAGGATCACTATTAGTTTTGTTTATTTTTATTGTTGACAAATAAACTCTCTTGACCGCATTTGTGTCATGCAATTCTAAATCCAAAAATTTTGCATACATGTATCTTAGATCTAACACGTCATTAGGAACAAATTGATCACATCCTCTATTAAAAACTTTAATTATAGTTGTATTTTCAACATTGTTTTGGATTAAAAATCTTGAATATTTTATCCAAACATCTTTCAAGAAACAAGATGGAACCAATGCTCTCTCATACAAAGATATTTTGTCAAGTAAACTTAATTCCGAATTAGTGTCTTGGAATTCAAGATATTTGATCCATCCGTCTAGTTCATCAGATGAAATCAAATTGAGATCAAAATCAACTTTTTTCAATTCTGCCTCATACTTCCACTTTTCATTTGTCAGCCTTTGGACTCTATTGAAATTGAGGTAAAAAAAAGCATTTACGATTTCTGTTGAATTTGATTCAATGTGTTGATCGACATTGATTCCTTTATCATAATTTTCTAAAACAAATTTCTTCAACTGATCTGATGGAATTAAGTCCGTTATAGTGAAATTGCCAGCTAATTCCATAAAAGATTCAAAATACCGTGAATATTGGTGCAATGGTATCTTTATAATTTTTAGAAGCACGTCAATGTAGTCATTTGAATTCCTACCATCATTTTTTAAAATGTAATCTAGATAGATATCCCAATATTCATGAGAGACAAAATGCTGTCCAACATACCCAGCTCCTCTCTTGAAAATCAGCTTCATTTCTTCACTGGATTTCAAATTATTGCTAACTAAAACATTGACATAGTCTATCCAAAGCTCCAAAGAATAAGGAAACAAATGAATGGCCCTTTCTATCGTTTGAATTGATGCCCCAAGTCCTTCCAATTTAGACACCAACCGAATATACCGTTTCCAATAAGCAATGTAATATGGAAATTTCGCAAATAAGAGCTCGAAGTCATCATATAATAGACCTTTCAAGTCTTTTCTAGAATTGAACAAATGGGTGTGATCATGTACCAGATTTTCATGATGTTGAACAAGTTGTGACCACAGAGACTCATCATAAGGATCATCAGAAACCCTCTGGCGTAAACTGACCCATTGTGGAAAATTTTGAAGGGCCGTAGAAGCCATGCTCTAGTTAAAGTTAGTTAACGTAGTATTTCGACTTTTTTGTAAAGAAAAAAAAATCAATTAATTAATACATCAAATGTCAACAGTTTATTTCTAAATATATTAGTACGCAGTACAAAGATGGGTCCTGAAACAGGTAGAAATGCGTTGCAAACTTTCCCTGTCAAAATGTGCACTGATGAAGAGATTGAAAGGCTTCGTTTCCACATGTTAAGGTTTCATTCTAAGGCAGTGATTGATCCTTCTACATTTGAACAGCCAGCCAGACTACACCGTAAGGACCCTAAAAACTTACAATTCCAGTTGTCATTGAAGGAAATGGTAGAGCAGAAAAAGAGGCAGGAGTTCGAGTTACAGCAACAAGACGAGATGAGACAGAAATACAAGAAGAATCATGGCCTACCAGAAACTATGACTGATAAGGAGGTTGATGAGTTGATAGCCGTCGAGGGTATGACAGAAGAGGAGAAGAAGGTGTGGATGGAAAGTAAAAAAAGACAGGGACAGCATGAAATGAAGATGGAGCAACGAGAAAGAGATTTGATGAAAGTTGCACCAGATGGAGAAGGTAAAAATGGAAATGCAGTTGCCAAACAAAATCGAAATAAATTGAAGAGGACGAAACAAGTTAAAGTTTACAATGAAGAAAAGAGAAAACTAAGATACGAAGAATTCTATCCATGGGTATTAGAGGATTATGATGCGAAGCAAGCCTGGGTTGGAAACTATGAAGCAAACGAAACAGATTCCTACTGTATGTTAATTTTAGATGAAAAGGAAAAATGTTTTAAAATGGTTCCTATCGATAAATTCTACAAGTTTACCCCAAGAAATAAGTATGCGACATTGACTTTAGAAGAAGCAGAAGCTAAAATGGCTGACAAAACAAGAGTTTCTAGATGGTTAATGAATAAAATGGAACGAGAGGTTGAGGATGGAACACGTATCGACTCAAGATATAGAAAGAGGGCTACGAATTTGGTACATGATCCATTGTTTGATGATGATGAAGGGAATAGAAACGAAGAGGAAGATGGCATGGACTATGAAGATGAATTTCAAGATGATGAAGAAGCTCCAATTATGGAGGGTCCAGATGACGAAAAGAAGTTAATTGAATCTAGAATGAAGCAAAACATGTTGAAAGCGAACAATCTGATTGAGAAATCAGATGAAGAAAATGATGATTTTGATGATTTGTTTGACTCTAAAACGGTTGATAAAGAAAGCAAAAAATTGAAGAAGGCGCTAAGTAGGAATGCCATTAATGAAGTCTATGCCTCTGACGATGAGGAAGATAATCCTTATCTTACCGAGGAAGATGATGATGAAGAAGAGGACGAAAAGAAAGACTTACAAGATTCCGAAACAAAGGTTAAAAAGGAAAATGAAGACGAAGAAGATTTTGACGATGCAGATATGAAATCCAAAATTAAAAAAGAATCAGCTGATGGTTCTAGAAAGAAAAAAGAATCGAAATTATTTGTGTCTGCCGTCAACCAAGGGTTTGTTACAATCAAAGCTACTTCTGAGATACTCAAAACATTTCAAAAAGGTGAATGGAATCCAAAAACAGCAATAAAAAGAGAAATTGAACAAGTTGAACCAAAGATAGAAACAGAAGGACCTCCAATGAAAAAGGTGAAACTGGAACCGGGAACAGGATTCAATACAAACAGCAACGACGATGATGCTCCGTTAATATCTAAGGACATTGATGACTTGCTTGAACAGGGTCCTTTGGAGTTGAGTGCTGTTGTTCGTTTATTAAAACGGAAAGTGGCCAGTGCATCCAATAGAGCTTTGCTTAAGAAGTTTCTCAAGGAGGACTTTGTTGTCAGAAATAAGAAACTATACAGGAAATCTCAGATACCTTTATGAGCAGATCTACCCAATAAGGAAATTTGGATATGAAAATTATTTTCACCATAGTAAATGTCAAATTTTTCATTTTGTACTTATAAATAGTTTAAAGGTTTAATAAGCTGTGTGTAACATCGAGAAACTGTAATGCCAAGTGAATTAGAAGAGCTAGTTGGATTTCTTCACGATCAAAGTTCGAATGTACGTGAAATAGCGCTGGAAAACTTAGTTCAGTTTTCACCAGGTGGAGCAAATAATAATCAATCCATCTTCAAATACGACAATTCTAGAGCAATTCCAGATTTAAAGCAACTAGCGAAAGAAAAGAAAGGTAAAGTTGTCAATGAAGCTTTGACTATTTTAGTTAATTTGTGTGATGACAACGAGTTCAGAAGGCTTATTGCTGAAGATAAGGATTTCATCAAGTACATCATTGAACAGTTGCCAAATCCGCAAAATATCAACGCGGAACTCATGTGTATATTGCTTTCGAATATTGCAAAAGAAGATGCTATTCTAGGTATCTTTGACATGGAAATAAAAATTGGTGATGATCAAAAGGAAGTTTTTCAGAGTAACAAAGCAATGGATTGTTTGATGGATATGTTCGTGAAAGGTTCCAATAGAGGCATCAACAAATATGCAGTTTATGATTATTTATCATATTTTTTTGCTGATGTTTCCAGATTTAAGCAAGGTCGTGAATATTTTGTCCAGGAACAAGAGTACGACAATGTAATTCCATTGACAAAACTTTTAGTATTCACTGAAAAATACGATGCCAAGATCAGAAGAGAGGGTGTTGCCTCAACCATCAAGAACGCGTTGTTTGATATCGAGAAGCACATGACCTTTTTAGATGAAAGTATCAATTTACTTCTTTACATTTTATCACCAATTGCTTTACCAGGAAATAAAGGCCTGTCAGACGATGAGATTTTTGATTTACCGGATGAATTGCAATTGTTGGACGACGATAAAGAAACAGAACCATTGCCAGAAATCATTTGTGTTCACTTAGAATCCATTCTATTGTTATGTTCAACTAAGAGTGGTAGAGAGTACTTAAGAGGGAAATCTGTTTATCCTATTATCAGGGAGTTACATAAGGAAACCAAAAATGAAAAGATAGCAGAATTGTGTGATCGTATTGTTCAAATGTTGATGAGAGACGAAGGCGAGCAAAAGAGTAACGAGGAAGAAATTGAGGAAATCAAAGGCATGTTAGGAAAAATTGAAGACCTAGACGCTCCATTGAAAACCCAGATGCATGCAGACGAGGATGTTCAAATGAATGAAGGAAGTGAGAGTGAAAGTGAGGATGAAGATGATGGTAAAATGGTTGTTGTTTGCTAAGTGTTTTGCCAAAATATGCCTTCACCTCTAATATACATTTGTAGATTATACTCTTTTTAAAGAAGTTTAATAGAAAGTTACTATATCTTAAAATTTCATGATTTTAACTTAATTCACTATTTTTGGAACATCGTGTTAAGTGATAAATTCATACAGAAGAAAAGTAATTGAAACATAAGAATGAATATAAAAAGTTATATAAGGTCATTTCAAAAAGATATGAATAGTCAACTAAATACCATTAACATTTCTGCGATCCTTTCCAGTTTGAGTTAAGGATTTATGATAACTAATAATTGATTTTGTTTTATTTTAATATATTTTGTTTGATATGATGAATAAATAATGATAATGTTCGGGCCCATAGCGGTACCTTTAGCAAATGGACATGGCTAACTTAGATGCATTTATTCGTCATCATCTGCATCTTCTGTTTCAAAACCGGCCAAAACTCTTGGCTTCAAGTCGCTCCAGAGCTTACCCTTGTTTCTAGCTTCGTACCAGGAAGTGACGGTTTCATCAAAACCGACTTGGAAAACGAAGGTAGCTGCGAAGACTGCAGCAACAAAAGTAGAGTTTCTCTTAAAGATCAAGTTAAAGACAGCAGACATTTCGTTAAATCTAGACAAGTAATTAAAGAGTTACAGATACATTTCGATGATATTTTTTTTCCCTCTTCTCGTTGATGGAGTTTTTTGCTTTCAAATATCCGCACCGATTTTCTTCAATTTCTATTGGTCAAAATAACGCTCATCTGCTCAGAGTCCTAAAAATACTGTGAAGCTAACCTTTATTCGTTTTGTTCACTGGATTCTCGAGATTGTGGTGTCTGCTCAGATGCAACTGGCGGTGTAACTCCAGGAGAAGAATGCTGTGAGTCGTAGTCCACTTCAACATAGCCAGATTCTTCAAAACCATCAGCATCATTTTCTTGGTCGCCATCATGGTCATGACGGTTAAAGAACCCTCTAGTCCTATTAGGTATCGAAAAGGTTCTGATATTACCTTCCTCAATTTCGTTTTCATCAATAACACCATCTTCATTACCATTTGTGCCTTCCATAATGACAAATTCTGGCGGCGTCGTAAAATGATCCTCATGATCCTCATCATCATCGTCATCATCATTGTCATCATCACCTCCATTTGCACCAAACATATCGTCAACCTCATCAACGTCATCAACATTGTCAACATCGTCGCCATTGTAAAATTCAAAATCATTATCGTCACCGTCAACATCCTCGTCCTCATCTATAGCCATCATCCATGGCCCATCCCCAGCATCTTCATCATCAGTTTCTCTAATATCGTCTTCATCATCATCTTCATTACCTGTAAATAGCCAATCGTTGTCTCTCAACATTTGAGTAACTCTTGGATCAATTCTACCATCATTGACAAAGTTGTTAATAAAAAACTCTCTTGGTGTAGTCATCGAGATGTTGATGCCATTTGGTTCTCTTATACCAGGAAAATGAAGAGTATCAATAACACCACCATTATTGTTCATACTACGTCTAATCAACCTATCAATTCCACCAATTCTTCTAACAAGGGAACGAACTAGAGTCTGGTCAAAAAATATTTGTTGCAAATGTTCATATCGCTTTGAATCTAGTGTACCAGAATCACCTAAACCAATGATACCTTGCGAAGGTTCACCATGCCTATTCAAGTAGGGTGATTCAATCGCCGCATTATCGATAAATGCCATTTTAGTAAAATAAATTTTCAAATTGTTCTTCATTGGGTTGAAAATCAAAACGGAAAACCTATTCATTTTACAATCAGTTACATGATTTGCAGCTGATATATTCCCATTTATGTTATCTCCACAGTTCAAACATAATAATTCATGCTGATTTCTTTTGTTTTTCTTTGAATGCAAATTTACTAAATCTTTCAACTTTGCTGGCAAATCAATCAGCTTCGCCCTATTTGGATAAGGAATGTTCGCTGTGCCATTCATATTTCTTGTTAAATGTGCATCATCATCGTCTCCTAAATAAGGAGATCCCATAGCATTCATTGATTCAAAAAAGTTAGTGAAAAAGTTGTAGGCATTGCTTTGCTCTGGTATCATTTCTTCCAGCAAATGATCGAGGTTGGGTGTAACGGACTTTTCACCCATTTCAAAAGCATTGAATAATTGTTGAACCAAAACTATTTGCCTCTTGCAATTTTCAAAATTTGTATGCAATAGCTTATAAAGTAAACAGGTAAGGCTAATATTGTCTTTGAATTCTGCATCATTGTTAATGAATGCATATTTCAATAGCTTACTCAAACTAAATCCTGCCCTCAATAAAGTTCCATTTGAATGAGGTTCAACGGGATCTTGAAACGCTCTATTTAAAAGTGGCTCCAATTGTAAATTTTGTGGGTTATAGAGGTATCTTTGTGTGAGGGCTAAGGTTGTTGTAGCAATAGTTTTAATGGTTGCAATTCTGAAAATGTCTTCTAAAGATTCACCACCTTCTAAAAACAAAATCATAATCGTTTGCACAAATCCCATATGTGGATCTAACAAATATGTTTCATAGTAATTCATTTTATCCTCATCTAGCTGATGTTTGTCGCTATAATTCATTAAAGTTCTAAATTGAAACAAAGATCTGAAAAGTCTTAAATGAATTTCAGGTATTTTTAGGCTGACTTCGTTCAGACCTCTATTAGCAATTTCAAAAGCCTCTAAACTGTTACCAATAATATTTGAGAGACCAAATGTTGAGAATTTTCCATTTTGAAACATACTTTTCCACTCCTCTTCCGAATGTAAACCAATCACATAGTGTGGCGCTGATACGTACAAGGAAACATTTTTCAAACAAATTTCCATTAGTTCTTTCATTATGGTCACATAGGGTTCACTGGTTGGATCATTCAACTGATGAACAAGAGCTTTGGTAAAAACAAGAGTCGGTGAAGAGTTTAATCCACTATCAGGTTTCATCATTTTGTCATATGTAACACGCTCGTTAAATGAAGATGGGTCAATTTCAAAGTTTCTCATTTTCATTGAAGGAATGAAGACATTGAAAATACCTTCACACAACGGACACTTAAAGTTATCATGCTTTTGCTGCTTTTCTCTTAACATAGTGAGGAAACATTTATAATGCATTGCGTGGGGACACCCTGTAATAACAGCCTTTTCAATGACACAATTCGCTGGAAAACCGATTTTGGAAGGAGGTCCCGAATAGTCGGATAAAGTTTCACACATTAATTTCGGTGGACGATTTGCAATGGTAGGAATTTGCCAAAAGATAGCTGAAGTCGATACGTTACCAGGAATTCCAAATATTTCACTATTGTCTTCTGGTTTTTTACACAGAATACATGTTCTCAAATCTTCAGTATTCGGTGATTTATCTTCAAGTGCTGATACCTTGGAATCACCAGCATTTTTTATTTTAGATGTATCTTCTTCAAAATAATTACTATGTTTGTTTACGAAGTCATTCTGCTGTTTCATCATTTTCTTCATGACCTTTTTCTGACGTTTCAGTGC
This sequence comes from Saturnispora gosingensis, assembly GCA_030570395.1. Taxonomy (NCBI): domain Eukaryota; kingdom Fungi; phylum Ascomycota; class Pichiomycetes; order Pichiales; family Pichiaceae; genus Saturnispora; species Saturnispora gosingensis. Next base: position 283,567 of record JAJLVU010000009.1, read on the forward strand.
CAACCTCTTTGTTCTTTCCATTTTGGTCTCCAATGTTTTACCATGCTTGGATTTCTTATACTCGTCAATTTTGGCCTCACCAAAGCATGCAATTAATGAATACATAATGGTATCGTCTTCTAATAATAGCAACTCAAGAATCGTTGAAGCTTTCTTGGCAATAAATTTTGGAACACCTTCTTTTTCCACAACACCTAATAATAAGTTGCAAATTGGTATATTGATAAAATGTTTCAAATTATGAGCTACTGCATCTTTATCATCGCAATTAGGCTGTTTTTCATCCAGTATGATGGCATGAATTAATTGTAGCGTGGCATTCAAGTGACTGTCATTGTCTGTATTGATTGCAAAGCCCAAAGCTTTATAAAGAAACTTCACTATTTTTGCAGATTTCATAAAGTCACTTATTGGTTTAAAATTCACCATATCTTCCTTTGATAACTTGTGAAGTTTTGGAATCAAAACTAAATCATCCATTTTTTTATTTTTTTCAGCTGCTAACTGTTCAAGTAATGACTCTTCAACAGATTCAGGAGCGTTTCTATTATTAAGAACGTCAAAAGGATCAAATTTTTCTAAATAGGACGACTTTAGCTTATAGCTACCATAATCATTGTAGGACTGTGGTGGAACATATTCAGCAACAGATTTTAAAATATCATCCAACTCTTCTACTCCATTGAACTCCATTTTAATACTGGAATATTGCAATGGCTTCATTCCAATTGTTGAAGCTAGTTCAATTTCAATCTTCAACTGAGTAAATTTTTCAAATGTCATTTCACTGTCAAAAGGTGTTCTAAATGTAAACAATTTGTAAAAGAATAAAATGACATCACTCAAAATACCACTGGAACGTTCTTCATATATCGACTTACCAAAATCTTCTCCGTATTCGTAGCAATTTGTGAACATAAATCTGTCCATAATATTTTCTAAGGATAGTTCCTTTGCTAAAATACCTGTTTGAATAACAGTAATGAAATTTTCTGGATTGTAATAATAATTGAAAAAGTAACTTGCTAACCTGACGTCAACACCATTCCTGATCCAATAATTTGAAGTAATCTGAGCTTCATAAACAAGTGGTTGAAGTGCTTCGTCTGATACACCTAAGAATGTCTCGTGTTCAGGAGAAAAGGTCACGCAACCATTCAACAAATGAACATGAACGACAGAATTATTGATCAAATCAACATTGAAATATTTGTAACCCTTAATTAATTCACCAAGTAATCCAATTAGAGGATGAATCATAGTTACACCATCAGTGGTAACATTAAAGTTCACAAGTGTTTTTGAATCATTGTATGACCTTGGTTTCAATTTTAAATAGCTTGAAAGAATGGTTATGCTTTCCTCCAAGTGATGATTTCTTTTGTCGAATCCGTAGGCAAATTTTCCCATCAAAACGGTGGCATCAAACATTCGATAGGCGGCAGAGTGGTACATATTACATAAATCTTGCTCTTGATACTCAACATGATCACCTTCCTTTCGAACTAATTTATACAATTCATCAAATGCACTGAACCAAATGATCAACTTTAGAAAAAAAGATTGGTAAAACATTTCATCAGAGCCAGAGTGAATAAACATCAGTATTGTTTTGAATCCTTCTAAAACTTGAGACGTTACTTTAACACGTCGTTTACTCTCCCATTTCTCGTGTGAATTGCTGATATGATAGCGACCAAATCTCATGGAATCCGATAAAATTGCCAGACAACTTGAAAGGGCGTTTTCAAGGGTGTTATTTTTCAACAGCTGAGTACCAATATTAGGATCATGATAGACTTGTAATCTAAATGGCTCTAATAGTGTTAAATCAAATTCTCTATCGTATTTTGAATTTAGATATTCAAGCACTGGTAATATATTCATAATCTGTTGAGCGTATTCTAATCTGGTGGCTGTCGTGTTTGTTATAATTGGGACGACAATTTTCTTGAGTAATTTTCTTATCTTTTTAGGAAATCTCATTTCCAAGAACATGATGTACTGTAAACGAGAGGCGGAATCTTGATATTCAATATTTTCAGTCTGAGTATTTGGGTTTGTTATATGAGAGAAATTAAGCTTTGAAAGTTCAATGTAGGGCTCATTTGGATAACATTTTTGTAAAGATAAACCTTCGAATATTGGCAACTGGAAATTACAATTGAGCATCGTGAGACTAGGAGTTTCACTATAAGTCAGATGGTAATCATGAGAAATATAAGCAGTATCAAGTAAACATTGTGATAGTTCCTTTTGAATACAGTCAACAACTTTCCAATTATTATTCAATAAGATTGTTTCAAGCCAGATTAAAATGTATCTGGAAACGCAAAGCTTGATCCAGTCTCTCTCAGAAACGATGGTTGTTGTGAGGCCTTTTTTCTCATCTGATAAAAACGACATTTCCTTCATGGCGAGAAGTAGTTTATGGTAATTCGCAGGACCTTCCTGGCAAAGGGAACTGACACCAAACTCATCTATATATTTAGCCTGGGCTTCTAAGAATGGGGTTCTTAAGTTTACGCCTGATGTTTGTTTACCATTTTGGTCTACTTCTGGGTAAAAGCTGTTACTGGAATTAAATTGGGAACCTGCCTTCAATAGAGAGATGGCTTCGTCAAAATTGTGAAATTCGTCATTCCAAACCAACAAATGGTAAATCTCTGAATTCGTGTCGGGGAAGTTGTAGTTTTTGGAATCCAGGGTGGAGGCATCGGACAAGGTTTTGAACTTGGCGAAATCTGTGTACTCAGAGTGTAGCAGATCGTTAATTTGGGGGATCGTCTGAATGTTTGTGGCGGTGGTGTCGATGAGGTAATCGAACACCGTTCTGATGACGATCCGGATCACGCTTCTGAAGTCGTCGTTCAGCGCCGGTATGGTTTTAAGATAGTCTGCTTCCGCTTCCACCGCATTGCAGCAGAGGTCGCCTTTCCACGATGTCTCGTCACCACAGTCGCAGATCGCACCCCCGTTTGACGTGTGGACGCTGACGTTGTGGTCGCTGTGCTCCTCCTTGTTGAAGCAGTCGTCGCACAAGCAGCACGTGGCGTCCACACCACAGTCGTAGCAGTTGTACACCAGTTTGCCTGCAGGGATCTCGTTTGCACAGATTCTGCCAACGTGACTCTTGCTCTTGCGGCTCTTCTGGCACGCGTAGAACCGGTCTCCAGGGCTCACACCTCCGTCGCTGAACGTCGACCCGAGCGCCTCGTCCCACGTCTTGGGGAACGTGCCGCTGAAGTTCGTCAGGTCGCAGTTCAGAAAGAGATCATCGTTGAACCTCGATTCACCGCTGAGTGCAAAGTAGAGGATTCGGAACACCAACGGGCAATACGCCCCTCTGTACACCGTGTTGTGCGGCACCGACGCCAGCGCACGTCGCAGCGACCGCGCAAGCCCCGTTTCCCTGTAGTTTGTGTTGTCAATGGACATGCCTTGATAAGGAATGACGATGAAAGAGGTGTGCCTTTGATTACGAGATGCTATACAGGGCAAGCATGAAATTTTCTAGGAGGGAGTGCGAGGAGGGCAAATCCAAGGCGCGCTGAGCTCCCGTTTTAACTCGATTTGTGTTTTTCGGTCCATGCCAGCTTTGCAATCACCGGTTCGAACGGCCCCTCGTCATTTTTCACCCTTCGCTTTTTCCTTTTTTTTTTTTCCAATTACCCAGTATTGCAATAATTTCCACCTTCTATTATTTCGCTGGAGTAGGTGGGTGCGAAAATCCTGTCCGGAGTTACGCTTAATTGTTCAGCCGTATTGGGAAAACGTGGTATTATTACCAAGCTGAGATCAGCTCTTGGCTTCATGGGACAACAATCGTGCTGCGGGTGTCGCCAAGGCCTGCTTGTGCACCAAGTCCTGGTCGTGCAAACGCCAAGATCACCATTGCCTAGTGCACGCCCACCAGCACGATCCGCACATGCTCACACCACCCATGTGTGCGCCCTGAGCACCCTCCCTTTGTGTTAAATTACCTGCGTGGTGTCTCGCTCACCTAACGTGGACCCAATTTTATTACCAATTCCACTTCTACGCCAATCGAGCCTGCGCTCGGCGTGGGGCGCCTGCCCTTCAGGGTTTGCGCTGAGCGCGCCGCCGCTGCCACCCATATTGGCGAAGAAATTCACAAGGTGTGCTAAGCGAAGCAGGCGCCCCCAAAAGACAAAGCACACTCCTACGAAATTTTTTCTTGGGGCCCACGTGCGCAGGAGTGCGGCGGCGCGGCGGCGCACGTGGTTGCCAAATGCGGCGGCGCTGACCGTTGCGCAGGCGCACAGGCTCAGGTGCTCAGCGCTGAGCGCCCACGTTTAATGGACCCAATTAATTAGGCCCCCCCATGATATATGGTCCCCTTGGCAATGAGGGGGGTATATAAAGACAAGGAAGACCAGCATTATTAAAGGCTTGGTACTAAGTTCAGCTCTTGGCATTGAAGAAAAGAACAATATGACCGAACAATACAAAACTGTTGGTGGTAATGCTGCTTTCCACAACTTTATCAACGATTTCGCAGACGTGTCAGATCCGCTCGAGAGAAGAAGGCTGGCCTTGGAGAAGATCGACAACGCTAAGTTCGGATGGTACCACGTGAGAGCCATCATGGTTGCGGGTGTCGGTTTCATGACAGATTCCTACGATATCTTCGCCATCAACTTGGGTGTCGCTATGATGAAGTACGTGTTTTGGGACCAGGCTAAGATGCCATCATCCACAGAGACATTACTTAAGGTGTCCACCTCCGTCGGTGCGGTCATCGGGCAATTTGGTTTTGGTTTCCTAGCCGATGTGCTCGGTAGAAAGTCCATCTACGGTGTTGAGTTGATCATCATGATCGCTGCCACCGTGCTCCAGTGTACCGCTGGCCACTCGCCATCCGTCAACTTCCCTGCCATCTTGACCTTCTACAGAATCATCATGGGTATCGGTATCGGTGGTGACTACCCATTGTCCTCCATTATCACCTCTGAATTCTCCACCACCAAGTGGAGAGGTGCTACCATGGCGGCCGTTTTCGCCAACCAAGGTTGGGGTCAATTGCTCGGTGGTATTGTCGCGATCATCTGTGTTGCAGGTTACAAGGATGCTCTTAACGTGACCACCGCTGAGTGTGGCGACGATTGTAAGAGAGCCTGTGACCAAATGTGGAGAATCCTTGTTGGTTTCGGTGCTGTGCCTGGTATGATTGCCCTCTACTACAGATTGACCATTCCTGAATCACCAAGATATACCTTTGATGTCACTAGAGAAATTGAGAAGGCCGCCGCCGATGCTGCCAAGTTCACCTCCGGTCACTACGGTAACGCTGAAGAAGGCGACATTGAGTACTTAAAGCAAACCGAAACCAACAACGAAGTCGACCCTGCTCATGAGCCTCCAAAGGCTTCCTGGAGCGATTTCTGGTCCCATTTCAGACAATGGAAGTACGGTAAGCTTTTGATTGGTACTGCTGGTTCCTGGTTCATGTTGGATGTCGCCTACTATGGTATCTCCTTGAACACCGCTACCATTTTGAAGACCATTGGTTACGCCTCTGGTAAAACCGTTTACAAGACTCTTTACAACCAAGCTGCTGGTAATTTGATTTTGATTTGTGCTGGTCTTATCCCAGGTTACTGGGCTTCTGTCGCTACCATCGACTTCATTGGTAGAAAGCCAATTCAATTGGGTGGTTTCATCATTTTGACTGCTCTTTTCTGTGGTATTGGTTTTGGTTACAATCACTTGTCATCTGGTGGTAAGTTAGGTCTCTATATTGTTGCACAATTTTTCCAAAACTTTGGTCCAAACACCACCACTTTCATTATTCCTGGTGAAATTTACCCAACCAGATACAGGTCTACTGCCCACGGTATTTCTGCGGGTTGTGGTAAGATTGGTGCCATTATTGCCCAAACCTGTATTGGTACCTTGCAAAACCGTGGTTGTGCTGCCAAGGGTCTAGCTGCTGGATGTTGGTTGGACCACGTTATGGAAATTTTCGCCTTATTCATGTTGATTGGTGTTTTCACCACTCTTTTGGTGCCAGAAACCATGGGTCAAACTTTGGAAGAATTATCCGAAAGATTACATGGTGAAATCGACGTTACCAAGTTGAGAGACACCATTCCATCTGATGATGAACACAAAGTTGCTGATTCCGTTTAATAAAATCCTGTTTTAATCTTCCACATATACATTTTTTTCTTTATATTATAATTAAACTTAACATTTTGCTTTCGAATTGTTCTCATCATCATCATCTCATCTTTAAAAGATCCTCTTCAATGCTGTTTCAATTTACAATTATCAACGCTTTTTCTCTTGGCTGAAAAATGTGTCAAAATCTCTCGGCATGCGGCCGTGAGGCAAATAAACTTTTTCACTTGACAATTTAAAAATTTTCTATGCTAATTAAAAAGAAAAAAGTGGTTTAAAAAGTGAGTTAATTCCTTCTGTTCAATGATTTTCATTCTTCATCTTATTGATCTAAAGATATCAACTTTTGAGTTTATCATTGTTTAAGTTAAGATTGTTTGTCGATTCTCTTCATCAAACAACTTGTGCATACAACAGCTTTCTTTTCTTAGCAAACTCTATTCTTTCATTCTAAACACTCGGAATTGCATTTATCAAAGCAACAATGTCCAGTGCAGACGCAAATAAGACAGCAGGTGGTAATGCTGCTTTTCACAACTTCATCAATGACTTTGCTCATGTCGAAGATCCATTAGAAAGAAAAAGATTGGCTCTTGAAGCCATTGATAACGCCAAGTTCGGATGGTATCATGTTAGAACCATCATGGTTGCTGGTGTCGGTTTCATGACCGATTCCTACGATATCTTCGCTATTAATTTGGGTATCTCTTACATGAACTACGTTTACTGGAATGGTAAGATTCCTGCTTCAACTGAAACTCTTCTTAAAGTTTCCACCTCTGTTGGTACTGTTATTGGTCAGCTTGGGTTTGGGTTCCTTGCTGATGCTGTTGGTAGAAAGAGAATTTATGGTTCGGAGTTGATGATCATGATTGTTTGTACCATTTTGCAATGTATCGTTGGTGAATCTCCTGCCATTAGTTTCCCTGCAATCCTGACCTTCTGTAGAATCATGATGGGTATTGGTATTGGTGGTGATTACCCTATGTCTTCCATTATTACATCTGAATTTGCCATTACAAAGTGGAGAGGTGCCATCATGGGTGCTGTGTTTGCTAACCAAGGTTGGGGTCAATTGATTGCTGGTATCGTTGCAATGGTCTGTGTTTCAGGTTACAAAAACGCCCTAGATGTTCCATCCGCCGCTGATTGTGGTGCCGACTGTAAGAGAGCTTGTGATCAAATGTGGAGAATTGTTGTTGGTTTTGGTGCTCTTCCAGCTGTCGCAGCTCTCTATTTCAGATTGACTATTCCTGAATCTCCAAGATACACTTTAGACGTTGAAGGAGATATTGATCAAGGTGCAGCTGATACTGCTGTTTATGCATCTGGTGCACATGGTGACGCATCTGAAGGTGATATCAGCGCTTTGAAGCGTGCAGCTAAGGAACGTACTAATGATGAGGTATCTATTGCTTCTTTAGGCACCCAATCTAAAGACAAGGCTGCTTCTGGTAAAGGTTCATTCAAAGATTTTGTCAGACATTTCAGACAATGGAAGCATGGTAGGATTTTACTTGGTACTGCTGGTTCTTGGTTCATGCTAGATATTGCTTACTATGGTCTTGGTTTAAATACTGCTTCAATTTTAGAAGCCATCGGTTTTGCTTCCCAAAGTAACGTTTACAAGACCCTTTATAACCAAGCTGCTGGTAACTTGATTTTGGTTTGTGCTGGTACTATTCCTGGTTACTGGTTCACTGTTGCCACTGTTGATACCGTTGGTAGAAAGCCAATTCAAATTGGTGGTTTCATCATTTTGACTGCTCTTTTCTGTGGTATTGGTTTTGGTTACAACCACTTGACATCTGGTGGTAAATTAGGTCTCTACATTCTTGCACAATTTTTCCAAAACTTTGGTCCAAACACCACCACTTTCATTGTTCCAGGTGAATGTTATCCAACAAGATATAGATCCACTGCGCACGGTATGTCTGCTGCATCAGGTAAAGTTGGTGCGATCATTGCCCAAACTTGTATCGGTACTTTGAAAGATCATGGCTGTGCTGCCAAAGGCCTTCCAAAAGGTTGTTGGTTGAATCACGTTATGGAAATTTTTGCTTTGTTCATGTTGCTTGGTATTCTCACTTCTCTCTGCATTCCAGAAACTAAGCGTCAAACACTTGAAGAATTGGCTGAAAGATTACATGGTGAAATTGACTATGGTAAGAAAAATTTCGAAGCCGCTCAAGATTCTGGCAGTGATGAAAAGCTCAATAACATTGTTTGAATATTTTCAACACCGAGAGACATGTATCTCTAGGGACATTTACTATCTATACTTTTAATTCTGGGGTTTTTTTTCTTTACATATTTTTATTTTTTCGTTTTATTGTTTTTATCGGTTTCTTACATTTTGTTATTGTATACTTTTTTTAAATTAAACTTTATCTTCCTTGAAACAGTATGTTACCACAAACAGGTATTTGGTTGGTGTTAAATTCTAGTTTGAGAATTCTTAAAGTTATGGTATTTTAAGTGCTATTCACTTATTTGTAAAGAAAATTTGAACATCTTTGAACATTTCCTCTTTCTTTTTAGTTGAGTACTTAGTGCAACATTCTTGCAGGCAAGTGATATATTTTCTGATATAAAAACTGTTATACAGAAAGTTTGCATGATATAAAAAAGTTCGAGCAAAATTAGAAGAAGTGCATTATAATGTAGTAAGTTTGAATGCCAGGTTAAACTTTACTTGTCAATTCATAAAGCCCATCATCAACAACAGCGAAAGATCTATTAGAAATGTAGTTATAAAATAGGATCGTTGAACCCAAATGAAACTAAATTAAAAAAAACATCACTCAAAAAAAAAAGAGATAGAGAAGCACAAATTTGTGTGTTCAGCCTAAGTATTGCAAAACTGTATTTTATCAATAAATTAGTAAATAAAAATACTTATCAGTTTTTACCAGATCTATTTGCTAACAACTATAAAGGGCTATTCTTGCCATGTTTTGCTCATGGAAATAATTTTTAAGTGCAATTGATTTGCGGATATTGTTTTCATATCATTTCAACATTCAGAAATGTCTCATTGAATGGTGATGATCATGCTTGGTTAGGTATTCAGTTATCTAAAACAGATTTAGCTGTTATAAAGAATTCAGATAATTATTTTGATAAAGATCATTTTAGTAATTATTTGTTGTTGTAATTCATAGCAGCTTTTCTACAATTGATTTAATGTCAACCAAGTGTTGAAACTCTTCAACTATATAGATTGCTATTAGTTCTCATAACGCACATTATCCAAACAGTTGATTTGCTGTCGAATTCTTGAAAATGTCTAAATCTTGAAAATCCAGACAATTGATATGGTCGGCTTAAAATTGAAAATGTCATCAAGTCTCTCCATACTAAAAGTTGTTGCGTCTCTTTTGGACCTGCGAGTAGTTTAATTACAAAAATATAAATTCGAAATCCTATTAATGCTTAGAGTTTGATTTTGATGTATTTTGTGAACTTTGACTGGTATGGCATTATCTTCTAGCATTTTTCACAACGATAAAATATTTGAAGTAAAACCATGATTTGATTTTAATAGAAAATAAGCGGAATCCTGTTGTGTAGTTTGCAGCCGATAAATATCGGGTTCTCAAATTGTGTAATTGTGAATGCCTTTATTATAATTTACTGAAACCAAGTTAAAATGATGCTTGCCATTTTGAAGGTGTAACGACAGAAAGAGAATAAAATACAGCCGCTTGGCAGTACATCATGAATGATTTTAGAATAAAACTATGAACGTTTTGTCCTAACGTAAATTGCCGACTGTTTCAAATTTAATATAGGTTCAATAATACATTCAAATTACTTTATATGTAGCAATGTTTTGAAATAGTCTTTCTTAAACTCCCCATTCCAATTTAAACTTATAAAAAACGAAAAGCGTTATGGTTAGAATATTCTTTGATGAAGCTCTAACAAAAAGTTGTATTCATTTTTAAAAATGAAATCCAGCAAGTGTTGAGATTAAATATACAAATGTTTAGCAAAAACCAAAGAAATGTACTAAATACATATTAAATTGATTATTTGGTTGTTCGCTAATTCAGTGTATCAGATGTATTTAAATTTTGTATTTATTGAAAGATATTAGTTCTGATTGAAACACTTTGTGAAAGTATTTTGAATACAGACTTGAGCTAGTGTGCTTGTAGTAACAGCAGACAATATGAATAAGCTTTTGCACTTACGTAAATATTAATTCTGGTGTAAGCTGAAACTCTAAACCTACATTCCAATCAAATATATTAGTCTGGCCATTATTCTGCTAAATCTCTTAATATCATAAACTGAACTTTTTTACAGTAAATTACATAACCAACACAACTTTGCTTGGCAAGATGTTTTGGAACAAAACCACATGTAATCACGTGTGTTTGTTCCCTTTTGAGCGTTATTGCATAACTTGTGGTCCCAACTAATCACATGATAATAATTTATCCATATTATTATGGGTTACAATAATCTGTCTGTAGTAAGAAGAAAAGCTTTATGGCATTGCTTTCCCACTGTGCAGCAAGCACAACAAATCATCTCAAATATTATGGTAAGGATCACCAAAATAGATGTCAAATTAGAAATAAACTTGCTGGTCCTTACTAATCTACCGATATTACCGATTAGGAGTTACTAATTTTACGAAAATATAAGTATAGTAACATCAGAGTTCAGAATAATATTAAAAAGATTATGCACTTGCAACATAATAAAATTTACTATTATTTAGCAGATCCACATCTTAATTTGGGCCAATAATAGTGCAGGCTATAAAATTCAGAGATTGACATTTCAAAAACAAGTATCTGAGCTAGTCTTTCAAAATACGGTTGCTGTATCACAACAGTGTTGTCAAGTTAGATGCTTGCACTCTTCAGATGTTTGAGGGATTGGCAGGAAGAGCAAGTTTAGCAGGAATTTCAATATTTGATATATACTGCGTAAAAAACTGCTAGTATTCCTTATTGTTACGCATGCTACAAAGGGGCGACCGGCAATATAAGCTGCCGCTGAACCATTCACTCATAATAGTGCTTAGTTGTTTCAACATCAATTTTAGTTTGTGCCTTTACTGTTGGAAACCAGAACGGTTTTTATTCTGTCGAGAGACCCGTGTAATATGTTCTACAGGGCCGTTGAATCTTTGGTCGGATACTCTATGCAAGTCATTTTAAAACAAGCTGCATGTGTACGCAAGCTCAAAATTTTCAATCCCATGCACAAATTTCGAATCAACACATGAGGCAACATATGCCTTTTGTTCTGGACCACTGTTTCAATTCCAATCCAGGAAGCTCTGTAATATTTGCGAGAGTATGAAACTTTTGCTGGTGGGCCAAGCTATTGTTCGTGGCCCTGCAGGTGATATCATGCATCATGCGCGTATTTTCAAAGATGCACCGATAAAGCCGTTATAACTCGTCGATCCTATTAGAGGTCAAAACTTCTAGTGTAACGAAGACCCTTTGCAGAATTGAATTGCTACAATTTGTAAGATACGATACAGTAAGTCGGGAAAAACATTCCTCAACTATGATCCTGACACATGAAAGGTTTTGGACTAGCAATTTACAAGTTCCAGTATGCCAATTTCAAAACATTTTTTAAAATTAGAGATGCCGATCAGGTTTCCAAAAATAAATGGCTTTTACAACTGCTACTCAATTTCTCTTTGAGCATTTGGGGTAGTCCTATTAGTGTAGAAGAGGTAAATCATTTTGCATAATGTGGCAGATAGAAAAGGAGTTTACAACTTGTTACCCCTATCTCCATAAGCAGTAGCCCTATTGGTAGTATGCATGTCGCTGAAGTACATGCATTCGGGCTAATGCTTTAATTTCAGCTTTGCCAATCGCAAATTTTATATTAGTTCAGCTGCAGAAATAGCAAGGCCTAGGTTACCCCACAGCTTTTATTGGTCAGCCAAGATATATCTTGGCTCCGCAGCACCCTTTGTGGCTTTGCCTAAGAGTAAGAAAATCATGTCTCAAACCCTTTTCATTGACAATTTCGAAAGTAGGGCTAACGTTGTCCCTTGGAAACTGATTGGTAAAGCTTCCCAAGAAAACATAACTGTAATTGCATTCCATTACAGCCCTTCCTTTTTATAAAATGGCGTCGTTTGGTTAGCTTACATGATCTTTTCGATTGTTCGTTCAAACAATAGGAAAGATGACGGTTTTCGCCCAATAATATTGGCATTTGCAACACGGAAACATCGGTCAAGAAATAGAACCGTTTTTAATTGGTGAAAACAAAATTTCAATAGACAGCACTGCAATTGGTTCTCTTGGGCAAAAGTTGTATAAAAATATGACAAAATCTTCATTTCATCTGGCATTAACCGTTCCATGTAACGTGGTATAACGAAGTAAAAATGCCAAAATTTTTTTTGTATAGCTTGGCGTCGTTACTCTTGACCAACATTGTTGCAGGTGGACTACTTGGAACAGAGTTGGGTGAAGGCAGTGCTGGTAACCCTGAATTCTGGGCATGTGATGAACTTGTGGAGGAATACGTCTGGGACTATACTCCTTTAGGCCTCGCAGCTTATTCAATCTATTACGATTCAGTGTGTGGTTACCCACCAGCAATTGGTACTCTTTTGTTATGTAGTGCTGCATATGCTAACAACGATACAGATCTCATGGATAAAATTTTTGCAACTACTGCTTCTTCATGTGCTTCATACAGTAGTTATGTCAATACTGCTGAATGGTACAAAGAGCAATATGAAAATGCAACTAAATTTTTTGTTCCAGAAGATCAAATTGCAAACATCAGTTTACCACTGTATTCGCCTACGTTACCAAACCTCACCTCTGGTGATCCTATCTTTTTCGGTTATCAAAAATACTATTTCAATATTGATGCAGGTACTTGGTTCTCAGTCGGTATCATTGGTTACTTTTTGTTGCTTATTGTCATTGGATCGATTTACAACCTCATTAGGGTTTCTGGTTTAATTAAAACCGTCAACAAATCCAGATTTGCCAAACTTTGCCAAAAGTACATTATCTACCCTCCTTTACTTCCTAATGGTAATTTTGCTCAATACTATGGTTGGAAATGGTTCTCTGCTTTAGTTCCAAACAGGCTCGAATTTATTGTTGATTTATTTTTGTTTGGTTTACAAATGGCTTTTTACTGTGTACCTTATGGTCAAATCGATGGTTGGTTTGGTGACATTGATTACTCATGGCAGAGATTCGTTGCGGACAGAACTGGTATTATGGCCTTTGGTAAAATTCCACTTTTGATTTTGTTTGCAGGTAGAAACAATTTTTTGATTTATATTACTGGTTGGTCTTATGCAACATTCCTTCATTTCCACAAGGTTCTAGCACTTTGGATGACTTTGGATGCATTGATTCACTCTGTCGCTTACACATTGAATAGTCTTGGATACTATGTCGTTTATTTGCATGATACCTATTTTGCTTGTGGTGTTGCGGCAACTGTGATTTGTTTTGTAATGTGTGGTTTTGCTGTTCATACACTGAGAAATCACTTCTATCAATGGTTTTTGTTGTTTCACGTTATTTTTGGGGTTGCCTTCATTATTATGCTTTGGTACCACTGTAATATCCTTGGTTGGATGGAGTGGTTAGTTGCATCTTGTTGTGTTTGGTTTTTTGATAGATTAGTCCGTGTTATTAGAATGTCCTTCTTTGGATACAAGGCTGCGACAATTACTGTAATGGATGAGGACCTTATTAGAATTGAAGTTCCAAAACCAAAGGCATGGAGAGTTGAACCGGGTCAATTTGGTTACGTTTACTTTGCTAGTTGGATGTTTTGGGAAAATCATCCTTTCACTTTTGTCTGCAAAGAAGACAAAGTAGTCATGTTTATCAGAGTAAAATCAGGCCTGACCAAAAAAATCTGGGAGAAGGCAAGTGCAAACGGTGGATCAACTGAGTGGAAGATCTGTATTGAAGGTGCTTATTCTACTCCAGGTAGTGGTGGTATCCATAAGATGGATGATATCTTATATGTTGCCGGTGGTTCTGGTGCTCCTGCTATTCTGCAAGCAGCAGCAGATACCTCCAAGGGTAAACTTATTTGGGTTTCACACAAAATGTCTAACGTTAGGGCTTACAGTGAATTACTGAAAGATATCACCATTGACACTGAAATCTACATTACACAGGAAACTGGTGTTGATAGCGAAGTAGCGATGGAGGATATTATGAACGGTTCTAACAGTTGCTCCAATTCATCAGACGATAAGAGTCAAGATTTAGAAAAGTCTCAATCAGTTAGAAACATTCGTATCTTTTATGGTAGACCAGATCTTCATAAGGTATGTGATGAATATATCAGATCTTCAACTGAAAGTAATGTCGGTGTCAATGCTTGTGGTCCTCCTAGAATGATGGACGACTTACGAAGCGTTGTTGCTAATGGTGTCACTACTTGGGATAAGAGTGTCAATTTCTACGATGAGCTGCAAGTTTGGTAATTTTGCTTTATTTCATATACAACTTTATTCTTTTTAATACAATACCAATTAATATGTCAATGCATTCGAAAAATTTAATTTGATGTGTAAGCAAACGGTTTTTGAAATACTAATCTTTTTTATTGTTAGGCTTTGGTTTAGCACACATGTAAAAAAACGAATTGACAGGTTGGCAGCGATACTTTGAATAAAACGAATTGAATGTAGTTTTCCACGAGCTCGTCGAAAAAATTGCGTGTATTTTGGGACCTTACGGCGGCGTCAGGGCGCTCATGTGAGGTTGAAGTAGGAGCTATTTCTCGTTGCAATAATGCTATATACTTGATTCCGAAAGTTATTGGCCAAAGTGCAAAAGTTATCACTTATCTCTGACCTCAATTGTGTAATGTCAAAAGTGTATGCCATTAGATTTAGACGTGCTCTGTCAATGCCTGAATATACACGAGCTACAAATCGCCAATATCCCATGCGATATGCATCGACAAATGTATTGTTATTGAATGCATTGCAAGTAAAAGATTTAGTGTAGTATCCAGTTCATGGTAAACCTTTTATTAAAATATTGGGTCAAAATTAAAAACGGAGGGTTAAACTTGTATTTGAGATCAATGAGCATAGTTTACGAAGGCCCAAAAATTGAGTGCAACACGGGACTCCATACTTAAAATTTTCGGTCGTTAAACTGTTCTACAGTCTAGAAAGTAATTGAACAAATCTTCATTACAATTAGTGAATTTCAAAGTATTTGGAGTGCCGCTACGGATTTCCATAATATCCGCTTTGTTTTAACTAAGGTTGCTGTAAAGTCATCTTTTAATACTCTGCGGCTAATTCCCTAGATGTAAAAACTCAAAAAGTTAGCTTGTTTGTGTCTCGAACCTATTGATATTCAGTTGTGATATTTATATCTTGCTAGGACAACCGTTATGTCCGCAGCTACATCAACCCTGAAAAACACTAGGGAACCCTGTGCTATTACAGCTTTTTAGCCAAAACACCCAACTTTGTTGTAGCATTGGCTTCTGTCAGTTATTGCTATCATTGACATGAACATGAATGGTAGACAACACTGAAAAAGGGAAATTTATTCATCAACTCTTGTGTTCAAATCGCCCCACCGTTTTTTTACCGGTAAATCGGAAGACCCTAAAGGGTGCGGGACATCAGGAACAATAATTCGGTCGCCTTGCAAGCTATTTCAGGTAAAGAGTACATGGATGTGGAAAGTGTTACGGATGGCGTTTGCTCTTTAATGGCCGCATAAATCTGTGGAGACCCATATTGCCAAGACAATATTTCTTGGTTGATGATTTAGATAACAAAATATTTCTTTTTCGATATTTCACCATCATACAATAAGATTTCGTGTAACATTCTTGTTTTTTAACGGCATTATCCCTAAAAATTAAAAATAATTCGATTGATGGGATTGGAGGGTGGAAACATCGGTGTTGTATTAAACAAAAACTCTATTGGCTGCAAGAGATTTTGATGAATAGGGATTCATTAATTAAATCGGGCTTTTGAACCAGATTTGTATATAAGACAGATGTATTTCAGGCAAACCGGAAACCCTTAATTTTAATCCAGAAGTAAGCCAATCAAATATGATCTGCAATTTGAAAGCATGTTTAACGGCATTGGTACTAGTTACTGCTTATGCGAGGGCCCAGGAATTTGAGTTAACACCCATATTCTCTAACACCGGTGCCTCAGAATACTTTTCTTGTAATGCTGTGATTAAAAAGACATTCACATGGAAATATAAAATTCTAGGTCTTGGAGAGTATTCTGCTATCTACGACGCAGTCTGCGGATATCCCCCTGCTGTTGGAACCCAGTTATTGTGTTGTTCGTCACTTGCCAATAATGATGCAGCGTTCATGGATACTTTATTCAAGTTTGCATCTGATAAATGTGGTAGTTATAGTAGTTACAATTATGATTGGAAATGGTATAGAGATCAGTACCAAAACGCAACTGACTACTATGTTCCATTGAGCCAAATTTCAAACACTTCATTACCGGTTTACACTCCTTCCTTACCAAATATGAAGAAAACTGAAAGTATGTATCTTGGATATGTGAAATATTACTTCAATATGGACTCAGGAACTTGGTTTTCAGTCGGAATTTGTGGTTACTTTTTGTTGTTAATTTTGATTGGCTCAGCTTACAATTTCATTAGGGTGTCTGGTATGGTGAAGACGGTTAATAAATCTAGGTTTGCCAAGCTTTGTCAAAAATATATAATTTATCCAACATTATTCCCAAATGGAAAGTTTGCAGAACCTTACGGATGGAAATGGTTTTCAGCTTTATTCCCTAATAGGATCGAATTTATTGTTGATTTATTTTTATTTGCTTTACAGGTTGCATTTTATTGTGTTCCGTATCATCAAAACGAGGGGACTCTTTTTGCAACACCTGCTATAGCTTTGCAAAGATCTCTTTCCTTTAGGTCAGGTACCATGGCATTTGGTAAGATCCCTCTTTTGATTCTATTTGCTGGTAGAAACAACTTTTTGATCTATATCACTGGTTGGTCTTTCACAACTTTTTTACATTTCCACAAGGTCTTGGCAGTATGGATGGCTTTTGATGCGTTGGTTCACTCCGTTTGTTGGACAATTTTAGAGCTTGGAAACTATACCGAGGCTTTGAAGGAAACTTACTTTGCATGTGGTGTTGCAGCTACAGTACTTGCTTTTATCATGTGTGGATTTGCAATTCACACCATAAGACATCACTACTATCAATTATTTTTGTACTTCCATGTCATTGTAGGTATCGGTTTTATTGTAATGTGCTGGTATCATTGTAACATTATTGGGTGGATGGAATGGTTAGTGGCATCGTGTGTTGTATGGTTTCTTGATAGATTTGTTCGTGTCATCAGAATGGCATCATTTGGTTATAAAACTGCGAATGTCACCGTGATGGACGACGATATAATTAGGGTTGAAGTTGAGAAACCTAAATCTTGGAGTTACGAAGCTGGTCAATTTGGTTACATCTATTTTGCAGATTGGATTTTTTGGGAAAATCATCCGTTTACATTTGTGACTAAAGATAACAAGGTTCTTATGTACATTAAAACAAAGAAGGGATTAACAAAAAGTATTTGGGATAAAGTTTATGCTAACGGTGGTACTATGGATTGGAAAATTTGTATTGAAGGTCCATATTCAAATCCAGGAAGTGGGGGTATTCACAAGATGGATGATGTTTTGTTAATTGCAGGTGGTTCGGGTGTCCCAGCAATTTTACAAGCTGCAGGATCTACATCCAAAGGTAAACTTGTGTGGGTGTCACCAAAGATGTCCAACGTCAGAGCATATGCAGAGCTATTAAGGGACGTTGCAATTGACACGGAAATTTACATCACAAAAGAAACAGGCTCTGATGGTGAAATTGCATTCGACGATATAGCCAAAGGTTTTCTAAGCGATTCCAATTCATCTGATGAAGATAAAAATCCTGATTTGGAAAAATCACAGTCTCTCAATTATATCACAATTATTCACGGTAGACCAAACCTTAATAAATTGTGTGACGATTATGTTAGCAATTCAAGTGAGAGTAATGTTGGTATTAATGCATGTGGTCCACCTAAAATGATGGACGACTTGAGAAACATTGTTGCAAACAATGCAACCAAATGGGACAAAAGTGTCAATTTCTTTGACGAGTTGCAAGTTTGGTGAGTTACTATATTTATTTATTTATTTTATATTTAAGGTTTTTAGAGATTCTTGTCCTGAGCTTATTACAATCTTTTTTTTTCCAACTCACAATCAAGTTACTGGTAGTTAAAACCGGACTCGAGTTCGAGAATGCCTGCTAAATATGCCATTATAATTGATTCAGGGTCTTCAGGTTCTCGTGTACATATATATGAATACCAAATAGATGAGAAATCTCCACATTTGTTACCGACAATCCACCAGGTTTCATCTACAAAAACAAAGCCTGGTCTATCTACATTCTCGAAATCAACTGACGATATCTGGTTAAAGCATTTTAAATCATTAATAACACATGCAGAGGAAGTGATACCTTCCGAATTACATAGTTCTACACCTATTTTCATTCAAGCAACTGCTGGTATGAGACTTATCAAACCTAAATACAGGAAGAATATTTTGAGAGAAACTTGTGAAATTATTAAAGAAAAAACAAACTTCTTTGTTAGTAATTGCCAAGATCATGTAAGTGTTATTGATGGAGATACCGAGGGATTATATGGATGGCTAGCACTAAACTATCTGAGTAACACACTGGCGAATAAAGGTACCAGTTCATTAGGATTTATGGACATGGGTGGTGCCAGTACTCAATTAGCTTTTTCTCCTAGCAGTGAAACTGATTTGGAAGAGCACGATGATGATATGTACAAAATATCACTGAGAACCAATAATGGTGATTTAATTGAATGGCCTGTTTTTGTTTCAAGTTGGCTTGGGTTCGGTGCCAATGAAGCAAGAAATAGACAATTGAGCTCCTTGTTGAATGTCCTACCGAAAGGTGTAAATTATGACTTGGATGGTGATGGAAAGGGTGATATAACAGACCCATGTTCACCAAAAGGTATGGAAATTGAGTTTCAATACGACGATAAAACGTACTCAATAACAGGTTCTGGCGATTACCGAACTTGTATTAAAACAATTTACCCTCTATTATTAAAAAATCTGAAATGTACAAAAGAACCATGCTTATTTAATGGTGTGCACGGGCCGCAAATGAACTGGACTGCAGAGAAATTTGTTGGCGTTAGTGAATATTGGTATACAGCTAATGACGTGTTCAAATTAGGTGGTGCATATAATTATGAAAAGTTTGAAACTGCAACACAAAACTTCTGTGGTGAAGATTGGAAGACTTTGGTGTCAAACTATAACAATGGAATGTATGGTAAAGAACTAACAATGGAGTTACTCCGAACCTCATGTTTTAAAGCAAGTTGGATTATCAATGTTTTACATGAAGGTTTTAATCTACCTAGATTGGGGGTTGATTCCGAAATAGAAGATTCCACTTTGGTACCAATGTTCCAAAGTATCAAAGATGTGGAACAAAAAGAGTTGAGCTGGACTCTTGGAAAAATGATCATGTATGCATCATCTCAAGTGAAAAATGATAACAAAGTTGGTATTACAGCTGGCACAGCAATAAAGCTAGCACCAGAAGAAAATATATGGAAGGGAGAAAAAGTTTCACAAAAGCTTAAAGATAGCGGGGACGTTGATTTTGCTTGGTTCAGTTCTGTCTTTGCAATTCTAACATTATTAATCATTGCATATTACTTCATAATAAAAAAATACGGTGGACTAAAATCTTTCATGAGAAGAATTAAACAATATAAGCAAGTTTCAGAAGACTGGATAGACTTAGAGGAAGGCATACCAATGCCAGCTATAGCAAAAGACAAGTCAAAGTTTGATAACATTACGTTAAGAACCAGATCCACCATGAATCTGCAAGATATTAGTGCACAGGAAGATAAAAAATCTAAATTATAGATTGTTATAACTAGAACCTTACGTTTATAAACTCAGTAAAACTATTCCACTTTGAAGTTCCATAAACCATCACCCAAATACTCAAATAATTCAACACCAGTACCCTTGTTTTGTTCTTTAATATCATTAACTGACATTTCCAATTTACCAGAAGCAAGTGCATGTTCCTTGCCTTCAGCATAAATGAAAACAGTCTTCCCTGCAGGCCAGTCTTCATCTGGCAATTGGGCACCCTTGGATGTTAGACCAGGGCACATTATATTAGCACCCGATAAAACAAATTTGATAGCACCTCTGTCTACTTGAACTTTTGGGAAAACTTCAGGAAAACGGTGAACAATATGAAGAGAAGGAATCAATTCATCAAAGTATTGCCAGAATAGTACTTCATTGTTGATTGTATATAATTGAATTTTATTTTCACACTTGACTAAGGTGATAGCGGCCTTCTTGGGTAATAAGTCATCAATGTGTTCCGCTAAAAGTGGATACCTTTCAACAATCTTGGCCTTAACTGTCTTTACAACAGAAGCTTTAACATTGGAACGAGAATGGACTTCTGCTTTGGTGAATTTCTTAAACATGGCAAATTGAAGTCTGAAAGATGAAAAATTCTCTTAGGTGGAAAAAGAATTTACAAGGGTACAAATAATGACGAATAACCCAGCTACCAGAAGAGAGAGATATCGGAGGAAACGATACAAGTATGATAATCTACATTCATTACACGGCATACAATTACAAAATACATTTAAGGCGCTGGCCTGTTCCTTGTAATGAGTTCAATGAACTTCACTGAAAAGGAAGAATATTTAAAAGATTCCAAAAATTCCCAATAAAAGACCCGTAAGGTCTTAAATTAGAGAGGTCGTGTTGAAGTTTTCAACTAGCAAAAACATGATCTCGGACGAATCCTCACTGATACACGTAATGCCCTAGCATAAGGATAAAAAAGAAAGTGTTCATAGAGGATTAAGTTTTAAACATCGCGATGAAGCCTTTTTATAGAGTGACCGAGGATGAGATCTAGTAATTGCATATGAATAGCAAGGTGTAGCTAGTTCTATACATGCTACAGTCTACTTAAATAAAAGCTGTAAATAGTCGATAAGTTTTTAGTATTGACAAAGTATACTTGGAGATGGGATAACAAATTTAAAGATAATTTTATTTACAGAAGATTTCTATTCAAAAAGATCCATTTTATAGTTTGACACCAATGTGAATAGCAGCAACACCAAAGGTCAAATTTTCGTAACCCTTTCCTGGAACATAAAAACCAGCTTCACGAATCATATTAGCAAAGGTCTCTTGATTTGGGAATTTTCTGATAGATTCAACGAGATATTGGTATGAGTCTCTGTCGTTGGCAACCAATTGACCCATTGTAGGTAGCAAGTTAAAAGAATATAATTGGTAAAGGTAATCCAAAGATGGTTCAGTAACTTGAGAAAATTCCAAACATGCAAAGATTCCTCCTGGCTTCAACACTCTGTAAGCAGTGTTTAAACCGGCTTGCACATTGGTAAAATTTCTGATACCAAAGGCAATTGTATAGACATCCTTGGAGTTATCAGGAATTCTATCCATAGTTTCACCGTTTTGTTCCAAGAACTCAATTCTGTCAGAGTGTGCATAAGGAGTTGAAAGGCATCTCTTTTCACCTTCCTTTAGCATGTCTGGGTTGATATCAGCAACAGTCATAGTGGATTTGACATCACCATACTGCAATCTGGCGTGGTCGAGAAGCCCGAACGCAATATCACCAGTACCACCAGCGACATCTAAAAAGGCCAATGGTTCTCCTGAATTAGGTCTCATACCACAATCTAACTTGTTAATGAGGTGTCTTTTCCACAATCTGTGGACACCCATAGACATGACATCGTTCATAACATCATACTTCGAAGCAACAGAAGAAAACACGTCATGAACAAGCTTCTCCTTTTGACCTTTTGGAACAGTCTTGTATCCAAAATGAGTAACCTCTTGGGTGATAACTCTAGACGTTGAAAAGAGTCTTCTAATGGACATTTTTGTTAGAAAGAGATTCGTTGTTAGAGATGCTAAAGTTTTCCAAATTTCTCGTATGGGCCAATATAACCAAGCTCATCTTCCTTTTACTAAAAATTCTTGCATACCCATAGTATAACAACAATGTACATTCATTACAAATTGTAATTGATATCGGCAGTGCCATTGATTGGAAAACTACAATTTGTAGTATCTGTTTCCGTCCGGACCTCTTCTAACCAGCAATTTATATAAAAATTGCCATTTTCACTAGACTTTTATTTCAAAAGTATGACAACCTAATCATAACCGCACGGAACGTACAGCAAAGAGTTTTTTTGATACAATGAACTGTTAAATCCTTTGACTACACGAATTTCTCAAAGGGAAATGGCAATTTAAAACTAGGAAGATGATCAAATCTGCTGACTTTTTGAAACGAGGACTTAATACAGCAGGAAAGACACTATCATTCAGTGACACCATAAATACAATAATTGTATGAATTTACTTTTGTGTCTCGACACAATAATGATTTGGAATTTCTATGAAAAGGTCTAAACTAATAGTTGTTGCTGGAAGTTACTACAATACTATGATGGACTGGGTTTCTCTATCAAAGCTGTCAATGCAGATAAATTTTTTATAAACAGTATCAATTAAGAAAAATGTGTGGCAGTGTTCACTCGCTGATCATTTGACAGATAAAATAGATTTTAATATGGTTTGTGTACAATATCAAATTATATGATATCAAGCCCGAAATATAGAACAGCAATTCAATTTCTTTTTGCTACTGAGTTTTGTGATAACATGGATAGCATTAGACATCAATACACTAAGTTTTTTTTGTTAATCAGAACTCATTAAAGATCATCGAACAATATCTTCAAACTAAAACAAAACTTGAAACGTAGTTTATTTTATACTTGTGGATCAATGGAACACTAGAATGTACAGAACTATAATCCTAACTTTTCTTTTACTTTTTTGTTTCTCAGTTTCGTGAGCTTGAAGTATGAACAATTATAACACCATTAGATCAAGATGAGCACTCTCTATTGTTGGCAACAGTGGAGTACTAATATGCCAATGCAATGACTATAAATTTCAAGAATTGATTATTATACTACATAGTTTGATGGTTTGGTAACTATAACTACTGTAATAGCTTGCACACGCCATTATTATATTTCAACAACTACAAAAGATTTCTGTTGCAGAAAAGAAAAAAAAAATTTTAGTTTGGAATCATGTCACCATTTTCAATAAGATACAACATAAAAGCCTTTGCCAATCTACGGTATTAGTCAATACTTATATCCAATCAATCTTCTTGAAATAATTGAAAATGCCAGCCCTTTCACGAGCAGAGTATATGCTGACATTGCCGATCCGTAAACTGATTCAAAAAGTTTTCACCCAAAATCAAATCAGATACATTGCTTTTTCCTTTTCATTATTTACTTGTGTTTTAGATGCATCTGTTGTTACCTTTTCTTTATTCACCTCTAACTTTATTCATCATCTAAAATACACTCAAGTTCATATCAATATAATTTCGGGTGCTATGCTTATGGGTCTTTACTTGACCCTACCTCTCCTTGGGTATTTAGCAGACGCTCATGGTCCTGTTTTACTTGCAATTATCGGCTTGTGCTTGACTCCAGGCTATATTTTAGCTCTCTGGGTCTACAAGACACGACAAAACTTTTGGCTCATGTCGTTGGCCTTTGGATTGATTGGTCTTGGTACTTCCAGTTCATATTTTTGTTCTTTATTGACATGTGCTAAAGTTTTTCCTGACCGTAAGGGACTTGGTATCTCATTACCTGTTACGTTTTATGGATTGAGTTCTCTAGTTTTATCCTGGGTATTTACATGGCCTTTGTTTGCAGATGATTCAGGAAAATTGAGTATTGACAAAGTTTTCAAAGGACTGGCAGTGTTGTATGCATTTGTTGGAATTACCAACTGGTTCAGTAGTGTTGTAGTGAGTTTGGAAAAAGAGATCGTTTTTGCAACTTTATTAGACGAAGAACGTGCACAAGGCGTATACGGAACGGGCACAGAAGAGCAGCATAGTCTTTTAGATGCACCATTGGTTAGTGAAACTGCACACGAAGATAAATTTAGAAAATTTCTTCAAGATCCGTCAATGAAGTTAGTTCTCTTTGCATTGCTTTTATTAGCAGGGCCTTTAGAGCTGTATATTTCTAATCTAGGAACTATTGTCACTACCTTAGGAGGTGGTGAGTCTGATGTTTCATTTCAAGTGGGTGTCTTTTCATTATTCTCAACTCTGACACGCCTATCAATGGGTGTTATCAGTGATTGTTTTAATACTTGCAAGTCTAGTGTGAATCTGATTGTCATTTTTGGAGTTGGTCTTTCTACTGTGGGATTTACATTAATTGCCTTCAATTACACGAACATAGACTTGATCTCAACATTAGTTGGTATTGGCTATGGAACAGTTTTTACAATGTTTCCTACACTTTCAGCAATGATTTGGGGTGTCGAAATTTTAGGTTCAACTTGGGGTCTTTTTCTAGCTGCTCCTGCAATAGGTGCCCTTCTATTTGGATTGCTCTATGCACATGAATACGACGCTTACTGCCCAGCCTCTGGCTGTCTTCAAACACCTTTTTTGACCTTCTCAGCACTTTTCATCATGAGCGCAATTTTTTTGCAGATCGGATGGTCAAGATACTGGCACAAGCGGAGCTGACGTGACAGGTTTCTTTATCGAATATTTGTATGTTTACGGCAAAAGAGTCCCTATACTTTGACATCAGAGTGCAAGGGGCACATAGAAACACTATACATGCGGTTGGATCCTACAGAGATGGGGAGCCAATACCTATGAGGGGTCATGTAGTGTTTAGTTTGAAATCCACTGTAAAAGTGCATGCAATATCACTAAATTTTAAGGGTCTTTTCAAAGTTCACTTCAAAGAATCATTTCAAACAAACGATGGTAAAACATTGGGCATGTGCCCATTTGAATCAGACGAGTGCATTATTGATGTTCATTGGGGTAACCTGCTAACAAACAGTAAGGGTGCTATTTCTAGCGGCGCTATTTACAATCGTTTGGTTGAAAACGGACAGCTTCCAAGCCAAGATGTGAATGACGTAGTAGCAACACTCAGTGAAGATGTACACACATTAACTTTCAGCCATTTGATACCGATGGGGTCAACCCCTTTTCCAAACAATTCTAAGAATGATCACCGAAATATCCATTACGAATTGCCACCAGGAAACTATTGTTTACCGTTTGAAATCAGCTTACCTTCTATTTTGCCAGAGACAGTCGAGGGCCCTGGCACCGCATCGATCACTTATAGACTACAGGGCGCCATAAATTTGGTGAATGATTCTTCAATTGTTACAAATAAGTATGTAAGAATTATAAGAACGCCACCTTTGCTTGAACTTACACACGATCAAGAATATCTTGCAGAAAACTCATGGAAAGGCAAAATGGAGTATAAAATCAGACTACCGAAGAAAAATATTGCAATCGGGTCTGATTTGAAAATCAATATTTTGATCATACCTTTGCTGAAGGATTTGAAATTAGCCAGAATAGCAGTTCAAGTCATCCAGACAGTCAAGCTGAAAACCAAAAATTGTAATGGTTTTGGCGAAAGAAAATTTACTAAAGACAATGACGTTTATTTCAAGTCGTTACCACATATTGATCCGAATCAGTTACCAAGAGATGGATGGGCATTGGTGGCAAATGTACCAATGCCCAGTTATCTGAAATTATGTTCACAAGATATTGAGACGTTTAATAATTGTTTGTCTATCAAACACAGATTAGTCCTCTATCTAAATTTTGTTAATGGCGATGGTCACATTTCTCAGGTTAAGTCAAGATTGCCGTTACAGTTTCATATTAGTACGGAGGAATATGTTGCTGGTAAGAATGTTGAATTCAATTTTGAGGGAGATGTTTGCTTTGCCGAAGGGTACCAATTATTATTCGATAACGACGCGTTGGAACCATTATCAAAACGACCTGAGATTATAATCAATCCATATGACGATAACATGGATCCAGACACATTTTTATTCAATGACCAAGACGCCTTTACTCCTGAGGAAGATGTAAACAGGTACATGCCATCGTTGTTGACAGCAAATTTGGACGACAGGCCATCTAGCACGCTACATGAAAGGTGCAATATCCCACCTCGGTATCAAGATTCTCAGTATGACTTGCTATTCCAGCCTGACTCAGCATCGGTTCTTCCATCCCCACAGGCGATCACCCCTATTTCCATTACAAGAAACTCGTCTAACATCAGTTTGAGAGACATTCAAACTACAGTGCCTAGATACAAAGAAGTCTTTGACGACGGTCAAGTGAGTGAACCAAGTCCACTGTACGCGCCGATGGCACAGCAAAATTTGTTAGCTGTCACAACCGCCAGACTATTGAACCCCCCATCACGCACGAGTTCTCCCTTACGCATGTCAACGACACTGAACAGATGATCTACGATCCAATACTTTCCGCTGCTTACATAAGCTGACACGTTGACAAAATCAGATTGGTGAATGTTTATTTTTTTTGAAACGCGCCTTGTGTGGAAAACACATCATTAACCCATTTAACGTCAAGTGCTGTTAACTTTGTTTTTCTATATAAAACTACAGCAAGTTTATAAGAATGTCTAGTGAACTATTCAGAGTTATTGGTGGCCCTCAAAATTATGCATGGGGTAAGTTGGGATCCAGCTCTGCTGTTGCACAGTTTGCCCAGGCCAATGATCCAGAAAACGTTAAGATCGATGAAAATGAACCATACGCCGAATTATGGATGGGTACACATCCAAAAGTTCCAACCTTGCTAGCTGATTCAAGAGAAGAGTTGAGAAAGGTGATTGAATCTAACCCAAAGAAGTATCTTGGTGAATCAATCATTAAAAAGTTTGGCTCCAGTGATGAACTACCATTCCTTTTCAAGGTGTTGTCTATCAACAAGGTTTTATCTATTCAAGCACACCCAAATAAGGAACTTGGTGCTAAGTTGCACATTAACGACCCGAAAAATTACCCAGATGGTAATCACAAGCCTGAAATGGCAATTGCACTCACTGATTTCGAATCGTTCTGTGGTTTCCAACCTTTAGACCAAATCAAAACTAACCTCTTGAATTTCAAACCATACAGCGGCCTCGTGGGTGAAGAGACTAGTAAAAAATTTATTGAAAATCCTACCAAGGACAACTTGCAAGCAGTTTTTTCCAAGGTCATGAACGCACCAAAGGACCAAGTTGAATTATATGCTTCGCAGTTAGTTGAAAGTGCTAAAACTCAACCTGAGGTTTTTGGCAACACTTTAGCAGACCTTATCCTTCGTCTACACGATCAGTTTCCTTTGGATATTGGTTTATTCTGTGGCTGTTTGATGCTTAACCACTGCAACTTGAAAACAGGTGAAGCTATGTTTTTACAAGCCCTTGAACCTCATGCTTACATTTCTGGTGATATTATGGAATGTATGGCAGCATCTGATAATGTTATCAGAGCAGGTTTTACACCAAAGTTCATTGATGTTCAAAACCTTGTTGACAGCTTAACCTATTCTACCAATGATGTTGAAGAGCAAAAACTAACGCCAGCTCCATTCCCAAGAGGTTCAGGCGTTGCACAGTTTGATCTTTATGATCCACCTATTGATGAGTTCTCGGTGTTGCAAATTTCATTTAATAACGTGGAAGGTATTGCTCAAATTAAGGGCATTGATGGTCCAAGTGTTGCTATTGTCAGTGAAGGTGCTGGTAAACTAAGAATTAAGGGAGATGCATCTAGTACTATTGACGGTTTTGCTGGTGGCGTTTATTTCATTGCCCCAGGTGCTGAAGTTGAATTAATTAGTGAATCTAAGGACATTCCATTTACCATTTACAGAGCTTATTGTGAAGCCTGATAGAAGTATATACATACCTAATGATAGTTTCTTTATATAGGCTAGTCATTAATCATTTTAATTCTTAAAAGATATAAAATTGTTTCATGTAAATATGCATTTATTATGTTCATCTGTATATAAATGATGTTTAACTATATACGTGAAAGGATATAGATGAACTTATTATTATAGCTTTAGTTCTCATTTTCTTCTAGCCAATTAGAAATATTGGCTGATGAACTAAAAAGGTCAATTTCGTTATTGATGGTACTCATAAGACCGTCTAGCCTTTCACATGCCTCTAAAATAACTTTTTGACCAGTAGATTCGACGTATCTCCTCCATAAAACCAAATCTCTTGGATCGTCAATTTTTAGGTTTTTGATTTCAAGCACTGCTAAGTGCTCAAAAATACCAGTCTTTATTGCTTTGCAAATACCTAAATCTGTCAACTTCCAGCAATAATTGATACTAAGCCGCTGAAGACTTCTACCATTTTTGAGTCCCAATTCCCAAATAGTCCAGTCACTAATTCCGCATCCAGCCAAACCAACAGTTTTTAGCTTCAAACAGTTTTTGACTACGTTACTCAAGCCAGCATCAGTGATTAATTCACCATTTACATGTCTACCACAATTCAACAGCTCTAAATTTGGACAATATTGACCAACAAACCAAATAGAGGCATCTGTAATCAACTCACAAGCTCTCAAATCTAAATGTTTCAAATTTGGGGTTTTTTTAATAATTGATTTTAAATCATCATCACAAAGTAGCTTACAACCTGGTAAAACTAACTTTTGGAGAGATTTAGTTATAATTGATAAATTTGGTGTTAAATTTGGACAAATGTAATACTCTAGCCATTTTAAGTTAATGCCAGAAATTTGACTTGACAAGATATCAACTATTGACTGATGAGTTTTAACTTTGTGTAAGACCAATGATTTTGGGTTGATGCATTCCAAACCACCAATTGTTTTACTTGTTGAAAGATTCAGAATTGTTGAAGTGAAATTTTCGATTTGATCAGAGTTTGTAAAATATAGATTTTCGTTAATAATTTGCATTGCAGTGTAATTCCAAAGTTTTGAAACTAACAGACAGTTATACAAGTTTGATTTATTGGTTTTCAAAAGTGTTGAAGTTTGTTCTTTTTGTTTATGTTGTTGGCTCTGAAAAGTTTGCCACATTTCAACACCTTTTTCATTACCGTATTGAAGTATAGAATGATTCAAAGAAGATGGTGTTCTTTTGATCATTTTGATTTCTTGAGGAATAGTTGACTCAACATTTTCATTAACAAACCTTAAAATGGTTTCTAGAATTTCTGGAATTTGGAAAATCTTATGCTGGACCTTATTATTGCCGACATCTGGTTTTGAATAAATTGTTGAATTGTCTAATAATAATATAGATTCACTTGATGTATTGTAAACGTAAGCCAAATCACTCAGCAAATCATTCTTATTGTGCCTGGTATTTTCGTGGTAATAAAATTGAAATTTAGGTAAATGTTGAATTTCTGGAGTAGTATTGGTGGAATCCGAATTATAAGAAGTGTTATTGGTCAAGTCTTGGTCAATTGTTGTGTCAAAGCCATCTTCATCTGATTCACTTGATGAATAGCTACTATTAAAAGGTTGAATTTCGCTTGGAGGTTTTATTTCAATTTCAAACTCTTTCATGGTTATCATTTCGTTTTTCAAGTTTGTAGGGGTAATACTTTGACTTGAAAACGATCTGTTGAATTTCGTTTTAATCCTTCTCAAAGAATTAGTTCTTGATTTTATTTGATTTTGTGTTGAGTTTGAAAGACTCCGTGATGAATCTGATCTGCACATGAGAGAAGTTGGTGTGAATGTTCTAAAGTTAATCGAACTCGATCTTTTTAAGGGCCTCTTCAGTTCTGCAGATGACTTTCTGCATTTACCTATGATAGAGTGAAATTTTCTTGACACAAACTCGTTGTCATCTGTATTCGAATCATTGTTTTGGAATTTGTATACTTTTTTTGAATGGTGATTATTCATCTAGAGGGGTACTTTAAAGGAGAGACTGATTAGTTGGGTTCCAAAATTGACAGATGATGAGAAACTAGGATTGAATGACTAAACCAAGTTCAAGTATTAATTTGCTATCTAGTAAACAAGAAACTTGGTGATTTATAGTGCTATGACAAATGCAATGGTGAGGTGTAATATTAAATGCTAAAATGTCGAAACCTAAAGACACAGTCCTGGTTGTGTGGATGATGAATGCAAATGAAAGAGTGAAAAGAGAGGATGAAACTCGAAAGTGCTTTCTGGTCAATTTCTGTCTTGTAAATGTTATTGTCTTGAAAATAACAAAGGTATATTTCGATTTATATATGTTCCAAGACATTCAACAAGTCCTGAGCAAATGGCTGAGGTACACCTTCCTAATCAGGCAATGCGCAAATGGCTGGATTGCCGTTTTGAGCAAAACGAGCTGGTGGTAGAAAACTTATTGTAACTTCGGGTTATTCGTTCTATGTGAAAGCTTAATTCTTTGGCCCCTGAAGATGGCTAGCAAGAAATTGCAAGATTTAACTATGTAACCAGCTGTTTTAGAAGCAACATATCGGTTACTTTGGAGGAAGAAAAAAACGTGGCGCATGTACGTTTTAAATTGTCGATTCATGCGCCACGCTGATATCATGAAATTTCATCTTCTCCCTTATGAGGTGGCGAGAAGCATCCATACAATTTCTTTCTTAATATACACATATATTCTAGCAAAAGTTTAGAGACAAAGGCTGCACAACAATGAATAACGAATATGATTACCTTTTCAAGCTTCTT
This sequence comes from Saturnispora gosingensis, assembly GCA_030570395.1. NCBI lineage: Eukaryota > Fungi > Ascomycota > Pichiomycetes > Pichiales > Pichiaceae > Saturnispora > Saturnispora gosingensis. The sequence continues at coordinate 314,476 of JAJLVU010000009.1, forward strand.
TTAATTGGAGACTCAGGTGTGGGGAAGTCATGTCTTCTTTTGAGATTTGCTGAAAACACATATACGCAAGACTATATTTCTACTATTGGTGTTGACTTTAAAATTAGAACCATCGAATTAGATGGCAAAGTTATCAAACTTCAAATTTGGGACACGGCAGGCCAGGAAAGATTCAGAACTATTACTTCCAGTTACTATAGAGGCGCACACGGTATCATTGTCGTTTACGACGTCACCGAACAAGAGTCATTCAACAATGTGGAACAGTGGCTCCAGGAAATCGACAGATATGCCACAAGCAGTGTGCTGAAGCTACTCGTTGGTAACAAGTCAGATCTAACTGATAAGAAGGTTGTTGAGTATGCACAGGCCAAGGAATTTGCTGATCAAAGAGGCATCCAATTCATAGAAACCTCCGCTGCTGACAACTCCAACGTTGAACAGGCGTTTATTTTAATGTCTAAGCAAATTAAGGATCAAATGCCAAGTTCACAACCTGCTGCTGGTAATGCTGCCAACAAACCTAACGTTAATTTATCAGGTGTTTCTGTCACCTCTCAACAAAACGGTTGTTGTTGATAAATCTATTATGATCTACTTACTCCCCTTTTTTTTTCTTTCTTCAAACTGATTGTATCCTTTGTAAAGTTGGTGCTGCCGTTGTCGTTGTTATGACTTTCTCTCATTCCCTTTTTATTGGAAAACACTAATAATAATAACTATCTCTACTTTTAGATTTTACTGATATTGCATGTGCGTTTTACAATATTATTGCGATTATATACTACTAGTTGTTCATATACCACTGATTGGTTTATACTATTAATTGTTTAATACTATTAATTGAGTTTTTTTCTACTTTTTTTTGATACAAATAAACCTTTGTCCTATGATGAGAATGGTTTTCTTAAGCAGCATGCTTTATATTTTTTCGAATAGTCTCATTAATGGTGTTTGCTGTTGTGCTTGAGTTTAATTATTAGTGTAAAACACTTTTAGAAAACTTTAAACTGTTTTTTCAGTGTTTTTAAACGTCTAACTTTTATTCTACCAATATAACTAATATTTCCATGCTGCTGACACTTTTTACATGAAATGTTGCAAACTGTTTTCAAGACCCTACATTTTGCAATTTTAAGTCAAAAAAGATATGCCAATAAATTATTTATTAAATGTCAGCGATGTTGCTACTATCTGCTACTATCTCTCATATATAAAAGTCAATGTTAGCTCTTTTGCTTCTTTGTAGAAATTGTAGTCAAACATATACGTTCAGTTAGGTTTCAAAGTAAAGCTAAAGTATTGTACGCTCATGTCTAGCCTAAACTTCGAAAGCATAGTTAAGGGTTACTAGTTACATTGAATTTATTTTAAATCTGTCACTAGCATGTACCAATTCAATGTAATGTGTGCACGCGTTTTGTTTTCTATTGCTTGAATATCAAACCGCCCAGATGCAAACTACTCCGCTTATGATTTCAATTATGGCCTTTTCAGACTCTGCCAATGTTCTTCATTTGCAGAAAATATCTTAAAAGACATTTACAATGAACAGTTTTTGTCCATAAATGTTCATTACATTTAATGTTCCTTATAGTGTTTGGTTCGTTCGATGGTAATTGAAGAGTCAGTTAAGTTTTTGGATACTAAATTTAATTAAGCAGAACATTTTTCAGTGATGATGTAAAAGCTAATGCAATTTTTGAACAGGTTGTATCGGTAATGAAGGCAAACCTTTTATTCTTCTCTATAGCGTGTGTCGAGACCATTACATGATATTCGATATCTTTTATTATGCTCATTCACTGAACGTTATACAATGTTTGCATTGTTACTGCTATCAAGGCCAAATGTAGACTTCAGGAGCAAATATTAATCTAGTATTTGCTTGTTAGAGTACTTCGGATTGTGTACTTCAGTGCAAAACTATAGTCTAAAGGCCTTTACAGTTCAACATAAATTTCATTACTACAAATCTCATATATTGAGTTTAAATTTTTCACCTTGTTCAACTATAGGAATCACTCCAAAGCAACTAATATGGCTGGCGCCAGTGATAAGAAGCTCGCACAAAGGAACAACGAAACGTTGGCTTCGATCCACAAGATCTCCGCTGTGGTCAACATTCTGACGGTGCTGTCAATCTTGCTTCTGGGAAGACCTTCAAAAGGATTGTGGTACTATTTACCACTTTCTTCGCCATCATTTTTCCTGCAATACACCATTGAGAAGATCGGCAGACCTCTGTACACGACCAATGATGACGGCTACAAGGTGTTGGTGCGTCCCGGCGACGATCTCCAGCAGGAAGGCCTCACCGAGTACATGTTTGACGTAATTTACTTAACTTTACTGATTGACATTCTCATGGTTCTTTTTGGCTCTGTGAAAGTGTGGTACTTGCTATTATTGATACCTGGCTTTGGCCTCTACAAAACGAAGTGGCTTTGGTCGAGATTCATTCCTAGCTTGAGCAGAAAGGCAAATAATGTCGACCAATCAACTACCGATGCTCCTGCAAAAAGTAAAAGACAGCAGAAGTTGGAAAAGAGACAACAGGCACAACAACAAGGCCAAGCCAACCGTCGTAGATAGACCTTTATATACTGTGTACAGCTACAATATGGATAGGATTGCTATCTGAGAAAGTGTTATGAGCCCTCAGCTTGAGAATTCGCGCCTTCTTTTTGATTTTCGCCCCCCTCGCCCCCTTTTGAATGCACCTGGTTAAAAATTGGACACTTGTGCGCCAACGCCACCTACCCACTTGAGTATTGGCATCTTTTCTTATAGAGGATATAACAAAAATGGAAAACGGTATGTTAAAAGAGATAGAAGAAGATCAATGAGTAGCATAAGACGGACAGATACAATGGGTGAACGCGCTGGTGGTTCAATTGTTGTCACTTGGCTAGATTTCGTCGTTTAAAGGAGAAGTCCCCGAGAAGAAAGGTAATCGGCACCTGGTGAATGGATCCTCGAATTGATCTGGGGAAAATGAAGGATCATGGATCCAAAGAATGATTAACTATTAAAGATAGTAATATACGGTCATTGGAAGATGTTTACACGTCAATTGCACTTCCATTTGAGTGATTTGTTTACTTGTTTTGATAGATTGTCCATTTTTTGACCATTATTTTTTTTAGGCTTATTTTTTAAGCCTTCACATCTCAAACACAGACATTCATTGATGACTTCCTAAGCCTTGGTATCAAGTCTCTACTTATGTGGAAAGTTGATTTCGACAGTTGATTGAAAATTTACGCATAAAGAAGCACTAAGCAACAGCTACTAACCTCTACATTTTTTTGCTATAGACGAAATTGCAGCTTTAGTCATTGACAATGGTTCCGGTATGTGTAAGGCCGGTTTCGCTGGTGATGACGCCCCAAGAGCCGTCTTCCCATCTATTGTCGGTAGACCAAAGCACCAAGGTATCATGGTCGGTATGGGTCAAAAGGATTCCTACGTTGGTGACGAAGCACAATCAAAGAGAGGTATCTTGACTTTGAGATATCCAATTGAACACGGTATCGTTACCAACTGGGATGACATGGAAAAGATCTGGCATCACACCTTCTACAACGAATTGAGAGTTGCCCCAGAAGAACACCCAGTTCTTTTGACCGAAGCTCCAATGAACCCAAAGTCCAACAGAGAAAAGATGACTCAAATCATGTTTGAAACTTTCAATGTTCCAGCTTTCTACGTTTCTATTCAAGCTGTTTTGTCTTTGTACTCCTCTGGTAGAACTACTGGTATCGTTTTAGATTCTGGTGATGGTGTTACTCACGTTGTCCCAATTTACGCTGGTTTCTCTTTACCACACGCTATCTTGAGAATCGACTTGGCTGGTAGAGACTTGACTGACTACCTCATGAAGATTCTTGCTGAAAGAGGTTATCCTTTCTCCACCACTGCTGAAAGAGAAATTGTTAGAGACATCAAGGAAAAGCTTTGTTACGTTGCTCTTGATTACGATCAAGAATTACAAACCGCTTCTCAATCTTCTGCTATTGAAAAGTCTTACGAATTGCCAGATGGTCAAGTTATTACCATTGGTAATGAAAGATTCAGAGCTCCAGAAGCTTTGTTCCATCCTTCTGTCCTTGGTTTGGAAGCTGCTGGTATTGACCAAACTACTTACAACTCCATCATGAAGTGTGATGTTGATGTCAGAAAGGAATTATACGGTAACATCGTCATGTCCGGTGGTACCACCATGTTCCCAGGTATTGCTGAAAGAATGCAAAAGGAAATTACCGCCATGGCTCCATCTTCTATGAAGGTCAAGATCATCGCTCCTCCAGAAAGAAAGTACTCTGTTTGGATTGGTGGTTCCATTTTGGCTTCCTTGTCTACTTTCCAACAAATGTGGATTTCCAAGCAAGAATACGACGAATCTGGACCATCTATTGTTCACCACAAGTGTTTCTAATCGTGACAATTGTTGCTGTGTTATTACTTACCAAGGAAAAGCGTTCTTAGACAGATGTAGGAGAAGACAGTTTAAGTTTTATTTATATTTTAAATGTTTGTTTAAACAACCTTTTTTTTTTCTTTCGTTCTTTCTATTTTCTTTTTCGTTAACTGATTAGAGGGAAGTACAGTCTGTACACCATGTAGCCAAAGTCACAACAGGGGGAATAGGGGGGTTGTCCAAGGGCGCAAATCTAGCTCTTTTGGCTGCCTCCTTCCTTAATCTATTGCATGGAAAAGCAACCATATTTTTTTTCACCAATTGGTTGAAAATAGCGAGTATTTAAATATGATGTAAAATCTCCACAATAACTGCTGTCATTAACACCATTTCCTTTGCAATTGGGTCAAAATTAAAAGGGTTTGATCTCATTTTTCCTTACTTACTGTATAGTATATTCGCTTGATAATACTGAGCTACGTTTAGAAGAAAAAAGACAGTTTTTTTCTTCAATACACCTGATAACCAACATAACGTAATTGCTCATTTTTGATATTAGCAAAGAATGTCAAAATACGATGAGTTGATTGAGATTGTCAATCATGATTACTCTTATTGTGATGAACTTAGCTTTGTTAAGACAAACGAAGAGGAGGAAGACATATTCCAACCCTGTAAGTTCATCAATGATCTGTATCAGGATTACTCATTTGACGAGGACGATAAAAGTGACAACGAAAGCATCGCTAGCGACAGAATGATAACATTTAAAGTACCAGAGTATTACTTGTACAATGAGGAGTTTTACCAGACGCCACCAGAAACTGGCAGTGTTAATCCAATAGTGTTATTTCAAGATCAGGAAGATGACTATGTCAAAGAGAGTGCTCAGCAACTTGATCCTAGCCGAGTTAAAGAGTGTGCAGAAGCGTTTGATGCAGAGAAGAGAACTGACAATATGATAGTAGTCAGTGAAGTATCTGGTGTGAGGTCAAGAAGTGTAAAAAATAAAGAAGCTGTTGTTAGGAAGGGTGGCAAGAAAGAAGACAATAAGCTTGCTAATGATATGAAAATCGATAATAGCACAAGCGATAACGATGATGACTCAGATTATTGTTTTGAAGAAGAAGATGAGGATGACTATGATAAGGATCCTGAGTACAAATTGAATACCAGAAAAAGGCCAAAAGGCCGTGCAAGAGGATCATCAACCAGATTGTCATCAAATAATGTTCAACCAAAGAAAAACATGAGTAGAAAGAAACGAAGAAAAGCTGCTTCGTCAACTACAGCAACAAAATTTACATGCTCTCATTGCAAAAAGATATTTGACAGAAAGTCTAATCATGATTCACACATCAGGGTTCATTTAACAGTGAGACCACATAAGTGTTCATTATGTGGCAGGGGATTTGCTAGAAATTCAGATAGAAAAAGACACGAAAAAGGACATATAAGTAAATGTGTTCTGAAGTGTCATGGTAAACAATCGGGGATTAAATGGGGTTGTGGTAACACGTTTCAGTCTAGAATGGAATTGAAGAAACACTGGTTGAAAAAAGGAAATCAATGTTTAAACGGGTTTTCAAAAGGATTTAGAAGCAATTCAAAAAATGGCATTACTAAATGTAATGACGAAAATGATGACGATGAAAGCATCAACAATATTTGTGTTTTGGCTTTATTACAGTTAGAAAGACAACAGAGGGTTAAACGGAGGTCTTAAACTTAGGTATTTGTATTTTTCTTTTTATGTTTAATAAGTTATCTATATCTTAATTCAAATATTCAATTTCAAAATATCTTTATTAATTAAACAAATTCAAAGTAAAGGAAAATCTAAGTAATGTGCAAGGATTAAATATTTACTCATCCAGCTTCCATTATCTTGAATCAAAAAACTTCTTCATCTAATCTTGCAGCAGGGTTAGATTCAATGAAATCAAGATCAACCTTATGACCAAGTAACTCTCTAATATTACTAACACCATATTTGATCATAGTTGGTCTTTCTAAGGAAAGACCCCAACCAAGAACTCTCATATTTTTTGGCAAGCCCATTGGTTCTAACATTTCAGGTCTAAACATACCGGAGTTACCAATTTCCACCCATTTACCAAGGCCTTCGTGCCAAGAAAAGATTTCCATTGAAGGTTCAGTGTATGGATTGTAAGTTGGCTTAAATCTCAAATCGGTGACACCCATCTTTTCAAAGAATTGTTGCATGAAACCAATCAAATCACCCAAAGTTATATTGTAGTCCGCAAAAACACCCTCAACTTGATGGAATTCTGCTAAATGTGTCGCATCAACGGCTTCATTTCTGAAAACCCTGTCAATTGAGAATAATCTTGTTGGTTTTGGGTCTTCTGCTAATTTCTTTAACATCTTGGCAGAAATGGCTGTTGTGTGAGTTCTTAAAACTGTACGAAGGGATTCGTCAAGATGCCATGGATATCTGTAACCAATAGATCCAAATGCACCATCTTGATGAACTGCTTTAATGTTCTTCATGTATTCTTTATCGGATGGTGGTAAAGCAGTGGCAGGGTCTTTTAAGTAAAAGGTATCTTGTAAGTCTCTTGCAGGATGCTGCTGTGGAACGTAAAGAGCATCGAAGTTCCAAAAACCTGATTCAACGTATTGATTTGCTGGCATTTCACTAAAACCCAATGAGAAGAAGATTTGTCTGAACTCTTCTCTGACTTTACTTAATGGGTGCAATGCACCACTTGGTGGCAACATACCTTCAGAGTTAAAATTATATGGCTTGAACTGTGCCTTCTTCCATGAACCTGATTGAATCATCTCACTAGTAATATCAGTTTCCAATTGCTTAATTTCAGTGGAGAATTCAGGACCCTTACTAATATTGAAAGTGAAAACCTTTGTCAAGTTAATCAACTTTCTCTTCTTCAATTCATTTAGGTCCTTTTTGTTGTCTAATGTACCGGAGATCTCAATTTGCTTTAATTGTTCAGCAGTGGTGTCAACAATAGAGTCGTCTTTTGAAACCTTTGCAACAAGCACATCACCATCCTTAGCAATCCACTTATTCTTAAAAGCACGACCTTGAGCAACCTTACCGTTGGCACCCATAATAGAGTCAACTTCGCTGATCTTCAAACCTTCTAGTGATTGCAGAACTGACTGAAGAAGTCGGTATTCATGAGAACCTAAACTGGAAATTTCCTTAGCTTCTGGAGTAAGGGACCAGACTTCAGACTCTTTTGATTTATAGGTGACCATAGATCTAGCAGTAAGGGAGTTCAAAGCTGCTTGCAGATCTTTGGAATCGACATCCGGGAATTCTGCTGAGGAATCCGAAATAGTACCCTTGGAATCCAAGGTCTTCAAAACGTGAAGTTGTAAATCAGACATTATATCTAGATCTTTTGTTGACTGAAGTCTCTCGTTAATGTTAACGGAAAAGAAATGGGTTGTCGTCCATTTGAAAAGTAGTTAAATTTTTCTTCAGCTTCTCTGGAAAAATTTTGAATTTGTGATAATATACCAAATTAAAGTTAGAAAAATAGAAGAGCTTATAAATACATAAAATAATGAATTATCAGACGATATACAGTGACGAAGATGTAGTCAATAGTAGCAATATCAATAATGAAGGTAAAATTGATTTATTGTTGGAAGAAGAATTTGAAAATATGAGACGTGACAACTGGTCCAATCAGACAAAAGAAGCATCGTCAAATGGCGGATTGTGTGAATGTAAATGGGATGGTTGCGAAATACAAAAGAAGTTTGATGGATTAGATGGGCTGGTAGAACATATTAATAACGAACATTTGAATTCCATGGATACACCAGTTGATTTTATTTGTCTTTGGAATGGATGTTCAAGAAAAGGTATCTCACAACATTCAAAGTTTGCACTTCTCTCCCATATAAGGACACATACAGGCGAGAAACCATTTTATTGTTTAATACCAGAGTGTTTGAAATCATTCACCCGATCAGATGCGCTTTTGAAGCACATGAAAACCGTGCATTTAATTGAATCGAACACGCTTGTGGAGTCGTATGAGACTGTTAATAACAATTTATCCTTAAGCGATGAAACAATTATAAATAAATTTCAAAATAACATTGACAAGGAACTGAACCCAGAATCCATATTCAATAACTTTCAAAATCAATTAAAAAACAATGAGAACTACCAGCATTACGATATATTGATCAACGCATACCATAAAATGAAAATGTTGAACTATGAAAATGAATTAATTGACAACTCAATTGACCACATTTTCCAAGTTAAAGATTTAAGTTTGAATCCACATATGTCAAGTTTGATATTAGGTCAAGCTAAAAAGTCATTAGAAGATCATCATCTGAAGTTGAAGGAAACCAAACAAGAAACGTCAATTTCAAATTTGAACATCAGTCAGTTATCAATTGATCAACTGAAGTCAAATATTGATATATTAGAAAGCTATAACGAGAGTTTGAACAAATTGAATGATATTTTAGACGACAAATTAGTGCAGGAAACCAAGAATGTTCGTTTACAATGGTTGAAAAAGGAATTAATTTTGAATGTTTTAGAACAAAAGTAATAATGTTTAACAAATATATAATTGAATAAATTAATCTAATCATCATCTTCGTTATTGAACTTAACGACATCGATTGGCGAGTAAACGTTATCATAAAGGTAATTGTGTGCTTCTCTACCAACTAAACGTCTTGTATCAACATGCTTTGCAGTTAACTGGTCCAATTTGGTAACACCTAACAACCTCATCGACATCTCTAGCTCATCTTTAAGAATTTGGATTGTTTTTCTGACACCTGCTTCACCATAACCTGAGTTGGCATAGAGGAAAGGTCTGCCAATACCAACACCAATCTTCACCTTCTGATCTCCAATTGCAATTGCTTTCAGGATATCAGTTCCTCTTTTAACACCACCATCAACAAATATTTGGAAATTTGGATCTGTCTTGTTAAGCTTTTTTAATATTGGCATAGTTTCAGCAAGAACTTCAATTGGAGGAGGGGCAGTATCCAACTGTCTACCACCATGGTTAGAAATAACAACACCTTGACAACCAATATCCATTGCTTGGATAATATCTTCAGGTGTTTGGACACCCTTGACTAAAACAGGTAATTTGGTCCAAGACATAACTTCTTTAATATCTTTCCAAGAAACACTAGCATCAATAAAAGACGAAAGCGCTTTTGAGGCACCACTTGACCTATCAGCATCTCCTAAGTCAACATCTGTATCATTGGTAAATTTCAGTCTCTTATCCTTCTCTCTATTACCCAATGAAGGAGCATCAACAGTTATAAAGATAGCCTTCATACCTAAATTTTCAGCTTTCTTGACTAAATCTTTGGTGGCTTTACGATCTTCATTAATATACAATTGGAACCACTGGGATTCGCCTGGAATTCTCGCCTCTGCAATTTCATCTAGGGAACAGGAGGACAAAGTGGAGATCATTTGGCAAACGTTTTCTTTACCAGCACCTCTTGCGATTGAGCATTCACCATCTGGATGGCCTAGCTTTGCAAGGGCCGTTGCGGTAACGTAGAATGGAACGCTAGTCTCTGAGCCTAGCAGCTCATAGCTTGTATCGACGTTCTTGACATCCACAGCAACCCTTGGTCTGAAGTACACCCTTTGATAAGCATAGTGATTTTCTCGCATGGAGATTTCATCATCTGAGCCACAAGAATAATAAGCCCATGCATCTCTTGGTAAGATCAGTTTGGCAACCTTCTCAAAATCATAAGTGTTTTGCATTGAGCTTAAAGGCGGCAAGTTGTCCACAAACTCAACACGTTTTTCTTCGTATGGGTCAAACTCCGTTTCCACTTGCGGAGCGTCACCATCTAGCACACCAATGAACTTCTCCTTTGGCAAGTTGTTTTCAATGGTGCCCTTTGGATGTAGCTTGTGATACAGTCCAGAACCGTCATGTCCCGCATGTTGAATCAGTGGTTTTTCACCACCTGGGTGGTTTGGGATAAAATCAGTAAAATCGTAAACTTTGCCGTCTACCGCAATCCAACAGCTGTCCTTTGAATCATGTTTCAGGAACTCCTCCAATTGCACCTTTTGCGGTTTCTTAGCCTCTCCTTCATTATTAATACAGTTATTCAAAATCAAGCAAGTCGATAATGACAACCCTGTGACAATAGCCGATCTTTGCAATAGATTTAAATTTCTATACCCTGTTCTAAGTGAATGTCTGAACATTGTACCCTATTTTGCACAATGCGTCTCGACAGCCCAACTAGAGAGCAAGCGGAACTGCTGTGGGTATTTATATTCATACGGTTCTGTATTTGTCTTCTACTTGCGGAGAAATGGGTCAAATTGGCAATAGGCTCATGATGATTGGATAATTTGATCTTTCTGTCGCCGGAATTTTACTATAAACTATAGAAAATTACAAAAAAAAGGGAATAATAACTGCCAAGTTGTCTAAGTTTTTTGATGCTAACTATTGGTTGCCTGGCACCTCTCAATGTGTAGTTATTTACTGTTCTTTCTAGTGTTTTATTCGACTGAAAAGCGTGATTAAACATTTTTAGAGATCCCGTTTCGGATATCGAGAGTGGGATGGAAATTCGATTGGGGGATTTCCGCTTCTGCAATGTGCCCAATATGAGAATGTGTGGTGACGTAGGTGGGGAAGGCAGTGTCTACCAAAAGTCGCTGTAGCAAGAGCCAGGTATAACGACCTGGCCAGATCTCAATGCAGATGATGCACAAAACCTACACCATCACTCATGAGCATGTTGATAACGAAGGAAGGAAAAAAAAAAAAAAGCGTCGGAGTTAAAAATTTTGCCTACACTCTGGAGAAACGTTGGTAGTTGTGACAAGATACGCTAATGGGATGGAGGTAGATGATGAATTGATGAAATCGTCAGTTGTACAGATAACAGGCCCGCTGGGACCCAATGTATGTAGAAAAAGAACGGTTGAAAAGCACAATTAGAGAGTGGAGTACTAACATTTTGCAGTTTGTTATGAATTATTACTTGAACAGTATCAGTAAGACAGGGACAGAGGTGACGCATCTGTGCTACTATGAATACGACGTAGCGAGGATGAGGCATCTGCTTGGTGGTTATCCGGTATTCGGTCCGAGCTTGCAATCGCTGATTAAGATCGACGAATGCATCGAGCTTGGGGACTTCAGCGATCTGCTTGACAAAAAGATGGCACAGCTCCAGAGCAGCGTGTCTGACCAAATCATCATCATTGACGATCTCGACTCTGCGTTCAACGTTGCTGCGTTCAACGATTATGCTAAGGGTATGTAAGAGCAACCATGCTTTCGCAAGAACACAGACTTACTAACACAATCCACAGCAGGCGAAATAATCACCGGTATAATGAGAAAATTAAGGAAGCTTGCGCAATCATTCAACGTGACGTGTCTTGTATGTATCAACAACCAAGTTGCCCTTCTAATTCTCTTTCCGTAAAACAGGCTACTAACCTACCAAAAAACACTATTTTAGCTATCGCAAAGAAGCCACAGACCCATGTACACTATCAACTATGTGACAAAACTGGTGCACAACTGCTTGGATATCGACTTGCAAGTTGAATCTGACGAATTTATAGTCAAACGTATTTTGTAAATGTATAATTAAACGAAGTGTTCTTAATGCTGAGCTGCTGCTCACGTGACGGCGGCATAGGCTCCCATTTCTTTGTGACTGTGTTTTTCTTGTACCCCTCGCACCGCAGGGTTGGCGCGCGCCGTTTTGGGAAATTTTCCAAAGAAAATTTTCTCATGGGAGACCTCGGTGAGGGGGGGCGGACGCGCAAACTAGGGTAAGAAATAATTTTTCAATAATGGCACTTTCAACCTTAGTAGGAATAAGTTTTAGTTAACAACTCTTTAAATACAGGATGTCTGAATTCCAAAAGGTTTTTGTTATTGACGGTATGTGAACAAGAATGATAGAGAGAGTATTGATGTTTGTGGCAATCAGGATTTATCAAGATGCAGAGAATGGAGAAATGAAAATTTTTAATTGAAATCACAATATCAATATATACATTATGGCTAAAAGATCAGTTGCATTGTAATAAGAGGAACACTCATGAAAGAAAGGATACTATGTGTCAGGTTAATGAAGCAAAAGAGAACATAGAAAAGATCAAAGATTATGATTTCCATAGTATCAAGCGCAGGCATATTCTCTTTCAAACGTGACTTATTTGCAAGGACCACATGAAACATGATACAAAGAGACTCTCATACAAAATTTTGAATTGGCGTATTGTATACTAACATTATTTATTTCAGGTAAGGGTCACTTATTGGGTAGATTGGCTTCCATTGTCGCCAAGGAACTTCTTGACGGTCAAAAGGTTGTCGTTGTCAGATGTGAAGAAATGAACGTCTCTGGTGAATTGTTCAGAAACAAGTTAAAGTACCACGACTACTTGAGAAAGGGTACCAGATTCAACAAGAGAAGAGGTCAATTCCATTTCAGAGCTCCATCTAGAATCTTCTACAAGGCTGTCAAGGGTATGATGCCATATAAGACCGCTAGAGGTAAGGCCGCTTTGGAAAGATTAAAGGTTTTCGAAGGTGTTCCACCACCATACGACAAGAAGAAGAGAGTTGTCGTTCCACAAGCTTTGAGAGTTTTGAGATTGAAGCCAGGTAGAAAGTACGCTTCCCTTGGTGAATTATCTGCTTCCGTTGGTTGGAAATACGATTCTGTTGTTTCTAAGTTAGAAGACAAGAGAAAGGCTAGAGCAGCTGAATACTACGCTAAGAAGTTAGCTGCTTCTAAGAAGTTGACTCAAGCAAAGGCTTCCGTTGCTGAAACCGAAGTTTCTCAAAACTTGGCTGCCCTTGGTTACTAAATGTGTATAAATTCGTTTGTATAACCATTTTTCATATGAATAATTAATCACAACAAAAGAATAAGAAGCAAAGAAGACTATCGTGGTACGAAGAGGTTTTTCGTGGGGTTTGCTCACTGGATTCCTTAGCTCAGCTCACCCTATGGCAATTAATGCGTACAGCGCCTACAGTAATGCGTAAAAGGAAACAACACATCTATATCTTATTTCGCTCAAACATCGCATTTTCATTTTTGAATTTTAAGTATATAGAATCAGATGGGTACTGATATTCAATAGAACTTCATCAAACCTGCAATATATCTATACACAGAGTACGAAAAACTAATACTTACGTAATCAACTGTGGTGTCTCACGTAGTTTTTTGATTACGTAAGGTTTTGTTTACTTTTCTCTTTTTTCAATTTTTTTTATGAAATTTTTTTATTGAAATTTTTTCAAAATTTTTCAGCTCGCGAATCAATTGTCCAATTAATGCGGGATCCTTTAAATCGCTCAAGTCAAATTGTCAACGGAGTTTATATCATGGGAAAGCGTATAGACACAGTGGAGAGTGGGATAGTTTCAGCTGGGGTATTCTATATACTTAGAGAATCACTTATTCTGATCACGAAGCTTCAAAGCCGCTAAAAGTTATACCACTATTATCTTGGGTAGAATTTCTCCGCCTTTTTTAAGCGCTGAGCTTTACGAATTTGAGTGGGCTGCCATCTGAGAGCGCGTGCCAACAAGAAAGAGGGCAACGGAGGGCAAAAAAGGGGTGTTCAGCCAATCAGATTGCAAGGCGCGCCTGAGGGGGAAGAAACCCATAAAAGGAGACGCGTTCGCCATTTGGGATGGTGGCCAAAAGACCTTTGCCTTCTTTCTTTCAAGCAAGTTTAAACTATAATATTCTGCAAAAATGGCTGAATCTAACTTCTGGACTGATTTCTTAATGGGTGGTGTCTCTGCTGCAGTTTCTAAGACTGCTGCTGCACCAATCGAAAGAGTTAAGCTTTTGATTCAAAATCAAGAAGAAATGCTCAAGCAAGGTAGACTTAGTAGAAAATATGACGGTATTACCGAATGTTTCTCCAGAACCGCCAAGGAAGAAGGTATTGTTTCTTTCTGGAGAGGTAACACCGCTAACGTTTTGAGATACTTCCCAACTCAAGCCTTGAACTTTGCTTTCAAAGATAAGTTCAAGAAGATGTTCGGTTTCAAGAAGGAAGAAGGTTACTGGACTTGGTTCGCAGGTAACCTTGCCTCTGGTGGTCTTGCTGGTGCCACTTCTCTTTTGTTTGTTTACTCTTTAGATTACGCTAGAACTAGATTGGCTAACGATGCCAAGGCTGCTAAGGGTGGTGAAGGTAGACAATTCAACGGTTTGGTTGATGTTTACAGAAAGACTCTTGCTTCTGATGGTATTGCTGGTTTATACAGAGGTTTCTTGCCATCCGTTGTTGGTATTGTTGTTTACAGAGGTCTTTACTTCGGTTTATACGACTCCCTTAAGCCTGTTGTCTTAACTGGTCAACTTGCTGACTCCTTCCTTGCTGCTTTCTTGTTGGGTTGGGCTGTTACCACTGGTGCTTCTACCGCTTCTTACCCATTAGATACCGTTAGAAGAAGAATGATGATGACTTCTGGTCAAGCTGTTAAGTACAAGGGTGCCTTTGACGCTTTCACCAAGATTGTTGCTGCTGAAGGTGTTGCTTCCCTCTTCAGAGGTTGTGGTGCTAACATCCTGAGAGGTGTTGCCGGTGCTGGTGTTATCTCCATGTACGATCAATTGCAAGTTATCTTATTCGGTAAGAAGTTCAAATAAGCAACTTAACCGTTTAAATTAACTTTGTTTTGTTTATACTATTAACGAATATTTATTCCAATATATTATTATTCCTTTAACGAACAAAAATTCATAAACTTTCATCGTAATCTTAGTTCCCTTTTCTTCTCTCTTAATATTCTCCTCTTCTTCCAATACCATAATTAAATGAATGAACCTAAACATAACTTTCTGCATAAATTGAAAAGGGCGCAGACGGAATTGCTACATACCAACAAAGATAACAACAATAAACATAGACCAGCCATTTTGACGTCAATTGATCAACCCGTGACTTCGGCTCCCCTGCATGTCAGACCCCATGAACCTGACATGAACATTGTAATCAGCAATCCGGCCGCACAAAACACTACAATGAATGACATTGCATTCGAAATCACATCAGATCACTATGTTCATCCTATTGATCAGCCTATTACATTGAAAAATGGCAAGATTCTGTACCCAGGGGATGATTTAAGTGGACTAAATAGTCCCAATGAGAAAAAAGAAGGAGATATAGATATTGGCAAGTTTGTTAGTTCTTTGGTGACAAACTCAATGGCTTTAGTTAGTTACATATGGAACATGAATCTATATCTGAACTTGAATTTAGCAGAAAACTCAAAATTAAAAATACATATACCATCAACTGTTGCTGGGGTCATAATAGTTAAAGTGGCTTTTTCGATTTTATCAAGTTCCAACACCAAGACTATTCCAAAGCAAAACAGTCAGGCCAGTAGCTTCATGTCATCTTGCTTCCATTTTTTTTTATTCATAATTGTCATTTACTTTATTATATCTTTACTTAAATCATCACCAGCATCGGCATCATCAACGGGAAATGAGGAGACGGCGTTCAATACTGCAAATGCAAAATCAATCAACATTGCCACACATCAAAGAGCATTAAAACCAAAACTCAAATATGAAGTAAGAACTTCACCTTCGCATACCATACCAAAACTAGAAGAGTTCAACAAAATTGGTTCCAAGGAATTCAGGAATCCTAGTAGAACCCCAATTACAGATTATAATGTGCTACACAGAAACGAACAACGTAAACAAAATGGGCACTTATCTCTAAATCTACCCCTAAAAAACAATGGCGATAATGCAAAATACATATCAACAACTTCAGCTCCATCTGTTTTACCAACATCAAGAAAAAATGAATTGATAAGACAAATGACAGATGATGCAAGAGAAGAGATGTTAAAGAGGTTCAAATAAGCTATAATTCATCGAGCATCTTATCAAATAATTTAACATTTCGACCATCAACTTTCGTGTTAATTTCACCTATTTTATAGTGAGTTTCATCATTAAATGATTTCCAGCCCATTGATCTACCTATATCTGATTTGAATTTAGGATATTTACACTTTTTATTGTACGTCAAGAATAAATCTTGAGCTAAATCATTCTTATCATTAAGGACCAAATGCTTCAAGAGTTTATTGACCTCTTCATCAATTTCTATTCTATTACTTTTGTACGTTTTAATCATTTGATCGAGCACTAAATCTAAATCGCTTACTTTTGTATTGATTGTTGCCTCTAAAACTGATGGGATTATACTCTTGAAAACTTTGAAATTGGAATCACTCTTTATAATGTCATTATGGTACCGGAATAAAATCGACGAATTTTTTGAAACTAAAACGTATCCGACATACATTGGAAATGATTTTTCTTTTAATGACAGTTTTGAATCATTCATAATGTTTTTGCTCAAATTGACAAAGTAATGCAATTCTTCATTAGCTAAGTTTCTGTACTTTGATATATAAAATAGCATTCTAAAAAGCATGTTCAAATCATGATAATTGAATAAATCTTTGTTGATATCAAAGGTTCTTAGTTTATCTTTGGTACATCGTAGTAGCTGTGACCTATCTTCGGGAGATAGAAGATCCCAAAACCCAATATTATTCAAATATTCCTCCTTTTGATTGTTAGAATTCAACAAAACATACCAAAATGACAACAGGTCTTTGATTCTGATATTCTCGGGAAATTCAGGTGAAATCGCCATGAGGTATGAAACCCTAACCAAGAACGATATTGTCAAGTTTTGTAAATAAAACGGACTTTTGAATAAAAGACCCATTGGCTTTGTTAGCTTGAGCATCTCATTGAAATTGAGCTCGTGGTCACCCCTATTGAATTTAATAGAATTAATGTCAAATTTATTCAACTTATTAACACAATTCAATATTTCAAACCCATCTAAATCCAAGGTGTTTTTTGGTAGCATAATTGCTTTGTTCAAGATTGAATTCCATTGATCTAATCTAGCATTATTTTTATTCAATAAAAACATCAGTCCAATGAATAAATAAGGTATATCCCACTTGAGTGCTAAGGATTCGTTATACTTAAGTTTCTCATCATTTGTTGTTGCAATTCCAATCATTGACGTTATTTGGTTACAATTTTTTGAATTAATCCAATAGTAACTTAAAATCTTGGAATATAACAGATTGGAAAACGGTATCTTTTTGAACAATTGAGTGCTGTATTTCAATAAAATCAAGTGATATTTTTCAGGTAGCTCCTTAAATAGTGCTTCATATTGATCTTTCGTAATCTTTGTGGATTTCAATTTTGATAACTTGAAGAGTTGTCTCTGGTAAGTGAGAGGTGATTGAGTTTTTATTTTAGAAATTAAACTAATATTCAAGTGGGGAAACTCAAGTGTGTTATCTAATTGTTGAATCTTATTCAGTACACCCAGAACAGGATAATTATTATTAGCAATGGAATTTTTCAGTAATTTGTCTATTTCAGGCTTAGTCAAACTTTTCAAAATTTCTGGGTATCTTTTGATCATGTTTTCAATATTGTAACCATCATCGTGTTCCCAAAACTTTATAATGATATTAAATATTGATAATGGTTTATTTAAAGGCCTTTGATAGATTGAGTATTTCAAAAGGTCATCGTCCAATTCATCGTCGATAAGGTCACCAATGATACGTTTTGTTGATGGATACATTTTAGAGATCAGATTCATAACCTTTTTAGGGTTTTTATGGATTTCAATCATCAATTTAAAAATTACTTCATTGTCTTCTTTATTAGAGTATTTTAGTTCTTTATTCTGCTTTAAAATGCTAGCGTATAGTTCTTCTGCATTGTCATATAGCTGTCCATCGTAGCTGGCAGGTAAATCAAGCATGTTCACAATATCTGGATGGTGAATTGCTTGTTTTTTGATTTGATTAATGTATTCCAAGTCTACAAAAGACGAATTGCATATGTTTGATATTAAGTGATAGTCATACGTCAAAAATACTCTCTCAGCCCATGCTGAATTTTTTGCTCCTGCATAAATAACTAGTTCAATAAACAATTGATGCTTTGATCTATACTTCAGCCAATCTAGGATTCCAGTGTAGTTTGTGATAACCGAACTTCTCAAGAGATTATTAAACACGATTGACTTTTCGTCATCACTTAATTTAGTTATCCAGTTTTGAAAAGTGTCTCCGTCAATAATCTTGTATCCCTGACACCTGGAGATGCTTGACTTCAGAAAGTAAATAAGTAGCGTAAAATTGTTTGAATAATATTTAATTGCAGTAGCTAAATGAATCTTTTGATCATTAAATTGATTATTAATCGAATACTCAAGAGAGCTCTTATCTTTATCAATCTTAGTAAAAACATCATTATATGCTGTTGATAGTGAACCCAATTTTTGCAATAATAGTTTGTATTCTTTTTCATTTTTGTTTTGTTTCAGTTTTTGCAAATATTTTAATAATAACTGTTTGGGTATATTAAACGGTAAATTAACTTCAAAAAAAGGTGTATCATGTTCTAATTTGAATAAATCTTCATAATTCGAGTAACAATTCATTAAACTCATCAATTCTTGCAAACTAAAACTATTCATATTGTTACTGAAATGATTTAGAATCAATTTATTTTTGAAATTGATTGAATCAATGTTACTAAAAACAAATTTCCTTTCACTGGAGCTGAGATCATTTAATGTCATTTCACCATTGTATAATTTGATTGATGTTATTAGCGCAAAAAATTCATCTGACGATAGCTTCCTTGATAAACTATTTTGAATTTTAATAATTCTTTCACTATCGAAAAGAGGTACATATATATTGAATAAAATTAGTTTCTGCAAGTTTAATGGGTATTTTGATATCAATTGGAAGTTAAATGCAAAGTGTGAGTTTTTGGAGCTATCAGCTTCGCCTGAAAGTAATTTTGATAGAAGACCACTATTATATAAATTTTCAAGATTGATGAAAGTATCTAGTCTATCAATAACATCCTGTGGTATTCTTGAAATATGAACACCATTGCTAGTTAAAGATATAAGTTCGTCTAAAATGAGTTCAGCATTTGGTTGTTCTTGAAATCTCTTACAGAAAGAACTTTCTAAATTGGCTGTATATTGTTTGAAATATTTAAGTTTAGGGTAATTTATTGCCTCTCTGCTAATGATTGAGCGCTTCAAATGAGTTACAGCAGACAGATCTCTGATATTTTCATTATTGTTGTTATTATTTGGTCTCGATGATCTCTGACGTGACGACTTCTTTGACTTAGAGTGTGAAAAGGTTTTGAGAAGCTCGCTCTCATTCTTGGTAGATAAATATCGTAATGAAAGTCTAGAGAAAATTGTTGGTGGCTTATTCAATGGAATTGACATAACGACAACTTGAAAAGTATCAAATAAGATGTTTGTCAAAAGACTCTATTTTAGGAAGGTTTTTTTTCAACTTAATAACAGGATTAATCCATAAACCAATAAGTTATTCTTTTGAAAATATCTAAGACTAGACAGGGAAAGACCGTGTACAGTTGAAAATTTGGTAAATTATTTCCAAAGAAAGGATAGAACTGAAATTTTTTAAAGTAAACGATGTAAAATATAATCAAATTGTATATTTACACATATATAGATTTGCATTAATATAAAAGATTTATATATATATATACATATATATTTACTTAATTAGGGACTAAATATATATATACATATATGTAGATGACATTTTTAGATATTAGAATAGTTAATAGTCTAATATTTAAGCGGTTTGAGAAGTGATTTCAAAAACAACTTGCTTACCAGTCAACTTTTGGTAGATGGATTGGAAGGTTTCCAACTTAGTGTCAATAGCGTTAGAGTCCTTGGAGTCCAACAAGACCTTAGCGACCTTGTTACCACCGACCAAGTACTTGACTCTCTTACCAGTGATTTCGGTTGGGAAAACCAAATCTTCCAAGATCTTTTCGTGGACAGCAGTCAAAGTTCTGGAGTGTGGTCTCTTTTGACCTGGAGTGGCCTTTCTAGCTGGCTTTTGAATGATTCTTCTTTCAGCAAGGAAAACAACATGTTGGTCTGGGAACTTCTTTTCCAATTCTCTGGTTAATCTAACTTGAACCTTGTGGTAAGCAGATAATAATGGAACAGGGACAAGAATGACAATAGCCTTCTTGTTACCCTCAACTTCGATTTCCTTGACGGACTTCAATTGAAGTGGTCTCAAGGCAGCCTTGAGGTCAGCGGAGGAAGTTTCAATTTCCAAGATAGCGTTAGCAATCTTGAGTTCCAAATCAGTTGGGGTTGGGTTAAGAATCTTAGCTGCGGCAGACATTTCTGTTGATTTCCAAGTACTTGAAGCTTTTCAGAAGTTGATAGCACTACAGCGTTGGAAAATTTTCAGCTACAATGTATTTTTCCACCACTGCGCGTTGCTCCAGTGTGTGTGTGCGAAATTTTTCAAAAAAGAGAGCAAAAGAATTCCAATGAAACCCTCCTAACCCTCGCTCCAAGCACGTGACCTTTTGCTTATGTAATATTCACGTGACGCGTCACGTGATCAAATTGTGGGATGCCAAAACTGAATACTTGAAAAAAGTGGGATGCGGGATGTGATTATGTAAGACGTCGTTTTCGCCCTTTTCGGCATTTTTTCAAATTACCCCGGAGTTTTTCCCTTTTTGAAATGGCTGAAAAAAAAAAACGGTGACTGAAATATTTCATCTTCTCTTCTATTCTCTATACGTACACATAAGTATATATACATATATTTGAATATATGTACTTTTATGTATAGATCATTTAGTAAATTAATCACTAGAACATCTTCCTATATAAAAATGACGTCCGAAAGTAATAAACTGGTGGAACAGGCTAAAAAGTTCTGTGCCTACGCAGCTGTTGATGAAAACTTTGATGCTGAAAAACACAAGGTGGTTGGCATTGGATCAGGGTCTACAGTGGTGTACATCGCAGAGAGGATTGGACAGTTAGAAAATGCAGGAAATATTGTGTGCATACCAACAGGGTTCCAGTCAAAACAGTTGATCATCGATAACAAACTGCGTCTTGGATCGCTGGAAGAATTTCCAGTGATTGATATTGCCTTTGACGGAGCAGACGAAATTGACTCACAATTGAACTGCATCAAGGGTGGTGGAGCATGCTTGCTGCAAGAGAAGCTAGTGGCTGACAGTGCTGAAAAGTTCATCATTGTTGCAGACGATCGTAAAAATACCGGCGTGCTAGGCAGAGGATGGAAGAAAGGCATACCGATCGAAGTGGTCCCGAACGCTTACAACAAGATCCTAAACGAATTGAGATCTATTGGAGGCATCCCCTCTGTCAGACCTGGAGAACCTGCCAAAGCCGGTCCTGTGATCACTGATAACGGGAACTTCATCATTGACTGCAATTTCAACGAGATTGACACTGCTGACGTAGCCAGTTTGAACGCAAAAATCAAGGCCATGATCGGTGTTGTGGAAACTGGATTGTTTGTTAAAATGGCCCAAAAGGCCTATATCGGTAATTCTGATGGCTCTGTTACTGCTCTATCTATCTAATGTTTCATCTTTAATAACTTTACTTCACTACATTCTGTATTTCATAGATACTACTACAGTAACCACTCTTGAGAAGTCCTATACTTTCTATATCATCTTTTCAAGCTTGTTTATCTTTGTGTGTATCGCTGTATTTGTAGATAAATAATTTATACATGTATATAATAGATTAGTCGTGTATATTTCCTTATTTGACTAATTGATCCTTTCCATATGTAACCTGAGATATCGTTAATTCTCGTAAAATTCAACATTGCTTTTAGCAAAGTCAAGTGCTAAAACGACGTGTTTATTTGACAACCCATGTCTAAACCTTAAATGTCTCGTTAACGCATCACATCTGCTGAACGTTTTATTACTCATATACTCTTGTCCTGCATCTGCCCCACTTTTGAGCTTCTTGATAACGGTAGTACTGGTAATTTGTGTTTGTGAGTTTTCTAATGATAATGCACTTTTCCTATAATCAGAATCTTTAACGATATCATTTATTGGTTCAAGGTCGTTCCTCCTACGCAGATCATCTTCACAAAACAGACACCTAAAAAATGATCTCTTCTTTGCGTGAATAGTATTTTGGTGTCTAACCAAGTCATAGGGCCTTGAAAATCTCTTATTACATGGCTTTCCTGTCTTTGGGTTTGTAATTAAGCAATAATGATCCTCTTCCCTACAATCCTTAGAAATCTTGCTTTTCTTATTTTCGACTTCTTTTCTAGTTTTCTTGACTCTTTTCGTTTGAACTAAAATTTCAGAGTTTGTAGAATCTGACCTTTCATGTAGCACTTTGTCGTCATCAACTTGAAAATTGTTAAAAGGTTCATTAATGATCCCTTTTTCTTGGTGTTCCATGTGTTGAGATTTTGGGTCGGTGGCACCGTTGATTTGACTCGGTAGTACAAGCGGTGCAGGTGGTAAAATGTCGTGATATTGATAAATGCTATCATTGTTGACATTCTCAAATGAAGAAGTGGTGTATAAATCTTCCTCTTCCTCTTCGTCATGTTGGTCAAGTGGATTGAAACAAAATTGTTGCTCTATCCCTTCATTAGTTTGCTTTTGACTTTCAATAAATTCCTTTTCGTAATAAATAGTCGGCTGCTTCTCCAGATCAGCCGGGTTAACAACGTTTGGTAAAGTTTCTGTATCTGACAATGGTGTGCTATAATTTGATGCATTGGCAGGTGAATAGATATCATTGCTTTCTTCGTTAATATAATCATCGACAATACGATCATCATAATCCAAACTTGCATGGCTTTCTGTGTCATCAAAATCAATGGTGTCTTCCAGTTTATTCGTGTCCCAATCGTCTTCATCTTCTTCATCCTCGGAGAATTCATCGTACATAATATTATCAGCCTTAATGAAATTTAAATCATTTGGTGATGACCAATCCTTGGTGTTTGCAACAGGGTTATCATTGTTCAAATGGAAAGAGTTAAAATCGTTCAATTCTTGGTGTCCATAAATTTCGTAAGTATCCTGTGGGACCATAAGGATGTCTTCGCCTAACTCATCATAATATCCCTTTTCACGAAATAATGATACATTAGATGAGGGTTTGGAATCCTCACTGGAAGACACCAAATGATCTTTGAAACTTGTCTGACTCTTGCTTCTTGATGATAGCTGGTGGTCATTAAGATCGTCCATTATGACACGTGATGTGGTGTATGTGTTAGGGTTTCCGTATGTGTTGAATACATTTGAAAACGCATTGTCATCATTGCTTTGCTGTGCTAGAGAGTAGTTGTGTTGATCAAAGGCATCAAAGTAGTTATCGAGCGATGGCTGCACAGGCGATGGCATGTAGTAATCATCTATGCTCATAGGAAATGACTCTTGCGACTGGTTTGCTGACACGTAATTGTTGAGATCTAAGTGATGAGAATTCTGACTGAAGTCTGGCATCATCGTATTGCTATTATTAGCATCGTGATGATCATTCATGCTGTTGGTATCATTAGAAGTGAAAAACATTAAGTTGTCTTGTGGTAGGTTCGACAGCGAGCGTTTTAAAGTTGACATATCAGTTGAGCTGATTTTGTAATCTATATTCAAGTGTGGTCGTGATAGTAAATCAGGTATATTTTCTATGGTTAATTGCTCTTTTTAATATGTTGTTGCAATAGTAATACTATTTATTTGTTGGTAAATATTCCTCTGTTGTTGTTAGTTAATTTCAGCTTACCCCCTGTGTTGGCTAGCTATAAAATAAGGGTTTTTGTTGGAACAGGTGGAAGAAAACGAAATATCTGATGGGCTCTATTTGTAATCTTCTTATGGGCGAGGCAACATCCTCACTTTGAAACAGGCTCAGCACTAACTCCGTAATCACTTCCGAGCATTCCAGAGCCACCAATATGCACCTAAATGTGCTCAAACTAAGTGTGTTGTGTTTCCTATTCTTACTTCAGTACACTGGGTTGCTTTTTCTGCTTTCAAAACGTTGAATTCAATAACACCCCCCAATAAATTACGCTTTTTAGGGCTCGGAAAAGCCTCAAGCATATTTTTACTGCTATTTCCTCCTACTTCCATCACTGTACAATAACCGAGTTCTATTCCTTAAGCCTGGTTGAAAGATGTTACCATGTCGTACCCCCAATCTCCAGCTTATTTCCGTTAGAACCTTCCAGAAAAAAACCCTAAATTTCCCAATCGGGAAACAATTACAAGACTTGCTCATTTACAATAGTTTATAATATCGATAACGAATACAACTTCGGTGGTTGCTGCAACTCACTAACAGCAACAACACACAAAGAGATACATAGAATTAGATATATAAGAATAACACAAAATCAAATTTAAAATCAACGTCACTAAATCATTTGACCCTCAAACCTTAGCAGCTAACTCTTCAAGCATTTGATAGTCTCTCTTTTCAATGGAACCATTACCAGGTAATCTGGTCTTACCCATCAAATACAAGTCCACTTCTCTGGCACATTGTCTACCTTCTTGGATACCCCACACCACCAAAGATTGTCCTCTTCTACAGTCACCAGCACTGAAAATCTTGGAGTCAGTAACAGTTTGGTATGAAGTGGCAGAAGTTGTGGCAACAGTACCTCTTGGAGACCTGTCGACACTCAAGTTATCGGCTTCAGGACCAATGAAACCCATCGAAAGAAGAACAACATCGGCTGGGAAAAACTCATCAGAGCCTGGGATCTCTTGCATTTGCCATGCACCAGAGTCGGATCTCTTCCACTCGACTCTGACTGTCTTGATACCCTTAACATTACCCTCATCGTCACCAACGAATTCCTTAGAAAGAATACAGTATTCTCTTGGATCCTTACCGTAATGCTCTTTCACTTCAGTGTGACCATAGTCCACTCTAAAGATTCTTGGCCACTGTGGCCATGGATTGTCCTTTGCTCTTTCTTCCGGTGGTTGTGGTAACAATTCAAAGTTTGTAACAGACTTGGCGCCATGTCTCGTGGCGGTACCCAAACAATCATTACCAGTGTCACCACCACCAATGACAATAACATTTCTACCTTCAAGTGTAGCTCTAATAGTATCCAAATCATCGTTAAGAAGTGCCTTGGTGTTGGTACTCAACAAGGTCATTGCATAATCAATGTTCTTAAACTCTCTACCTGGGATCTTAAGGTCTCTTGGAATTGTAGAACCAACTGCCAAAACAACAGCGTCATTTTGTTGCTTCAATTCTTCCATGGTGATATCCTCACCAATGGTTGTGTTTGTAATGAATGAAATACCTTCAGCAGTTAATAAATCAACTCTTCTTTGAATGACACCCTTGTCTAACTTCATGTTTGGAATACCATACATAAGCAAACCACCAATTCTGTCAGATCTTTCATAAACAGTAACAGTATGACCTGCCTTGTTCAATTGATCTGCAGCGGCTAAACCAGCTGGACCTGAACCAACAACAGAAATTCTCTTACCGGTTCTGACTTTAGGAGGGTTTGGAACAATCCACCCTTGAGCAAATGCGTGATCAATAATACCTGCTTCCACAGATTTGATACCAACTGCAGCATTGCCAGAAACATTAACAACACAGGCACCCTCACATGGAGCTGGACAAATTCTACCAGTAAATTCTGGGAAATTGTTTGTCATCATCAATCTTTGAAGAGCATCATACCATCTATCTTTGAAAACTAATTCATTCCATTTTGGAATGATATTAGAAACTGGACAACCAGTATCAGATTGACAGAATGGAATACCACAATCTATACATCTTGCAGTTTGATATTTCAATTCTTCTTTAGTCAATCTAGAGGATAATTCATTCCAATCTTGAAGTCTTGACTTAACTGGTCTGTATTTCTCGTTTCTTCTGGAATATTTAATAAAACCTCCAAGTTTATCTAACTTGACTGCCTTGCTTTCTTCTGCTTTGACGTCAATAATGGTATCTTCCAAATCCAAAACCTTTGGTTCATTTTTGTGAACCTTAGGTCTTGAGAATTCACCACCAGTAATATCAGCTTCAGGGTCTTCTTTGATAGTTGAGAAGTAGTTGGATACTTGTTTCTTCTTGGCATCATTCTTCTTCTTTTCTTCAAGTTCCAAAACCTTCTTATATTCAGTTGGTAAAACCTTAACAAATTTCTTCAAGAATCTGTTGAAGTCATTTAAAATTCTAGCAGCAATTTCAGAGCCAGTGTAATGTTTGTGGTCCTCTAATAAACCTCTGAGGAATGCAATTTCTGATGGATTGTTTAATTGAGACAACTCAACTAATTCTTTGTTTACCTTTTGCTCGAAATCTTGTGCCATATCCAAAACATAGGCAATACCACCAGACATACCAGCGGCAAAGTTTCTACCGACACCACCAAGGACAACAACTCTACCACCAGTCATGTATTCACAACCATGATCACCACAACCTTCGACAACAGCATAAGCACCAGAGTTTCTAACAGAAAATCTTTCTGCTGCAATACCTCTGAAGAATGCAGTACCAGATGTAGCACCGTATAAACATGTATTACCAATAATGATGTTCTCTTCGGCCTTGAATTTTGAGTCCTTTGGTGGATAAACAATCAACCTACCACCAGAAAGACCCTTACCAACATAATCGTTACAATCACCTTCCAATTCTAATGTAATACCACCAGCAAGGAAAGCACCAAACGATTGACCGGCAGAACCTTTAACATCAACATGAATGGTATCGTGTGGTAAAGATGGAGGACCAAATTTCTTTGAAACTCTGTAAGACAACGTAGTACCAATTGCTCTGTCGGTATTAATTGCTTCTGCTTCAATTGTAACTGGCAAACCTTTATCCAAAGTGACTTCAGCTTCATCAATCAGTTTGTTATCCAATCTGACGTGCAATCTGTGATCTTGCTTCTTCACACATCTAGTTGCAACACCAGGTCTGATAGTGTGGGCCGGAGTCAAAATAGGAGATAAATCAATGTTTGCATTCTTCGTAGTTCTCAAATCATCTCTAACAAACAGCTTTTCGGCTCTACCCACCATTTCATCGATGGTTCTAAAACCTAATTTGGCCATAATTGTTCTCAGTTCATTGGCAACATAGTAGAAGAAATTGATAACATGTTCTGGGGTACCCTTGAATTGATCTCTCAAAACTGGATCTTGAGTTGCAATACCAACAGGACAAGTGTTGGTGTGACATTTTCTGTTGTAAACACAACCCATAGAAATTAATGGAGCAGTGGCAAAACCCCACTCTTCTGCACCTAACAAACAGGCAACAGCAACATCTCTACCGGTTTTCAGTTGACCATCAGTTTGCACAACAACTCTACCTCTTAAATCATTCAAAACCAAAGTTTGATGAGTTTCAGCTAAACCTAATTCCCATGGTAAACCAGCGTATTTGATACCAGTCCATCTTGCGGCACCGGTACCACCATCGTGACCAGAAATCAAAACATGATCTGCTTTGGCTTTGGCAACACCAGCAGCAATGATACCAACACCAACTTCAGAAACCAATTTGACAGAAACTCTAGCTCTTGGGTTGGCACATTTCAAATCATAAATCAATTGCTTCAAATCTTCAATCGAATAGATATCATGATGTGGAGGAGGAGAAATTAAACCAACACCTTGGGTTGAATGTCTAGTCTTTGCAATAGACTCAGAGACTTTGTAACCAGGCAACTCACCACCTTCACCAGGCTTAGCACCTTGAGCCATTTTAATTTGTAATTCATCAGCATCAGATAAGTAATAGGATGTAACACCAAATCTACCAGATGCAATTTGCTTAATGGAAGATCTCATGGAATCACCGTTTTCGGAAGGCTTTGATCTTTCAACGTCTTCACCACCTTCACCAGTATTGGATTTACCACCTAATCTGTTCATGGCAACAGCTAAGGTAGAGTGAGCTTCCATTGAAATGGAACCGTAAGACATTGCACCGGTACAGAATCTTCTGACAATTTCGGTCCATGGCTCAACTTGATCAATTGGAACAGATGTTGAATTGTCAAAATCAAAGTCTAAAAGACCTCTTAAAGTACAATTCTTGATTGCATCGTATTCTTTCTTAGAATAAGCATTATAAGCTTTTTCATTTTTATTTCTGACAGCATCTTGAATATTTGCGACCGCAGATGGTTCATTGACGTGAGCATCACCACCATCTCTCCAGTGGTATTCACCAGATTCTGGTAATCCCTTAGGATTGATTGTATCTCTAGTTGGGAAACCTCTTTCATGTAGTGAGAACGCATCTTGAGCAATATATTCAAAGGTAATACCCTTAATTCTAGATGCAGTACCAGCAAAACATCTGTCAATAACAGAGTTGTCAACACCTAAAGCTTCAAAAATTTGAGCACCCTTATAAGAAGCTAAAGTGGAGATACCCATCTTAGACATAACCTTCAAGATACCATCGTCTACACCATGCTTAAAGTTGTCCAGAATCTTCTTATTGGTGTGATTACCTGTGATTAAACCTTCAGTGTTTAACTTGACCAAAGTATCTAGAGCCAAGTAAGGATTGACTGCATCAACACCGTAACCAACCAAACAACAGAAATGATGGACCTCTCTAGCTTCAGCAGTTTCAACAACAATAGCAACCTTAGATCTTTGCTTTTGTCTAACAAGATGATGATGAACAGCACCAGCAGCAACTAAAGCAGACACAGCAACTCTGTCAGCTGAAACATTTCTGTCAGATAAAATAATAACCTGAGAATTTTCGATAATTGCTTGAGTAGCTTGAGCACAGATACTTTCAATAGCTTCTGTATAGCCTGTTAAACCTTCTGACTTTTCAAAGGTGATATCAATATTTGTAACAGACCATTTTGGATAAACCTTGTTGATCTCTTTCAAGGCTAAAAGCTCGTCATTCAGCAAAATTGGAGACTTCAATAGAAGTCTGTTACATTGATTTGGAGCCATTTCTAGCAAGTTACCTTGAGGACCAACATAACAATCCAATGACATAACAACCTTCTCTCTAATTGGATCAATTGGAGGATTGGTGACTTGGGCAAATAATTGTCTAAAATAATCATAAATCAGTCTTGGCTGTTCTGAAAGGCAAGCTAATGCAGAATCATTACCCATGGAACCCAAGTTCTCTTTACCATTTTGAGCCATCGGAGCCAAAATAGTCAAAACTTGTTCTAATGTGTAGCCAAAGGCTAAAAGTTGAGGATCTTCTTGCAATTTTGCAGCTAAGTTTGGCTTAGAAGATAACTCTAAACCCTTAGTTTGAAGTTTTTCGAATAATTCAGGCATGGTGATCAAGTTTGATAAAAGCCAAGCTTTGAAATCAAATCTATTTGAAACTTGCTTTTTCAATTCTCTGTCATCCACAATTCTACCCTCCTTTGTGTCAACTAACAACATTCTACCTGGGTGTAATCTACCCTTTTCGACAACCTTACTGGATTCGATTGGGATGACACCAACTTCGGATGCACAAATCATAATATCATCATCAGTAACATAATATCTACATGGTCTCAACCCGTTTCTGTCCAAATTGGCACCACAGAACCTACCATCAGCGAAAGTGAATAGAGCAGGACCATCCCATGGTTCCATAAGACAAGCAGCCCATTCGTAGAAAGCTCTCTTCTTTGGATTCATATTTTCAGAGTTTTGCCAAGCTTCAGGAACCAAAAGCATAACAGCTTCAGGTAATGTTAAGACACCATTTATGACTAACAATTCCAAAACGTTATCAAGGGCAGCGGAATCGGAACCACCTTCTTCAATGATCGGATACAGCTTTTCCATGTCTTCGCCGAACAGTGCAGAGGACATGACACCCTCTCTAGCTCTCATCCAGTTCTTGTTACCTCTCAAGGTATTGATTTCACCATTGTGGGCCGCCCATCTCAATGGCTGAGCTCTGTCCCAAGATGGGAATGTGTTTGTAGAAAATCTGGAATGGACAAGAGCAAAATGACATTCGTAGTCAGCATTGACTAGATCGTGGTAGTATGAGTAAACCTGAGCAGGAACTAACTGACCCTTGTACACAATGTTCCTGTTGGAAAGAGAACAGATGTAAAACCAGTTGTGGAGACCAATAGTGTGAGTTGATTGTTTCCTTAGGATGTATAACTGCTTTTCAAATTCCTTTTCGTACTTCGACTCAAAGTCAGCTTCGGAGAGCGCTCTTGGTGCAGAGGAGTCACCGTAGGCCTCTTTCAAGACCACGAGAGGCTGTAGAATCTTAGGCTCCCTTGAGAGCGAGGCTGGACCCAAAATGGACGAGTCCACAGGCACTTCTCTGTAGCCAAGGATTCTCAAGCCTAGCGAGTTGGCAATGGACTCGAATGTTGATTTGGACTTTTGGTAAATTTCCTCATCCTTTTTGAAAAAGAGGTTACCAACTGCGTACTGTCCGAGAGGAGGCAACTCAACCTTGCAGTGGTATGCAAACTCCCTCTTCATGAACTTGTGAGGAATAGACGTCATCACACCGGCACCATCACCGTCTCTGGCGTCGGACCCCACTGCACCTCTGTGCGTCATGTTGCAGAGAAGGTACTTGGCGTCTGATATGATGTGGTGGGAAGCTTCACCCTTGATGTGACACGCAAAACCAACACCACAGTTGTCCTTCTCGTACTCTGGGTTGTAGAGACCCTTTTGCGTTGGAATCGTGGATGCCCACGACTTGTTTTCTGGCACCTCGTCATATTTATAAACAGAGTACGCTTCCACCTTTTCGTTTGGAGAAGGCAGGTACTCTGCGTTTGGATCTGATTTGATCGTCATTGATCGATACTAGTCCTTTTTACCTTACTAGTAGTATAAAGAGTATTAAAGTATTTGAAAAAATTTTCCCTTATATAAGTGTTATAATAGGAAAGAAAAATGAGATGATTTTTGCACAATAGCACTAATCCTGGCAAACCAAACCTTGCTTCTGAGTGTCTGATATAGCCAAACACCTAGACTGCTCTAACCTTCGCCTCTCTACCCCCAACCAGCTCTCCCCAACCCTCTCCTCCCAGCTTTCACCGCAATCCCACTACCTTTCATTGGTTCGCGCGGCGACCCCGTAGCGGAGTCACCACCGGCGCGGGTTCCGGAGCCCAGCTCCAATCACAATAGCTTCAATTCCAATGCCATTTTTGTATGAAATGCCTTAACGCTGGACAAGCTATCTAGATAAGTTGTAGCTGCTTGGCCATTGGCTCCCCACGGCTCACGCACGCACGCCTCGACCTCTTGCAACTTCTCCACCCTCCCTCTGCTCACTCTCCTGCACGTATTTCCGTCGGTCATGTACTCCCACGCCCCTCCTGGTGATCGAAAGATAAGAGATAACGTTCGTTTGCTCATACAATAGGCACAGAAGGGGGGTCGAGGCTGCTGCGCCACGCGCACGGGAAAAGATGGCGCACGCGCCACGCACACTCGGGGAAAAAACTATATTGCATTTTACTCTAAAACTGTCACGTGCTTTGCTTACGTAAGGATTGTGGTCCCCTGCGTTTTCTGCGACTCCTACTTTGAATCTTTGACAGGCCGCGGCTGTAGTCGCAGCGTGCTCAGGCTGCAACGCTTTTTCTCGTGCCTACTGTTGTGCTTACCGTTCTTCTATTAATATATATAAGTCCACTAACTTAACTTTTGATAGCTTGTGTAAATCTGTGCTAGTTCAATCTTCCTCGTCCTCTTCGGCAATTTCAGAACCACCCACCTCTGGCGAAACGAGGTTCTCAGTGTAGTTCTTTGTGTACTTTCTGGCGATTCTACTGACTCTGTCGTTCTTGGCAGCCTCTTCTCTGGCCCTGGTCTGGATGGAGTGGATATCTTCCCTAAACGCGGTTGAGACGGTCTTGTTACTGAAGGCATCCCACAGCTTCAAGCCCGGCGACGTACCACCGATGACCAGATGGCCCGAGATCTCCAAGTCGTTGGCAAACCCACTTGACAAGACGTTACCGCATCCAAAGTCCTTACGGAGCACCAGGGATGGCTTGTCGTTCTTCACGTTCCACAACTTCATCTCCTTTTCACCCATAGCACCCGTGGCCACGAGGCCGGAGCAGAAGTTGTTTGATGCTAGTGTAGATATACCGCTGTCATGAGCATGCAAGGTCCAAAGTGGTTTGGACTCCTGGCGGATGTCGAAGCAGTACACGTTACCGCTGTCACATCCGGCAAGAATCTTGTCCTCGCCCATCCATGCCGCACTCTCGATGTCTTCGCCAGCACCACACTGGTAGCTCCTGGCATTCTTGATCACGTTTTCCACACGCACGTCTGACAGCTTCAAGAAGCTGTCGTAACCACCTGTCAAAAGCACAGATCCACCCTCCTCGCCAGAAACTGG
Source organism: Saturnispora gosingensis (assembly GCA_030570395.1). Classification (NCBI taxonomy): domain Eukaryota; kingdom Fungi; phylum Ascomycota; class Pichiomycetes; order Pichiales; family Pichiaceae; genus Saturnispora; species Saturnispora gosingensis. Next base: position 347,250 of record JAJLVU010000009.1, read on the forward strand.
CATCCATGCAGAGCTGGAAACTTGCTTGCCGCTATGTAATCCGTCGTCAATGGCCCTGGCAACCTTACACGACTGCAAATCCCAAAGCTTGACTGTGGAGTCAGCAGATGTGGAACAGAGCACATTTCTGAACACTTTGTTGTGGGCTAAGGAAACCACTGCATCTGTGTGACAGGTGGCTGATGTCTTCTTGGACTTCTTCTTCTTGGACTTCTTATGACCTGAGCTCCATTCTGCGTACTCTTCTTCACCAAGAATAACATCCGGAAATGCCTTTTCAATACAATCTAAATTCCACAATTCAATTGTTGGCTCGAATGTACCGATGGCAGCAAAGTTCGCAACGTTAGATTGGTCGTTGGCTCCATTTGGTTTGAAACTGAGCCACTCTACACATAGTGGGAATGCTGGTAACATGAGATCATGGTGAATGTACAGGTTACCTTCACGCGCTAATCCACGCTGCACATCTCTGTCATGCACATCTTCCTCTTTGTCGTCTGCGTGAAGTGCACCAGCTCCATCATCATAAACGTACACGTCTAAATATGAAACTTCATCCTCTGTACGTGTTGCCAGCAATAGGTTGTCTGTTGGGTAAACTTGTAGTTCGGCTTCCTGTTCTTCTTCTTCTTCTTTGGTTGGCAATTCCAAATAGTGTTCTTCAACTTCCTCTGTTTCAGCTTCTTCACCATCACCTCCAACTGTTTTAACCTTTTTAACATAACTTGCTCCACTATTTGATAGGCCTGGAAACATCACCACTTCCTCACCTGTTTCGTCAATTTCGTCATCGTCATAATGCTCAAAGTCATATTCCTTCAAATCTTCATCGATTTCAATATCAGTCTTAAGTTTATCGGCTTGGATCTCTTGGTTCTGTTCGGCTTCTTCAAGTTCTTGTTCAGCTTCTTGTAAATTCAATTTAGCCATGGCTTCAATACGTGCCATTTCTTCATCATTGAGATCATATTGTTCTGGAAATTCAGATGCATAACCTCTTGGAACCCATGCTGTAGCTGAAATCATGGTTATTCAATTCTACTGAATTAATGATATTTCAATATACTATAAGAAAATGAAAAAAAAAATTTTTTCAAAATCTTAAAAAATTTTGAAAGAATATAGATCTTGCACAGCCTTAAGGCCCTACCATCTAGAAGTAGCAAAAGTTCATTTACAAGTGATTTACATGTTCATCGATAAGAGAATAGTTTGAAGTTGTAAGCGCAATTGATCCTTTTAGTAAGTCCGTTAATAAATTTATTTAAAGAGGCAAAAAGAAGGAACATAGAAGACTACAATCAGTGATGAACGTAATTTTGAGTCTGAGGAGAGGATGCAACTCATGTATTTTGAATAAAGTTTTCGAAATATTAGTGCCAATAGGATTATTAGCATAACATGTTTCCAAAGTTTTAGAAGTGTTGCAAATTACCTTTGTTGGCTTTCTACTAAACTTTTTTTAGACATTGGTAGAACTAAATAATTGTTTGAATCTACTAAAAGCATTGAGATTGAATCCAGTTGTATCATAGAGGCTTTATCAAGAATGCTTTGCAATAAACACTAAGTCAACTTACCCTATAAATGCTGATAAAAAGAGTAGTCTTAAAAGTTGACTAGTTTATGATATTGGTTTAGTTGATACCAATTGGCATTACATTCTGTAACATTAAATAGTTTTGACACACCTCCAAGCGTTGGCCACCGAGCGTTTTTTTTTCATGACACATGAGATCCACTGAGTGCATACTACCTTTGGTTTAGAAAGTACTTACACTAGCTATTGGCTTGATCGTTGAAAAGTTTTACTATCTGCATTAGAAAGCATGCCGATCGTGTAGACATGTCACGATGATACCATTACTAATTTTCATCTGTACAAATAGGCTCAGGAAAGAAGTTTCAATACAACGCTTTACGGGATCGGCTCATTTGTAGGCTGTAATGAGTAAATTTAGTCAGATGATAGTTTAAGTACTATTAGGTTGGCGTTTGCGATGATAAAGTGCCCATTGAGCACAACATAAACCTCTTTGAAGAACAGTTGAGATGAAGAAACGTGTTTTAGCTGGTACTCAATGGCTTTTCTTTGTGTTGCATGGCTGCCAAATAGAACTGTCTAGTTGCAATTGTGCTTCTGTAGACACGCTGCACTTATTAAAGCGTGGTGTTAAGTGCACCCAAAACACAATCCTTTAACTATCAAAAATGCCGGTGCAGATTTACTTTCACCCTCGATTAAATGAACCGAGTGACTTCATATGTTCAGCACCAAAGGGAAGAGAAACCACAGACTTTGGTAATTTACTAGATATGGCATTGATAGTTGAATTGACTTTCAACACGAAGTGAAAATATTGGACTAGATTCGAGCAAACAGTCACTGGGCTGGTGCCCTGTAGTTAATCCTTGCCGTGTTAAACCTGAAATTTGTAATATTGTAAAGATACATATGTGCAAATACTATGGCAGTTTTAGTGGCAGACCGCTTTCTAGTGAAGTGCTCCACAAAACAAATGCCTTCAACATAATTTCTATACTCAGGGAAGTATATGTTCTACACTACCACTACTAAAATTGACAATGTACAATATACGGCCTACCCACACTTGAGCAAGATAAAAGTGGGCCAATCATTACATCTACCTTGTAACAGAACCAAAGAGTATCCATTTCTCAAAATTTCACTCAAAGTACTTTGATTGCCTACCACTAGCTTTTTTAGCCGTTTCAGTGGAAAGCCTACACTCTGCTTTCGCTTGTTACCCAGCACTAAGCCAGTTTGATTGCTCTGTTGCCTTATTGTGTGCTACAACACAATGTCGTGACGTACTCTTGTGTCACGACACTAAAAGGGTCGCAGTAAGTACAACACAGGTGCTTGTTGTACTCTGTCCCAAAAAGGCAAGTGCGTTTAGACGAATTAGGAAATTTGCTCTAAATCTGTCTTTTTTTGTTTACTAACAAAGGCGCATGTTGTTCAGATGAATAAATAGCGCAATTACAGGTACACAGACGGTGGACCACAGGCGCAGTAGTGGTAGCTACGACGGGCGCAGCAGCAGTAGTAGCAGCTATGGCATTGCTTGACGCTTGCTGTGGCTATTACCAACTCTTGCGGTTCTTCTGCAATGACGTTTTCAGAAGTCCGAGTAAGCCGAGAAATTTATGCAGATATTATGTCCTCGGCTGGGGTAGGGTTTCGTGCAAGAGCTGTTGATTGCCTCAGTGCAGAGATATTGCTGCCACTCAAAGCAGTGTTACGGAGGTGGAACAATAGTAATGCCCAACCAAGGCGTAGTACAACCTCAACGAGTCTAAATATATCTTGTATTCCATTTATCACATTCTTGCTTAAATAATAATGTAACGTTTACAAAAATTTTCCCAAAGCCCATCTAATAAGCCACAGCCCATAGAGATATAATTGCAGTTAATCCCGCTCGCAATGGCTTGCTACTCTTTCTTTCCTTTTAGTAAAGGTGAAAAACTGCTGGTATAATGATTGCACCATTGTTACTGCTTGCCTCTGCTGCATTGGCAGGCCCAATTGGATACAAAAGGGAATACGAAGAAGTGAAGGTTGGTTACGGCGCTGTGGACTTGGTTAGGGGTCCTGACTTTTATGCTGTGCCAGTGGCCATTGGGGACAGTAAGTCCAACCAAACCGTTTTGTTGAAGCTAGACACCAACTCGCCAGCAAGATGGGTCAACGAAGTGGATAACGACTTCTGTCTTGCGTATTACCCATTTCCGGGCATTGAGAACACCAATGCCAGTGAATGGAATGCGTTCAACAGTGAATTGAGAAACGAGTACCTCAACCAGCTCGCAGAGATCGAGCAAATCCAGAACTCATTCTTCCAATCTGAATTGAAACCAACGGCTTCCTATAGTGCCCAGGAAAGCGCTCTTTCTGAAAGAGCGAAGAGCTTCCAGGCCACCATCAGCCAAATCAAGGCCTCGTTGACCTCTGAGCTGGCGGAATTCGGCAAGAGTTACGCCACTGCAAACTCCAAGGACTTTAGCTCTCTTTCATCTGCTATCTACGCCAACATTCAAGAGCAAAAATCGAGATTCGGCGGTCTAACCACTGCAGTCCCTGCTGTAACCCAAAGTGTTCACGCATACGTTTCCTCCATTGACACTGCAGTGGTTACCGTTATTTCTGCCACTCAAACCGTGTCAGGATCTCAAGTTAATAATAGCCAAGCTGCTGGTGCGTGGGACCAATTCACTTCTCAAGCCGCCAACTGGTTTAGTAAGAGAGATTTCGAAACTTCCACATTGGCTCTTTCCGAATACACTACTTTTGCATCTCCTACCACCACTCACAGCTTTGATCCCTCTGCCATCGCAATTCAAAGCGTTTTGCCATCGGGTAAGCAGGATTTCTATGACGCTCAAGTTTACGAGCAAATCGCTGATTGCTCTATCTATGGTACCTTCAACACTTCAAAGTCAAACTCTTTCGTTTCTAATGAGACCATTTACATCTCTGATAACGAATATGAAGTCTATGGTGTCGTTGGTAACGATACACTTACTATTGGAAACTTAGCACTTTCCAATACTTCATTTGCCGTTGCTGAATTTTCTGAATCCAACATTGGTGCTTTGGGTGTTGGTCAAAGCGTAGAAAACGTATCCTCCTTTGACTCGTTGCCTGATTTATTGGCATCTGAAGGTCTCATTGGTAAGTCACTTTATTCATTGAAGCTAACCGAGTACAATCCTCAACTCTTGTTTGGAGCTATCGATTACAATTACCTCTATGACAATATTACACTTGTTCCATTATTGAATGATACCGAATCCATTGCCATTACATTGTCTTCCCTTGGTTTTAGTTACGAATCTTACGATGAGAATTACACCATTGTTGATCTTAACATTGCAGAGGGCCAAGCTTTCGCCACTTTGGACACAACCACAAAGGGCATTTACTTACCAGAGGATGTCTTGTACACTCTAGTTTCTACGATTAATCAATCTTTCCCAATTGAATACGACGAGTTGCTAGGCAGATATGTTCTCACTGTTGACGACTTTTCATACTCAGATGAAAACGCCACTGATCTTTTCACCATTGACGTTGCTTTCAATTTCCAAGGTCTTGACCTTGAAATCCCATTGGTTAACTTTTTAACTCCTATTGAAGCTAATGAAACTGCTTACTTCAACCAAACTGTTAGCTCCGGCAATGCTAAAAACGATTCGTTCTACTTCACTTTGAACGGTGATGATGGGCTGGATTACTATTATGATTCAGACGATTCAGACGATTACGATGCCAGTAACGATGATTCAGACGATTACGATGACAGTAACGATGATTCAGAAGATTACAATGACAGTAACGATGATTCAGACGATTCCGATGACAGTAACGATGGTTCGGACGACTATGATGATGGCAGTGATGATTACACTGACTACGACAATAGCGATGACTCTGATTTCAACTCTACCACCACTCAATTTATCTTATCATTTTTGCCTTCTGATGGCGATGATGTTAGGTTAGGTTTAGATTTCCTTGAAAATGTTTACGTTGTCGTTGATTTGGAAGCCAAGGTTGTCGGTTTAGCCCCTCTTATTGATTGGGATTTCGATACTGATGAGTATGATGAATTGGCTATTGTTGCTATCACTGACGAGATTCCATTTTCTGTGAATGCTACCTTCTTTGACGATTACTATGGATCTAGTAACGTCACCTCACTATTGGTGTAAATTTGGACACAATTCTTTATTTGAGTACTCTTATGTGATACCTTTTACTCACTACCCTTATTTCGTTATTCTATTACGTTCCATTTATTGTTTTACTTTTATACGTTTGTATTTCTCTTAATGATATGTATCTTTATCTAAGTTGACATATTGTCACATGAGCATACTCGCTTTCTCATCTCCAGGTTTTTCCATAATAAAAAGAGTGAGATCTTACATTCGTAAGAAACTATCACCCCTTTCACATTGAGTAACAGTGGAGTCATGCCACAAAAGAGAGTATTTTCCCCAATATCCGCTATTTACAAAGGTTCTCATGACTCGACCAGCACATTTGGACATCCAGATTCAAGTCAGCGGACTAGAAATACTATTTTAAAGTACCAATCCATTCACAAAATAGCACAGGCGTCGATCAACGACAAATACGTACCAGAGAAAGACGCTGACTCTTTCTGCCGATCATTTTTATGGAAAGCGATTTTTTTAAACATTAGTATTAATAAGTCATCTTTCAATGATCAACTGAGATTAGATTTGTCAATTTTAAGAAAGCTTAGATCTAATTATAGTGATTTGTTAGTATCAATCAGCCCACCTTGGCATTTATTGAACATCGATTCAGCTTATTTCAAAGAAATGGATGAAATGAATCAGTCTGAACAAGGCCTAGATGTAATTGACAATAAACTCAAGATACATAAACCACAATCTCACCATGTTATTAGTGGTCACGACCCATTGAATAATCAAAATTTCAATGCTAAAGAAAAGGGTGCTGACAGCGATGTGGACATACTGAACGTTATAATAACAGATGTTGAAAGGTTGTTTCCAGACTATCCCAAGATGTTCATCGATAGTATAACTGATAAAAGGAACATTGTTGAAATTTTATATAGATACTCTAAAATCTGTGATAAAGGCTATATTCAAGGAATGCATGAAATATGTGGAATTATTTATGTGATTTTACAGGCTGAATTATGCGAAAAAATAGAAGAAGAACCTACAACTGGCTACATGGGTCAAGACATCACTGATGATTTAAAGAAAGAAAAAGGTTTTACTAAACTTGATATGGAAATAAATGAACTGCTTTTGGAAACATACTTTGCTCATGATGTTTTTTCTACTTTTAGTGCCTTTATTACTCCTTTATTGGATAAATATTTTTCGTCATCTGGTGTTGTTCAACAGTCCATTTTGTTTGGGATTAAACTGCGCCATATTGATCCAATTCTTGAAACTGCGCTGCGTCGTGTTGACGTTGTTGGTGGCCATGCACAGGTGTGGTTATCACGATGGTTTAGAATGTTAGGTACAAGAGAAATAGGGGTCAAGAGAGGTATACGACTTTGGGACGGTTTAATATCTTATGCGGAATTATCCAATAGTTTCAGTAGCCCAACTCCATCAACGAATTCGAATATATCAAAAAAGACTCCAGACGTTTCGAAGTTATTACCATTTGCGATACTATTACTATTACTAAGGATAAGAACAGAGTTACTGATTGCTTCTGGGGAAGACCCCACTATTGTCACACAAACATCACAAGGAACCAATGAATCTACACAAAATGTTTTAATAACAAATCCATCTTCTAGTGTGATAAATTCGACACCCAATAACAATAACCCCTCCAAAAATGATGACTTTGATGATACGGATGTTCTCTATCTACTACTGCATTATCCAGAAAATGCTATAGGATCAGTATCCGAATTGATAACGGATGCATCGACTTTAGCGCTTGTTGAAAATGATGACAAAGAATTGCGAATTAGAGGTTCATTGATTGTTAATAAGTGTTCTTCATTGAAGGGGGTACTAGGCGGGGTAGTTGCCAAGCCAGTTCCTAAACCAGCAGAAAATAGCAAGCTGAAATCTACAAGCCCTTGGTCTGGTATGTTAAAAAGAGCTAGCAGTTTGAGCAAATCATGGACTTTACCAAGCAGTGAAAACCAAAGTCCCGACCCCACGTACTCGGGCAAAATGTTAGATGAGGATAGAATGAGATTAGAAATGAAATTACAACAAAAAGTTAAAGATAAATTAAAAAAGTAAATTCAAAGTAGTTAGATTATCATAAGGTTTAGTATAACATTCTTTTTCACAGTAAAATGTTGATAAGAAGCACACTTTTCCAACATTATAGAATCTTTATACTTTAAAAATAATTTTTCAAATTATATTATAAACTATCATTATTCTTACTGCTTCGTAGTATTTAGTTTTTCAATTTTAGACCTTAATTCTTTCTCGCTATCAGAAAGCCAGCTGAGGGACTCCATATGACTGTTTAATAACTTCAAAATATCTTGGAGAACGTGCTCATCATCTTCATTTGATGTTGTTGAGGTAATGAGATTTTTATTTAACTCATCGCTTGTAGAGTTAACTTCATTGATGAGTGAAGAAAAATTAGAATTCAAAGACTCCAGTCTACCTTCAAGCATTTCAGCTAACTTATAGTTCTTTTCACGCTGAGTGTCATTGGTTTCCTTTTTGGCTAACAAATTATTAGACTTTTCGATGGACGCAACCAACTTTTCACTGTGATTTTCATACCCCGTTAATATCTTTTCCAGCTCTTCTTGTTGCTTCTCAATGTAATTTAAGGTTTGATCAATCCTTTCTTGCTTTTGCTCACACTCGACAGCGTTATTATATAATTTTGTAATTGATTCACTGGACGTAACCAATGTACTATCCCAATCATTAATTTTATCGCTGTATCCTTCAAATATCTTCGAAGACATTGAAAGCTGATTACTCCATTTGGTAATTAAATCCTCCATATTCTTATTTGTAATTGTTATCTGCTGTGGCTTGAAATCTTCTAATTTTACTGCTGGCTTATCAGTGATAGCACTAGTTGCTCCAGGTAAAACTGATACTTGATTTTCATCTTTTTTAGCACCAAAAGAAAATCCGCCTACAGTAGGTTTGCTAGTGTCTTTGGTATCCGTTGGCTTCCCGCCAAAAGAAAATCCACCTGCAGCTGGCTTACTTTCGTCTTTCTTTTCAGCTGACTTTGCACCAAAAGTGAATCCACCTGCAGTTGGCTTACTCTCGTCTTTCTTTTCAGCTGACTTTGCACCAAAAGTGAATCCACCTGCAGCTGGCTTACTTTCGTCTTTCTTTTCATCTGATTTTGCACCAAAAGTGAATCCACCTGCAGCTGGCTTACTCTCGTCTTTCTTTTCATCTGGCTTTGCACCAAAAGTGAATCCACCTGCAGCTGGCTTACTTTCGTCTTTCTTTTCATCTGATTTTGCACCAAAAGTGAATCCACCTGCAGCTGGCTTACTCTCGTCTTTCTTTTCATCTGGCTTTGCACCAAAAGTGAATCCACCTGCAGCTGGCTTACTTTCGTCTTTCTTTTCATCTGATTTTGCACCAAAAGTGAATCCACCTGCAGCTGGCTTACTCTCGTCTTTCTTTTCATCTGGCTTTGCACCAAAAGAGAAGCCACCTACGGCTGGCTTAGTACCTACAGGAAGTCCAGTTGTAGCATCTGATTGTCCGCTTTTATCATTTGCGTTAGCGCCGAATAAGCCAGTGGAGCTTGTAGTAATAGTGGCAGCTGGTTTGGTACCAAAAGAAAAACCACCTGTAGATGCTTTAGCGTCATCTTTATTCTCTTCTTGTTTGCTTCCAAACAAACCACCAGATGCAACTGGGGTTAATGAATTTGCTGATTTGTCACCAAATAGACCACCATTGTTTGATGCAGTAGAATCTGCCGGCTTGGCGCCAAATAAACCTCCTCCAGCATTTGGAGTAGGTGCAGGTTTAGAACCAAACAAACCACCTGTAGCTGGTTTATTTTCAGGTGCACCGGTGCTTGAGGCACCAAAGGTGAAGTTTGATTTTGGCGCAGCAGATCCGGCTTGAGTTGAACCAAACATTCCTCCTGAGGCCGGAGTTGCTGATGTATTTCCACTGAATAAACCACCAGTAGCAGGAGTTGTTGTTGTACTGGCCCCAAAAAGACCACCAGTGGCCGGAGTTGCGCTTGATTGTGTGTTATTACCAAATAGTCCTGTGCTGGTACTGGTAGCACCAGAGGAAGCACCAAAAAGTCCGGCAGCACCTGGTTTTGATGCCGAATTACTATTTGTGGCAAATGAGAAATTGTTTGTGGATGCATTATTGCCTGTGTTAGTTGCAGAACCAAAAGCAGGTGTAGCATTGGAGGAATTTCCGAAGTTGAAACCTTGGGTGGCACCTGATTGTGGGCCACCAAAGGAGAAACCACTAGAATTGTTAGCTGTCCAACAAAGTCAACAATGTTAGTATTCAAATAAACACATAATTACTTGCAAAGCAATACATACAGGCCATGTTTGTAGTCTAAAACAATATTGTTTTGTAGAGAACGGTGTTCAAGATGAACAAAATTTTTTTGATGTAAATTAGGAACACTGAGAAGTAGATGTTTATTATACAAGTCTGATGGATGAGCGAAATTATGCGCTTCCGACGTTGATTGTAGGCTGGGGATTGGAACAGAGGGCCATCAATACAGAGGACAATGAACAGAAAGTCCCTGGAATTCACTGGGACGATTTTGAAAGGCGTTTTAATTTGCGTAAGACTTTTTCGGAGAGTGAAATTGACTATTATGATGAGACAAGTGGTCAAAGGCAACCATTCAACAGGTCTTCGAGTTCTCTTTATTTGAAATTGATGGAAAGTTCTAAAAAGGTGAGGGCAGAAAAGAAACCGAGCCGGTATGCTGGTATATCAGATGAATATGTTCCCGGACTTAGTGAGTATGACTTATCAAAGTTTGGCATTGTGAAGAAACCTGAGTCGCCACCAGAAGAGACACTAAGCTCAATTCATGTGAAAGTAGAGCCTATTGCAATCAAGCAACCAAGCGAGAGAATCAATGTAAACAGAATCAATAACGAAGATATCAATGATATAGATAATAGTTTTAAAGTTCATGATGATATTTTCAAGGTTGCTAAGTCACCTGAAAGGGAAGGTGACAGAATTGTTTTATCAAGTTTACCAAAAGATTTTCAATCACTGTCATTTAGTGACAGAAGAAAACTTCTCGATGATATAATTCCCACCTCATTAAAAGAAGATCCATCTTACAAAGATCATGTCTCCAAAATCATCAGAAGAAACACCTCCAATACCTCATCTCCAAATATTTCTCGAAGAGGGTCTATTGTGTCGAGAAAGTCGTCCACCAGACTATCTGTTGATCCAAATACAAATCAAATGGGTTCCACAATTTTAAACTCGTGGGTTCTAGGGAAAGTTATTAACAGAGGTGCATTCGGTATTATTAGGGAGTGCAGACATTGTAACAACATTCCGGAGGTGAAGTGTGTTAAACTGGTCAATATTTACAAATCTCAAAATCATCTTTCTAGGTTAAAAAGAGAATTATTGACCTGGTCATATCTCACAGAGAAAAACAAAGTTGAAGCAAAGCCTTATATAATTCCACTGATTGACTTTAAAATCACTACTGAATTTGTTTTTATGCAGATGCCCATATGCAAACTGGGATCCCTATACGACAAAGTAAAATCCTGGGAAGCTTCAAGGGTCACACTGAAAAATCGAATTGAAAACGTGATAAGGTACATTTATGGTAGCGCACAGTCTGTCCAGTTTATACATAAAAATGGGTTGTATCACGGTGATATAAAATTGGAAAATTTCATGTTACAAGATGACACTCCATTATTATGTGACTTTGGCATGTCTGATTTTGTTAATACATCAACTAAGCTCTCAATTAGTTCAGCCTTACTCTCTAAATTGGATTATCAATATCAAGCTGTTTCAAATGAAATAAATTCTTTGAAACATAAGAGCGATTATACCCCCATTGGTTCAGCACCTAACATGTCGACTTTAAGGATGATTTCTTCATCTACAAAGGTGCCCATTTCCTCCGGCAGCACAAATGCTCTAAACTTACTACTTGAACCAAAACTACCTGATAACTTGATTGGTTCTCTGCCATATGCTGCTCCTGAGTTACTTCAACCTTCACCACTTGGGCCCAATACTCAAACGGATGTGTGGGCGTTTGGAATTATGTGTTATGCCTTAGTTATGTTTAAACTACCTTTTTTTCATGCTTTTGAACCTAGGTTGAAGGTCATGATTATGGAAGGGCAGTGGCGAACAGAAGAATGGAGTGACACCATTGATTACATAAAATCATCAAATCCACTTGTACATGAGTTGTGTATGGTTATAGATGATATAGTTACTGGTTGTTTACATTTGGAAGAACGATTGGCAATTGATCAGGTGATAGAGAAGTTGGAAGATATCATCAAGCGATAGGCTACGAAAAGTTTTATTTCACGTTTTACTTAGCTATGCTTGTAACCTTTTCTCAATATTGATAATGTTTAATGACTTAATGTTTAATGATTTAATGCTTAATGATTTATGTTATACATAATAATAAATTTGTAACGTAACGAAAAATGTCATTTATTATTCAAATGAAACGAAATCGTCACTGTTGGATTCAATATTTGAATCTGCAAACATTCGAACATGTGGTAACTCAATTTTAGCTTGTCCCTTAAATTCAGAATTTGGATCCCAGTCTTCCTTGTTCGTTAGTTCATCGAGTTCTGTCTCAGAAAGTTTATTGTCCTTAATTGCCACTGTTGTTTCGTTCCTGTTGACCAATTTATACAACCGGTAAAGAGTCATCATAAGAGAATCTTTATCGTTGAATTTTACGTCTTTTGTTTCTGTTATCGCCTCATTATCGAGCTCCTTTGTTTTATCAACTTTGCCGTCAAACCCCCCACTTTCAACAACAACATCTGCTAGCCACGTCTTACCTTCACCTTTACGAACTACAACTTCCTCAACAGTTGCCTGACTCACCAATCTATAAATGAGACATTCTTTAGTTTGTCCAATTCTGTGTACTCGGGCAATAGCTTGCGCGTCAACAGTTGGATTATAATCACAATCATATAAAATTACTGTCGATGCCATTGTAAGATTCAATCCAAGGTTGGCTGCTTTTGTTGACAATAAGAATATCTGAGGTCCCTTGAAATTGCCACGTTTATCTTTCTTGGAGAAAGAGTCAAACAGATCATTCCGTTCCTCAACAGAATGAGCACCATGCAAAACCAGTGTCTTTTGTGGGAAAATAATATTATTTCCAATAGTAATTGATGGATGATCTTCAAAATAAATTTTGAGTACTTTCAAAGTTTTTATGAACTGTGAAAAGACTAAAATTCTTTCATTTGGATTTCGTTTCAAGATTGCTGGTATTAAGGACTCCAAAGTTTGTAATTTAGCAGTATTGGTAACAAGATCGTTGAATCTATCAACCTTCATTTCATCTGTTAAATCAAAATCACCATCGTCATCATTACAGTTTCCTTCATCAGAAAGAGCCTCCTCATTTTCACTATCTGACAGTACAATATGTTGTTTTGGCCCTTCTTGCCACGGCCAGCAAAGCAAATACGGAGAATCACATACTTGCCTTAGTAAAGGTAATGGGTTTAAAACAGATTTAGCTTTAAAGTGTTTCAATAGTGCTTCATAGTATGGGTATATTGGCGATAACTGCATTTCATTCACTTGCTCTTGTCTTTTTTGTGTTTCACCATAACTATTTGAGTCCTCATTGTAATTAACTTGATTTCTTCTTTTTTTTCTTTTCATTAATAGATCCAGTCCATTGACAATCTGCACGTCTTTATTTTGTTCTAGTTGATTTTCGATTTTCAACAATTTCACAAAACCACCAACCCTTGAAAGTAGATGGGGATCGTTATATTTAACATAAATTGGCAAAAACGTTTCAATTAGTGTCATTCTGACGTGTCTTGCAGCCTGTTCACGCTCAAGAACTTTTCTAGTAGATCCTACTTTTAAACCAATATGACAACTTGTTTCCAAGAATCCCCTGTATAAACTCATCTGCATAGACGTATGTTTTGAGTAAACGATGTACTCTCTTTTTGGAGGCAAATTTAGCACGTCCTTTTTCAATCTTCTCAATATGAAAGGTTTCAAAATCGTGTGTAAATTTGCAACAAGTGCCTTTTTCATCGACAAATTGATCAGAGTATTCATTTCTTCTTCCTGTCTATCATTGGTAGCTTCATCATCGCTATCATCTTTGAGTTTTTCGAATTCTTCAAAATTGAAATAGTTTTTAAAAGTGTGGAAATCATGGAAAACATTTGGTAAAATAAAATTCAAAAGAGCCCATAACTCAACAAGGTTATTTTGAAGAGGTGTACCAGTCAAAAGCAACCTATTTGAGCAGTTGAGTTCCTTCAATTTGGTGAATAATTGAGATTTGAAGTTTTTTAATCTATGTCCCTCGTCAACAACAAGATATGTCCATTGATAACGTTTCATGATATTAAAGTCCACCATAGACAACTCATAAGACGTAATGATAACATCCCACCGTTTCCATCCGCCACCTCTGTGCTTTTTTCTTTGATCCTTAGGCCCAACATAGGGTAATACGTTTAAACTAGGGGCAAACTTTTGGAACTCCATTGCCCAATTGGTGACCACATTCAATGGCGCCACCACAAGATACGGTCCATGGATGTTCTGTTCCTTCAAAAACGCAATCAACGCAATAGTCTGGAGTGTCTTGCCAAGACCCATCTCATCTGCTAGAATACCATTTAAACCATTTTGGTAAAGGTTGACAAGCCAATTGAGTCCACGCAATTGGTGTGGTTTCAGGACCACGTTTTGAACCGCTTCTGGCTGTCCATATGTGTTGAGTTGATCATCTGACGCGTCTTGTTCATCTTTGAGGGTTGATTCACTGGAAGATGGCGACGACGCGTCTGGCGTTGGCAAAAGTGACTTTGCGATGATTTGTGAAAATGCCTTAGACTGGTCAATAAGCAAGTTAAGTTTTTTCAGCTTACCCTTGTCCATGACACCTGAGGACATCGTTTCCTCAACTGATATGAGGAAAGATGATAACGAAGAAGAAGAAGAAGTTGCTAAAGCTCATTTTTTTGAGTAAAGATGCTCATTTTTTCTCAAAAAAAAGTTGCCCTTTTTATTTTCTAGTACGGATACTAAATAAATGCTCAGCCAATATAAACAAGCTCATCTTCAAAAATGAAATAAAATTAATAAAAATTTCGCGAATTCGCGAAATTTTTCAAGAAAAAAAAATCGAAAAAAAAAACTCGTTTCCAAAATTCATCCCCAAGAAAAAATCGAATTTGTTTTTCTAACACTGTAAGGGAGAAGTGGTTGTTGAAGCAAAACAAAAATGAACAACGACGCGTCAATCATAGTTGAGGATTCATTGACCAATAGAGCTAATGCGTATCTAGCAAAGCAAACGAAGCCTGTAATAATTCCATCGTTTGCAAGGTGGTTTGATCTGAATGACATTCACGAGATCGAAAGAAGATCCCTGCCAGAGTTCTTTCAGTCTCCATCTAAGTACAAATCGCCAGAGATTTATTTTTCCATCAGGAACTTTATCATCAACACGTTTCGCTTGAGCCCTATCGAATACCTCACAGTCACGGCAGTGAGAAGAAACATAGCTATCGACATTGGGTCGCTAGTGAGAATATACGGGTTCCTAAGCAAATGGGGACTCATCAATTACCAGATCGACCCTAAAACAAAGTCATTTGCGATGAACCCACAGTTCACGGGCCATTTCCAGGTCGTATTGGACAAGCCTGCCAATTTAGAACTCGATTTGCCATTGGAAGTGACCAAAACCCAAACCCCTTCGACGACGTTGAAAACAGAGGTCAACAGTGGAGACGATGAAGTTATGGTTAATGGTGATGATGTGGCAAACAATGACGACGAGCATCTAAACAAAAAGCAAAAATTAAATCCAGCAAAGTACAACCTGACGCTGCGCAAGAACATCTATGACTCTATTGAGAATGCCTTTGCATTATCAGACTCTTCAAAGGACCCAGCATCGCAAACCAAACGTGTATACTGCTCGATAACGGGTAACGATATCACCACAAACAGGTATCATAACTTGAAGTCAAAGAGCAATATCTCTACGCAATGTTTCGAAAATGGTCAATTTGAAAACTACTTCAAATCCTCTGATTTCATCAAATTAGACAAGTCAATTGTCCAATCACAGGACAGTCAATGGTCTAATGCTGAAGTGCTATCTTTACTCGAAGGTATTGAAATGTACAACGATGATTGGACTCTAATTTCTTCTCACGTTGGATCGAGAACAAAAGAACAGTGTATTTCAAAGTTTCTCCAATTGCCAATCGAAGACAACTATATCACAAAACAAATCAAGCAGAATTCTCTTGCTGATTACCTCAAGAGCTCCGATAAATCAAAGAGTTTGGGTTCCGAATTGAAAATATTACTTAAAAATCTAATCACAAAAATAAGCACAACAACAACGACGACGACGACGACGACGACAACAACAACTGATTCCGAGATTACAGCAAAAATTTCCAACGCCAAATCAATAGAGTTACAGGGTCAACAGCAATTGTTGATTCAACTTCATAGTTTATTGCTGAAAAAGTTTGATTTGAAATTGAAAGTGTTAACAGACTTGGAACAAAGAACAATGAAGTCAAAAGATTTAGTTAATATCGAAAAAGAAGGTCTCATTATTGAGAAAATCATTTGGAGGAAACATTTAAACAAGGTGAAGCAGCTACTAAACCAAGCCAATTCAAATAACTTAGAACAGGCAGAAATTACAAAATTGATTGAAGAAGCCGCTAAAGAACTCTCAAAGACCCCACATATTGAAGTTAAGAAATTAACTTCCAGCGATGATAAAACAGTGGACGCCATCGAAGATGACACTACAGTTCAAGATAATAATACACCAAATAGCGTATCAAAACCACAATCGTACGTAATGTGGAGCGCTTAGTAATTATTCAAGAGTGAATTGTGGTACAGACTTATAGTTTCCGAAAATATTATGTTTAATTAGATTTATATTGTTAATTAGTAGTGTATTTAAAATTCCCCAATCTACAATCAACTTTGTGCTAGTATTTTCTTTATTTAGGAGCCTAACTATTAATAGTGAATTTGTTATTATGTTATGTTTGAATTTATATGTATGTATTAAGGTAGGAAACTTATTGTTTCAATTTCATTTCCTTAGAAACAGCACTAGGTATCGAATTATTAGGCTCCTGGCCAACTATCGGGGTCTTATCATCACTATTGGCAACACTTTTCTTTACAACTGTTAGCCACGTCCTAGGAACATATCCCACTCTTCCATCTCTTGATCTACAGTACCACCAATCACCGTCTTCGTTCAAGACGGCAACCAAGTCTCCTTGATTCAACTCTAATTCATTGGAGTTACTATCTTCAGGTTTAAAAGCATATCTTGCTTTCGCAAAAGCCAGGTTTCTGGGATCAACACTATTAGATTGGTGCTGCCTTTCTCCGGTTATTGCACCGGTACCACTAATAGATTGCTGGACCTGCTCTTGGGAATTTCTGTGTATATTATTTTGTTCTTGATACTCTATTATCCTTCTCATTAAAATAGGAACACTGAACACCGCTGCTATTAACATGATTAGTGGTAGTACCCTGCCATTTCTCCTCTTCTTCTGATTTGGTCTTTCTACGTCTTTTTTCCATTTGATAAACTCTCTTACCATCGCATTGGACTTGTTATTTGTAGGTGTTTCTTCAATACCTAAATAGTTCAAAAGCTGAATTAGGTGCGATCGTAGCCAATTTGTTTGAGATAAACTGTTGATCGGACTCTTACCAATACTCCCAATACCAACTAACTTTAACATTTTAATTATTAGTTTTACAACAACTCTAAGGATCTTTTTTATTAATGAAGCAATTTCACTACGCATATCTTGAAAAACTGCCCCTACACCACCGATGACACCAGATACAGCACCTATTTGACCCATCACTCCGCCAATACTGATCACAGCATTATTTGTTGCATAGTAAGTTGATTCCAATAAAGTTGTTAAGGATGAAAATGTCAATAGAAGTGATTCAAGTAGCCCTAAGGCCTGACTCGTCGAGTCAGATAGTCCCGACATCCCAGGTATAGCGCCTAAACCCATACCAACACCCATCCCAGATCCCATTCCGTATCTTGACATTCCATTATACCCACCATAACCACCGCCATATGATCCATATCCTCCATAAGATCCATAAGACCCCATTCCCAGTCCTCCATAGGAACCACCATAGTTGCTATAGGGGTTTGAGAAGGTGTTGTATGTGTTGGAAGATGGCATAGTATTTTCCTGTGAGGTTGCAGAAGCAATCGGTTGCTGCAAATGATCAGGTTTTGGCGGTAAAGATGGCATAGTGGTATCTAAATTTAGGTTTTCAACCACAGTACCTCCCTCAGCACCAGTTTCCCATGGTTTTGGTCTTGTTTGTGCCATTGCTTTTCGATGGTGGTATGAAAGAAGTCTGCGATAAATGAAAATTTACAAATAAGGTCAGCCGTTTGGAATTTCCTTAATTGGCGGGATCAACTTCAATGTCTCCAACGACATGCCATACTTCCGGAGCGTAAGTTTTGATAGGCTCCGTCCACCTAGATTTGCAGCTACGACTCATTTGGCTACTTAGCTCTCTTTCTACGACCTTGCCCCATGTTCTTAATTCACTAGATGCAACGTTATCGTGAACATGGATCCAGTTAGAGGTGCTAGAATCACCGTATCGATCGACCAAATGACAAGTTGTCGACCAAACAGGTTTTGATGACGGCAAAAGTCCCAAATTGAAATGTGTAATGCCAAATTCCTTTTTGACTTTATCATACCCGACTTGTTGCTCAAGTTCCTTCATTCTTTGGATAGAAAGTTCGTTGCTTTCAACGAAAACAATGCAACGTACCTTTGGGTCAATTGCTTTCCTCCAAAGGAAGGGTTCATGTTGTTGGATAACGTAACATTCACCAAACTTATTACCTTGTACACCTTTCACAAGGCCATCAACAGACTTCTGGTTGATTTCCCAACATATCACCCTTCTGGCTCCCCTGCTAAGATACGACAAGGTAAAATAACCAATTCCTGCGTATAAGTCGACAATGGTTTTATCTTTGATACCATTTGAATACGGTATATGTCTATCTTCTGTTGAGTTACGAGCGTTCAAAATACGTGCTTTTTCCTTGATGTTACCTCGTGAAAACATTGTGTAATATGGCATCCATGTTTGGTATATACCATTTTGAGTTGTACTACACCACAAAGTGTCAAAATCCCCATACAAGATGGTCAGTTTAGACGGTGATCTCATTGCATTATATTCATCATTGACATTATCCGCTTGTTTTTCTATTGGAATCGGTCTGTTAATCGCTAAGTGAGTCAATTTCTCTTTCTTTGGTGAATGATTCAAGGTGAAATAGCTAAGAATTTCAAGGTATTGATCGTCACTTAGGTTTCCTACTAGGGAATCGTCCGTTGATGGTGGTAATAAAAGTAAAGGGCTATATATGGAAAATCTTTTGGGTAACTTTGCTATTAATGCGCCAACACCAGTACTCATGGGCCTTCTCAAAGCTGCCATTTCAATTGAATCCACAAATCCTAGTTCTATCTCATTTTTGAGTATTGAGTTCAGTTCAGTTGAGGTGGAATTTGTTTCAAACGCAAGCTGAAATTTAGACCCAACGGACTCAACCTTAATTTTATCAATATTAATGTGGCTCTTTTCAATGATTGTCTTTATGGCTTTGATTCGTTTTTTGTCAAAGACGTTAATCTTAGCAACAAATGTCATAATGTACTTTTCTGTATAGATCAACACCTATTTTAATTCTAAAAAAGCTCAATTTATACTTTCAACTTCCTATCAATATATTAGCCTGTGTTAGTTCTACTTCACACTACTAAGTCGCTTCTTCAGCCACCTCAAACGATTCCGTTATTGAAGAAAGTTTTTTTTTTCAATATGTACATTGAGATCTCATATATTCAAAAAATCTTTGTCTCCGTTACATCTATTTATGCTAGTAAGAAACTTGAAATAAGTTAAAATGAGTTACGATGACAGCTTTCTATCTAAAAGGGACCGTAGACGAATGCAAATCCAAACCAAGCTAGAAAAACTCAGTGCACAGTTTAACGCCGATAAGGACTATCAGTATAGGGAGGCACTTGTAGAATTGCAATACCGATTATCATCGCTTCACCAAGGAGATAATCCTGTGTATTCCCAAAAGGTACAGGACCAGAGAGAGCAGCGTGACTATGAGCTGCTTAGACTAAGATTATCAGAGGAATACACAGTGAAGCTGATCAATGATCAGTTCACTCAACAATACAATGAAACGGTCTCTGATGCTAATAGAATTGTGTCGATGGTGAAGCAAAAACTTCATGACGGGTTAGTCCAGAAGATCAGACAGCTAAAGGAAGATAAAGCACTAATAGATATCGTCACCTCAAGCTCAAGTTCGCATTCATCAAGGGCCAGGTCCAATCTTCAAGAGAGTTCGTTGGGATTAACAGGAACCAGCAGAACACAACAGAATGCGATTGAAAGCAACGGTAACACATCAGGTATGGAATCAAGCACATCATTCTTTTTTTCAGGTGAACGTCGATCAAGAAGGAAAAGGGAAAATGATTTTTCAATAGGAACAGGTGGTTCCAATGATGATTCATACGATTCTGCTACTGCAAGCGGATCCAGAAAAAGGTCAAAGAATTCAAATGCCGATTCATCAGCTAACGAAGACGGTAAGGTAATAACAGAGAATGTCATACTAAACGAATTTTTGTATGGTCCCTATGTACCAAAGAGAAAAGAGAAAACTAGTGGATTGGGTATGAGAAAGGGTCATATCATTTGTCCGTCATTGAAAGTTGAGGAAGTCAATGAAGATCTAACTTTGTTGAGAAATTTCAAAAGAAGTAGAAGAGGATGACAAAATATGTATTTGTATATCTTTCATTAATTCATTATTTGCCGCCTCCAATTGACATCTTATGAACAAAAGGAATGCAACTCTATAAAATGCTATTTAAGTCTACAATCAAGCTTTGAACTCGTTGCTGGACTAGGAAATCGATGCTATTGTTGCCGCTACTTATGTAATCATGAACTTCAATGCTTTTTTTCAAGATGTTTGTCAACCATTTTCTTTCATCCATTTCACTAACTGGGAAATCGCCAGAAAACTCTTTTCTTAACAAGGTGTCGTAGCTAGAATTTGATTGAGCTTTATATAAATCGTTGTTGTAGTGCTGGATGTAGTGATGAATCAATGGTGGTTCTGAATCTGTATCAATCAATATTTCAAGCACCGTTCTGAGTATGTCTAAATCTTTTGTTTTCTCTAGTATTTTATAAATGTGATTGTAAGATAAGGGTATTTTGTGGATTTTGGCTAGTAGAATTAAATCCAATGTTTCAGACTCTTGTAACTGTGAATCAAGCAATAGCTTTCCTATAATTGAACTTGATGGAAGGATTGGGTATGGTATTAACTTATCTTCAAACAGAATTCTTGCATTGTTTTTTAACTTATAGTTTACAATTGCATTTCTTGCTAAATTGATAGAGTTAAACTTCTGTCTCATTGTTTTCACTATTTTCATTGACTCAACGGCAGATTGCTTGACTTTTGCAGATTTGGAATTCGAAAACTCGTGGATTAATGTAGTCACAATTTTTGCAGCTTCGGAACTCTTTCCTAATTTCACATACTGCGATATTATGAGGTCTATAAGCTCAGAATCTATATGTATATTCCTCAGTCTTACTATTTTCAGTAAATTTTGTAACTGGTTGAAATTTGAAACTGATGACAAAAGTAAAGGGAGAACCAACCTATTGACACCAATGTAATTTGACATGCTTTTATTAATGATTTTATAATATTGTGGAAAAAATGAATGCAAAATTGTCCAGCTCTCGCAGGTTTCATTAAGTCCAAGGTTGGACTTGATCAACATTAGTTTATCTAAAGAGGATTTGTTTACTTTGTCCCCAAGATTCAAACACAACAATGTGAAGTATTTAATTTTTTCTATCCGTGTCAACTTAATACCATGTCCGTTATAAATTATATCTTGGTAAATTTTTATTATGTCAGGTATCAAGTACTTATTTTCCTTTTGGAACTTCAATTTCAACAACAATGACAAAAACTTTTCTAATTCATTTCTCTTTAAATGTTTAGCTCTTGGCCTTGGCAGCTCAAAATATACTTGAATCAAGGTTTTAACTTCTTTTGAAACTAAATTTAGTTGGAATTGCTGGTGGAGATAGAAAGGAGCATTTAGCCTGCTTATCTTCAATCTTTCATGAATAATTAAGGAGTCATTGTTTGACTTCAAAGATTTGTGAATAAAATCTAACATGAATTGGTTCCTATCAGTAGGCTGGTCATTATTGATTTCCTGCTCTTTCCTTAACGCTTCTATGATATAAGGTTCTTTGTAGAGTCCTCTACTGTATTTCGTAAGTGTTTTCGAAAAACATTTATCAAAGGACTTATATCGATGGCATTGTAGTGTTGTAGATAAATCTCTTGTGAAGTTGTAATCTGTTTCGGTTGATAATTTGTCGAACCAAGTTTCACTAAGTGTGTTTTCACTGTCTTTTGCAAAATTGATGTTAAAAGAGCTAATACTTGGTAATTTCAGATTAGTAATAGTGGAAAGGGCCCTTATTCGCCTTAAATTAGCCAACCCATTCATATCGATGCAGCTCTTCAATAGTTAAACATAGACTCTTGTCAAGGCTCAAAACAAGATCTTCTACTAAATGAAAATATTTCATCTGTCAAGAAATACTGAAAAAAAAATTTTGATCCTTTTATCAAAAATCAAAATCAGTAAATACAGAATACACTAGATGTTTGCAGCTGCTTTGAGCAATAATGGAAGTTCCAGGGGTAAGGAATTTCTTTTGGCAAAACTGAAACAAAAGAAGGAGGGGAAAGGAGAAGATTTAATGGAGATTAAACCAGTCGAAGATGACCTTGAAAAGAAAGATGACAAAGACGAAAAGGCTAACAAGGAAGAAGAATTAGAAAGTGCTAAGTCTATTAATGATAGATCAAGCAGTATTGAAATGTCTGAGGAAGAAGAAGGTCCAAAAAAGGATGAGGAATTAGATTTAAATTTACTTAAAAGAAAAAGATCAGAAAATGAAGAGGTAGAGGCAGAAGTAGAAGAATCAGAAACTTCTGCAACTGGACCACATTCGTCAATTCTTACAAGGTTCAAGCAAACAATGTCATTACAGCCACAATTAGAAATTGCAGGCTACACTACAACAGAAAGTGACATAAATCCGTTAGAAAATGTTGTCGTTAACGAAGTGAAACCTTTACCACAACCAGCATTACCAAGAGATCAGAAGCTTTATTCCCAAGCGATAAAGAACAAAACTTTAGATTGGCTTACCAAACCTGCATATTATGACACACACACCACCAAACCATTTGATAAATTATCACCCAGTATACACGAAAACATACTGAAGAATTTAAAAAAGGAATATAATGTTGAAGATGCGTTTTCGGTTCAAGTTACATTGATTGAAGAGTTATCAAAAGATATTAAAAGACAAATACTAGATCCAACACCAAGGGGTGATTATCTAGTGAATGCAGCAACCGGATCTGGTAAAACCTTGGCATACTTGATACCGATTATTCAAAGCATCTTGACCAGAAGACATGGAAAAGACTCAGGATTGAAATGTATTGTTATGGTTCCAACAAAGCCATTAGTAACACAAGTGTACGGTGATGCGTTAAAGCTGACAAAAGGTACAGATATTAACATTAGAGCCTTAAGAGGTGATATGAGCGTTACCGAAGAAAGATCAAAATTGAACCGAGAAATCGATATTATAGTTACTACTCCAGGTAGACTAATGGAGCATTTGGAAATTTTGGATTTGTCAAGCTTGAGATTTCTTGTTGTTGATGAGGCAGACAAATTATTGAATCAAAGTTTCCAGAATTGGTGTGATAACCTCATTGATAAAATTGATTCATACAACAACGTTGATTTAGAACAGGTATTCAAGATAAAATGTACGAAGATTGTGCTATCAGCAACATTAACAACCAGTTCTGAAAAGCTGGCTCATTTGAGGCTATTCAGACCACGAATTGTTGTCGTTAATGATAGTGATGGACTTGTCAATGAATTATATCAACTACCACAGCATCTGGACGAGTACATGATTAAGAAGAATGATTCCATGACTTTCTATAAACCTTTGCTATTGATTCAATTTATGATAATGAACAACACGTGGAACGACCATGGGTTGGTCTTTACAAAGAGTAACGAATCAGCAATTAGATTAGGTAGATTATTTAGCAACATGGCAACACAACTAAAAAGCAATATAGAAATTATGTACATTAGCTCACATATGAAGCCAAATGAAAGACAAAGAATTTTGAGGCAATTTGATTCCAGTGGAGGTGTTCTGATATCTACCGACTTGTTGAGTAGAGGTATGAATTTCAATTCGATTAAATTTGTTATCAACTACGACTTGCCAATGTCCACGAAGGAATACGTCCATCGTATTGGTAGAACAGCTAGAGGTGGACAAGAAGGTAAGGCACTGAACCTTTGCTTTGGTGACGGTGAGTACAAATGGTTCAAGAGGATTGTGTATTCCGGAGGTGTTATCAACAGAAACAAAAAAGACATTGAGACCCTTGATTTTGACTTTGAGCTCAACGATTACCTAAAATCAATGTACCAAGGCTGTCTTGACACGCTTCAGAGAGAAGTTCAAAAGAGTTGAAAATGGAGTTAATAATTTATAGAGATTATAATTAATCATAATTTAATATACTGTTTATATACAAGTCATGGAAGCAACCCCTTATTCCTTAGCCTGGGGCTTCTTAACACCATACTTTGATCTAGAAGTTGATCTATTGGCCACACCGGCTAAATCCATAGCACCTCTAACTAAATGGTACTTCACACCAGGTAGATCTTGAGATCTGCCTCCTCTGACATAAACCACCGAGTGTTCTTGGCAGTTGTGTCCGATACCAGGGATATATGCAGAAATGACTTCACCGTTGGATAGTCTAACTCTAGCGGCCTTTCTTTGCGCTGAATTAGGTTTCTTTGGCTTCAAGATCATCACCCTCATCACGACACCCTTCTTGATAGGACATTTATCCAAGTGCGGAGACTTGGTCACCTTCTCCTTGCGTGTGATTCTGCCTTCTCCCTTTCTCTGTTGATTTAAAGTGGCATTTCTTTGTTGTTGAACCTGAAAAAGAGTTGATGAGACTGGACTCAAACGTTGTTGGTGTTGTGCTTGACCAGTTGTATTAATGAATGAAAATCCCCTGTTCATTCTTGACGCCAGTAAATTGCTTCTCAGCATAGACATTGCACCCAAAGGTGTCTTTAGTAGCTTGAACATCACTAAACTTTTACTTTCTTTACTGAGTTGCCATATTCTCCAATAGTGATGAAAATTTTATTTCTTCTCTCCTCCCCTCTTAAAGACTCTTTTTCTCTTCAACATCAAACTCTTCATCCAGTACCGCAATGTTTAGAAACGTGTTTACCCTTGCTACCTCCAGAACCGCCCAGCGTGCATTGAACTTGACGCGTGGGTCCCAGAGATTGTACTCCCACGCACCTGCGCTTACTAAACCCCTCATCCAGGAGAGAATCGTCGACCTCTTGCACTCTTACAGCAAAACTAAGGACGCTGTCGAGATCACCGAGAAGACCTCGTTTTCCAAGGACCTTGGATACGACTCGTTTGACACCGTTGAAGTCATCATGGAAATTGAACACGAGTTCTCTATCTTGATTCCAGACAAGGAAGCCGACGACATCAAGACAGTTGGTCAAGCCGTTGAATACATCTCACACCAAGCCGACGCTTGTTAAACTCTTCATCCCTTATTTATTATCTCTTATATTACTCTGTATATCATTCAAGTTCTCTCCTATAAATAAATCTTGTTGCTCAGTGGAAGCTCATCTTCTACTTGCAACTGTTTCTTCTTATAAATAACATCAAACGGGGGTCATGTGGATGCCTACGTGTTTCTCCTGGGCAGCCTCGTTGGACACTATGCTGGTGATGTCGTTTTCGTCGACTTGCTGCTCAATGTCGGCATCTTCGTCATCGTCCCATTCTGAGCGGTCTTTGAGCAGCCTAAACCTTAACCACCATACGCCGTGTGAGACAAAGATACCAAGTTCTAATGCAGCACATATACTGTAAAGCACACAACTCATGATATCCAAGTGCTTTAGGTCGATTAGTAAGGATGCAAGGGAGAAAACTGCACCTGAAAAGTCCATGAAGAGGAACAAAAAGTTGATGCCAATGACACGCCCCTTCCTCTTGGCAAGTTCAAAGTATGGAGGAATAAGACCCAGGGCAAGAACCACAGATGCGATAACACCAAACACAGTGGTTGGCCAAACAACACCCTTTTTGTGCAATTTCCGAAGCGGAATAATGAATCCAACTTCTACGGCCACCGCAAAGATAAGGTATCCACCTGCTCGGAGGATAAGGTCTTTCTTTGTTCTCGACACTGGCGGATAGTACATCACCTGCACATATACAATGAAGCAGAAGAACCCAAACAAATGCGGTTGAATCATTAGTGCCATATTTGCGTTTTGCGAAACCATGAATATACCGAAAAACGGAGCACACATTGCCCATAGAAAGCACATGCTTTCAGGAAACCCCTCTGTATCCTTCCTACGGTAATTAACAATAATTTGTGGGATTAGCTGAATACACCATAAGACAGTACCAATAGTGGCCAATACACTCTCTGTTGTACCGTTTGACATCCTTTGCTTATCTTTGAAGAGAAAAAAAAAGGGATCAAGCTTGAAAAAATAAAGAGCAAATAATATTTACAATTTGACGGCATAGGAACGATCACGAAGTCTGGCGTACAATGTGTCATCTGCTGCATTAGGAAGGTGGACACTGATACATAATAACTCCTATTGTATTATTAGTGAAGGAAAGAGCAAATACTTGTGCAAGGGTCTAGAATTTACAGCAGACTTGGTCACAAATGTTTCCTTTGAACATCGCCATTGCTTCAATCTCACAAATTGATATCTAAATACTTTGATTTTTTCTGCCACTATCAAGATCTGAAAAATATTTCAAACCTTGCCAAATGTTACTAGAGTACTCATTTTTCACAAGAAAATTCATCAATTTTCCAGCATTTCTTGAATTTTTTTTTGAGTGAAGGAATCTCTCTCTATAAACTAGTTTGTCACAGGAATGGCGAAAAAGGATAAAAAGAATAATGAAGCCAAAAAGGCATTGAAAGCTGCAAAGGCTGCCAAAAATGCAGCCAAGGGCCAAACAAAGCTGAAGAAGCAGTCCAAAAAGGCAGGTGATGATCTTGAAGATGACGTTGATATTGATACTCTGCTTGAACAGCTTGCTAACGAGCAGGCACAGTTTGAGGCTGTTCATGTATCGCAAGTAGAGAAACCGACGAAAAGAACCAATGCTACTTTAGTTGCAGCACCAATGGCACAGAAAAAAGAACTATTCTTGTTTGGTGGTGAAACAGAATCAAGTCAAGGTACTGTACACTTTCATAATGATCTGTTAGTATACACCCCAGACAGCGATATTTGGAGGAAATACATTTCTAAAAACTCACCACTAGCTAGATCTTCTCATGCTATGTGTTTCCACCCATCGGGTATCATGGTTCTGCATGGTGGTGAATTTTCTTCACCAAAGCAGAGTACATTCCACCATTATTCGGACACTTGGGTTTTGGACGTTGAAACAAAGGAATGGGCAAAAGCTGAAAGTAAAAAGGGCCCTAGTGGTAGATCCGGTGCTAGAATGACTGTTTGGAAGAATTACATTGTCCTCTTCGGTGGTTTTAGGGACCTGGGTAATCATACTAATTACTTGAATGATGTTTGGATTTTTGATGTTATGGATTACAAATGGCATCAAGTGGAGTTTCCTACAACTATGACTCAACCTGACCCAAGATCCGGTCACTCCCTCATTTGTTTCAACGATGAAATTATTGCATATGGTGGATATACCAAAGTTAAAGCTGCAAAAGGTCTTCAAAAGGGTAAAGTTCTCAATGATGCCTGGGTTTTGAAAATGAAAAGCGATATTAAGCAAATAAGATGGGAAAGAAAGCGTAAGCAAGGTTGGCAACCCTCTGCTAGAGTTGGTTGTTCCATGCAAGTACACAAAAACAGAGGTATGTTATTTGGTGGTGTTTATGACTTCGAAGAAACAGAAGAGACTTTGCAATCCGAGTTCTACAATACCTTGCTCAGTTATAACTGTGAAACGAATAGATGGTTCAATCTAAAATTAAGACCTAAAAAGAAGAAGGAGGTTGTGAGAAGAGAAAAAGTTAACAGAGATAAAGAACTGGAAGATATGCTCAATGAAATTTTGAAGGGAGCTAATTTAAATGACGAAGAAGAGATTACTGATGAGGTTAAGGTGACAGAGGACGAAAAAGATAGTGAAAATGAAGAAGATGAGTCTAAAAGAGTATATGTGGTCAAGTCTCAATTTCCTCATGAACGTTTCAATTCACTCATTGCTGTTTTGGACGATAACTTGTACATTTATGGAGGTATTTGGGAAAATGATGACATAGAATGTAATCTGGATTCCTTTTACTCCATAGACCTATCTAAGCTAGATGGAGTTACAGTCTACTGGGAGGATCTCAGTGAAATCGAGAGAGCCAGTAACAATTCTGATGATGACGATGATGATGAGGACGATGATGATGATGATGACGATGAAGAAGAACAAAAGGACGAGAAGCTAATTGTGGAAGAAGAAGAGGAGGAAGAAGAGGAGGAGGAAAGTGAAGATGAAGAAGCTATTCCTGACGATAAACCATGGTTACCGCATCCAAAAGCATTCGAATCGCTACGTAATTTCTATTTGAGAACAGGAGCAGAGTTTTTGAAATGGGTTATTGATCAAAATAGAGATGCAAGGGGTAAGGATTTGAAGGCCAAATCCTTTGATATGTGTGAAACTAGATGGTGGGACAGGAGAGAAGCTATCCAACTTGAGGAAGAAGATTTGGAAGAACGTGGAGTGGAACAAGTGATTGAAAAGGACTTCAGTTCAAAGACGAATACTAAAAGAAGATGAAAAGGATAGACAAAGGATAATAATGTCTTAGTGTCAACCAAAAAAGTATGGAATATAAATATAGATTTAGAACTTAACTGTGTTTAATCAAGAGTAATAATTAATATATAAAAGAGTACAGTAACTAAAATTATGCAAAATGAATACCAACTTGGTGGAAGGCATATAACAATTTCAAGAAGTCTGTTTGATCGAGCTTGGCAGATCTCTTGTCAGACATTTCAGTATCATTCAAGACTTTCTCGACCTTTTCCTTGACAATTGCTGAGTAATCGGCTGAGTCGTCAAGTAACATTTCACCTTTTTGTTCTTCCAGGTAATTCAAGAATGCCTTATAATTAGAAGTCAAAGTTTGCAAAATCTTTTTATTGGTAAAGATTGCATGCAATGTTCTATTCTTTCTGGTAAAACAGTATCGAAGCAAACCGTCCCATTCGTTGTAATCAATATCAGGCTTTGGAATCTTTGGTTCAATTTTGACAACACTTGACTCAACTTTAGGAGGAGGCTTGAAATTATTCCTACCAACTTTCATGACATGTTTGACATTACCCCACATCTGTGCGTTGGCACTCAATCTATTGTAAAGAGTATCACCTGGTCTGGCGGTTAGGTTCAAAGCGAATTCTCTTTGAAACATCAACACAGCGATTCTTGGAGGCTTTGGCATCGAAAGCAATGTAAACACAATACCCGATGAAATTTGATAAGGTGTATTGGATATGCAGACATCGAAATGAGGCAAGTCCTTGAGTTTCATGAAATCACCCATGATAATTTCAAGCTTCTTTTCCATAGGTGTACCTTGGACTCTTTTTGTCAATTCAGCGGCCATTCTTGGATCGACTTCCACTGCATAAACTTTACGTGCTTTTTCTAATATCCTCACTGTCAAGTTACCTGTACCAGGACCAATTTCAAGCACAACATCACTTGGTTTAATTTCAGCTTTGTCCACAATACCTTGAGCAATTTGTGGGTTTTTAAGAATATGTTGACCAAGATCTGTGTTGAACTTGAAAACTTTGTTAATTTGTGTTTTTCCCGTAGGCTCTGGTTTAGAGCCAAACGATTTCTTAGCTGCCTTTGGCATCTCTACACTACAATATATTGTTCTTTTTAGATAGAGAGATCTGAAAATCTGAAAAATTTTTTTTTGTCAAATATTTTTTTAAGGCTGTGTTGATTTAATCTTCAACTTAGACTGAGTTTAGTTGTCGGAAGATGAAGCAAACACCACCAAAAAGCCCTGGTTCTTCGTATAAATCAAAGACTGCAGATGTCAGTCCCGCACAGTTGAAAAAAATTAAAGGTGTCCAGCTAATTGTAGCCGGTACTCTATTTTTGATAGTACCAGGCATGGAATTGTATCGTCGATTATATCTTGGTGGTGAAAGGAAACTCCAGCAGGGTACTTTCAATCCATCAGATGGAACTTACACTGAATGGGATGAGGAGGAGAAGATTAGAAACTTCAAAAAAAGTTGGCTAACCAAGCTATTTGGTGAAAAGTAATTATTTACCATACCATCTGTACATTCATCTCTTGTCATTGCTAATTATTATCATTACACCTTATATATCCAATAACTTGTTGTTATATCAAATAAACTAAAAAAATACAAAAGCCGCTGATTACAGAGTGCTAATTCTGGATTTCACTGGCTTAGAACTGAAATAACCGTTTCTTACTAGGTTGCTTCTAACTTTGGGAATTACCACTTGCCCATTACCGATGGACTTTGGCGCTTCTGCTTTTACTTGCAAATTATTAGCTCTTTGCTCCAGTTCGTGAACTGAATTTTCAATAAACTCAAAATCATGCTTCCCATCTTGCTTAGAAGTTGCTCTCATTATATCTAATCGTGATTCATGTCTAACGGGTAAAGGGATGAGTGAAGGCCTCGTTGCTGACCTTGGAGACCTATATGTCGCAGTTTGCTGAATTTTTGGAGGCGGGGTATATATGTTCAGTGCCGGCGATGTTGACGATGATAATGGTGAAGCTTTAGTGACCGAGATCAACTTTGACGATGAAAAATCCAACAGCGGTGGAGTATCAATTATGCTGCTATTACTGGAAGTGTTTTGTCTTGGTCCGGTACTAGTTGGCAATGCAATAAACTTTGAAGTATTAGGTGTGGTATTTGGTGTTTTGACAGGTATCCTTGACTTTCTGTGTTTTTTGCTTGTGGGTGTAACAAATGGATCCGGGGAATCAAATATATCTTTGACTTTTAAATTATCTGGGGAACTGGTAACTGAGAAAGCAGGATCAGATTTTGGAGTCAGCATTGAACCCGAAGATATTGTATTTGTTATTTCGCCTAATATGCTGTCATTCATACAATTAATTGAAGCATTGAGCTCGGCTCTAATATTTTCCATTAGGTTCAATTCAGTTTCAAACAAACAAAACTGCTCATTATCTGTAGAGAGTGAAGGTTTGAGTTTCAAAGTTTCAGATATTGGATTACTGAAAACTCGTCGACGAGTTATATCCACCTTCAATGAATCAACAAGCGTTGCGTTATCCACATATCTACTTCGTAGCATACTGTATTTTTGTCTTTCTTCGAAATCAAGATCACAAATGTTCTTTAGTATTTCTAGCATACTCACCATCTCTTTGATATCTTTGCTTACAGTACAATGGTCGACCATATCCATTATTACTGAAAATGCTGAGTTAAGTCTACTTATAATAATCTCATCCTGGAATCTGCTTAGTTTTTCTTTCATTGAAGCAATTTCTTTCAACATGTTACTATAATTATCGACAAATATCAAAATTTCATTGGGATAATAACTTTTGGCATTATTCAAAAACATTTCAATGGAATTGGGTATGTATCTCATAGCAGCTACCAGATGTTTAAATCGTTCATTCATTTCAATGAATACATTGAATATCATTTCATCTGTTGGATTTAGCATGATGAATTTTACCTCACTAATACAGTTTGTCATCATGTCACTTTCTCTTATTTTACTTCTTATTTCTTTGAATGATAGTTTTTTGATTTTCTTCTCAATGTCAAAATCAAAGGGATATTCACTAATACACTCAAACTTTTGTTTCAACGATAGCAACTCATCTTTCAATGACTTTAAAACACATTCATTGATTTCATGATACTGGTTCGCTACCTCTAATTTTGATTGCAGTTCATAAATATTTCGTTTTAATTGCAAATTCATTTCTAGTAACAAGTTGAAAGTATCTAATACTCCCTTTAAATCATTTTCATGATATAATTCACTATCCAGAAGTTTCAGTATGTCAGCAATGTTGAATTCCAAAATACCACAAATTTTATAAATGGTGATGATTTCTTTCCCCCCATTGTATAGCCATCGCATATCTCCAAGCTTGTGTGCTTCGTACTTTATGACCATATCAATTGCTTTTTGTGTTAAGCTCAAAAGTTTGTTAATATCATTTAATCTTGTATTTAACGCATTAATGTGGTCTTGTCTCTCAAACTTAGTTTCGCTTTGTAATTTAAGCGTATTTTTAAGTTCTTCCATATCAATCAATGCCTCAAATTGTATGATATCAACATATTTGTTAACGATCACAGGTATTGAATGAAAATTGTAAGGTTGCGACATCGTTTTACCCTGTCTAATCCTTCGTTCACAATTGTGGGCACTTCAGGTAAACCCAATTAAATCTAGCCAAGTCTGCAATAATATAATTAATGTATTTAAAGGCAATATCAATCACTGAGTGATCCTTAATGACACTAACAACAATTTTACTTTACATAAAACAAAAACACAATGCGTATGGTAAAAATTCATGTATTTACAAATTTCTTAAACAAGTAATTTTTTATTTATTTGATTTTAAAAAGACAAACCTCTATAGAAATATATATTAGATAAGATACAAATGTGTATATGTTATCAGATTAACTGAAGAGAGAGAAACTTTCCGTAATTCCTTTTTTCTGTTGTAAATTTTTTCGTCATAATGTTTTTGCCTCAAGCTAAAGTGGAGTTCTTACTATCGTTGTATTGCTTTCTTTTAGCCATACTCTTGATAGCACTTTCAGAATTCTTCAAGTGTCCACGGTCATCTAATTCAACAGTACCAGCAGTATCAAATAGAGAAACCGTACCAATTAACAAACCCAGAGTATCTAAAACTTGAGTTGTGTCTGCAAGATATGCCTTTGCAACAGTTACCTTGTTAAATGGACCAACTGTGACAGGGTAAAAACCAAAAGTATTGAATTGATTTTTTTCTCTGCCATCGGTAGTCCATCTGCTTTCAATTTTGTTCATTGCATTGAACATGTCTTCATCAGTAGTGTCATCACCGAGACACAGAACAAAATCTGATAAATCATCGGCAGATTTTGGTGTCAACTTAACGATATCACTCATCGTGATTAATCTGTTGACAATTTCACCCTTGTTAACGAACTTCGGTCTGACTTCCAAATTTGCTTTTCCAGACATGACCTCAACATCGTAATGTTCACCCAAAGTTTCTTCAAGCTCTTCTTTACATTTATCAGCTTGGAAGGAACCAAAAACAGGGTCAGCCTTTCTGTAATGCCAAGTCAAGGCAACCTTTTTCTTTTCAATAAAAGAACCAGGAGTTCTTTCTGTGTATTTTGAGAACACATCTTCAACGATTTTTTGCCAAGTCATATCAAAGCTTTCAGTCAAATTAATCCAATCCTTGGAGCCAACCTTTTTCATGAAGCAACCATGCTCGGCACTCAAACCGACCTGAGGGAACTTCGAGCCAATCCATTTTTCTAAAAATGCTTGATCACGTCCACTGATGATCCAGACTTCGTTTATTGGATCAGCCGCCAATTTACCAAGAATGTTGTATAGCTTTGCAGATGGGATTGCGGCATTTGGATCTCTAACAATTGGTGTCAAAGTACCATCATAATCGAACAAAAATAGCCTCTTATTAGCAGTATTGTAATTCTTGAACAACAGTGGCTTATTCAAATATGGAGTACCATGGAATGAAGTTTCAGTGGAAATGAAATCCAACGCGTTACTCAAAACCTTACAGGTCCAATCTTGGTTGGTGTTAGTTGAAACAGCCTTGTACAGCTTCTTTTCAAGCTCAACTTTTCTATCACTTGGAATTGTCAAACACTCATTGATTGTATGTGCAACTCCGACGGAGTCCCATGGGTTCACTTGAATCGCATCAGGTAAGAAGGAAGTGGTACCACTGAATTCACTTAAAATTAATGGGGAACAAGAGGCCTTTTGACAAACGACGTATTCTAAAGCGGTGGTGTTCATACCGTCTCTAACAGAAGTGACCAGACAAAGATCGGCCACTCTCAAAAGAGCATAATACTCGTCCTTGGCAATTCTCATGTTGTAATGCAAAAGTGGAGTGTACTCCAAAGAACCATATTTACCATTGATCTTAGTAATCAAATCATTCACCTGTTTATCCAATTTCATACTATGATAAAATGGTTTGTAAGACACCTGGATCAACACAACTTTACCAACCCATTCAGGAAACATGTCAAGAAACATTTCATAAGCTTGCAGCTTTTGAACAACACCTCTGACATAGTCCAACCTATCTCTACCAATGATGATTTTACGACCAGGATTCAAAGCTCTAAGTCTTGATATTTTTTCTTCAACCTGGTGAGTAAAGGCACCTTTTTCAAAGGCGCCGACATCGATACCAAGAGGTAAAGAGACAACGTTGGTTTCAAAGGAATGCACGTGAACCGAAGTTGGCGTCGTCTCATAGCCATTGACTCTTGAACAACAACTGATGAAATGTCTTGCAAATGAGTAACTCTGGAAACCCAACTGGTTGGCACCAAGCATACCATCTAGCAACACCTTTCTCTTGGAAAGACATCTGAAGTACTCAGAGGAAGGGAATGGGATGTGCAAGAAATGGCAGATATACACGTTCGGACACTGCATTCTGATAATTTGAGGCAAAAGCAGCAAGTAGTAATCATGAATCCAGATGACATCACCTGGCTTGACCAATTCCTTGATCTTGGAAGCATATGCCTCGTTGAACTTGACGTAGTCGTACCACCACTTGCTCTCTTCTCTACCGTCGTTCGGCTCATTCATCATGTAATGGAATACGGGCCACAACACGTTCTCTGCGTACTTTCTCCACTTGTCCTGGTCTCTACGCAACAACCAAACCGGGTGGATGTTCTCGTTGTTGTTCTTCTCTCTGATGAGCCTGGTCACCGTTTCCTTGTCATCCTCCGTCAAATACATCGGATCCTCCTCCTTGCTGTTGATCTTGATGCGCTCAATCTGCGCTTTGATGTCAAAATTCGACTCGATCTCCCCGGTCCATGCAATGTGGTGCGTCTCCCACTCTGTGTCGTTTGTAAGGAACTTGTTCGACGCATACAATGCTGACGACCCTCTCAACGGACTCACCCCCCATTCCCCGCTCACGTCCTTATAGATCTGGTTAGGCAACTGCGTCATACAGTTCAAAATACGCCCACTAAGCTTCATTTCCGTAGGGTAGTCCGATGGCTTGATCCATTCTGATCCATGGTGGTGCTCAAACGTACTATCTATATGTTCAGACATTCTCTTTTTCTTTGTGATACAGTCAGCTCTGTCGTTTAATGCTACTAATCACTTTCTTTATAACACTACTGCAGCTCTACTATCGATTACACTATCAACGATGCTATAGACTATGCTATCAATACACTATCACTAAATCTAGCAACTTCAGTGTAGTTCTATATTCTGAAGCTTTCCTCTCTTCCTCCCCCCTATCGCTTCGCCCGGGGAGGGCCCCCCATTTATGCCTACGCCGCCATCGAAAAAAAAAGCAGCCCAGTGGCCTCGCCGCCCTGCGTGTGCGTTTCGGAGTACCAGTCCCCTCTCCGCCCCGCTGGCGAACGTACCACGGAGCGTGCAAAGCATTGTGTAGGTTGCGTAGCATTACATCAGCGGAACAATAGAATTAATTTATATAGGTTGTTGATAGTGATACAAATACAGGCTGGCGGGAGGGGCGATGGAGCACGGTGATAGCGACAGTACCGGTGATAGCGTAAAGAAAGGTGGTGGACAGCGGTGATAGCAAAAAGAACAGTGATGCTGGATATGTTATTTGATGTATGTTATATGATTGAACACAAAAATAATTACAACTATCTCATATACATATACATAAGACAGTCGTGGTCTGTCTCTAACGACAGTAGAATAGGTTAGAATAATATTCGGTGTTCTTCACCCCGGATTTCTTCCTCTGTAGAAAAAACTTTTTTTTGATTTTATATTCCGCAGCGAACTCTCCATTATGACCTAATACATATCTTGCTGCCCTCAGTGAGCCTTTTGACATCTTCAGCCTTAGGAACGACAGCGCTGTTGTCGTTGGTCGTAGTAGTAGAAGCAGCAGTAGCAGCCACACCACCGGCAGGAGCCTTTCTGTTGTGTTGCATGTGCGATTGCACCAAGTGGCCGGCGGCCAACGCGGAACATAGTGATAGCTCAGCAGCCAAAACAGCAGAGGCAACAACCTTCGCCAACTGTCTGGCATTGGCACCAGGCTCCGTTGGATGTGGACCCTTGACGTTAAGTAACTCCAACATAGCGTTTTGTGGATCTAAAACAGTACCTCCTCCAATGGTACCAACTTCAATTGATGGCATCGACACAGAAACCCTCAAGTCTCCGTTAGGCAGCTTGCTCATCAACGTAATACAGTTGGAAGATTCAACATTTTGTGCTGGATCTTGACCTGTGGCCAGAAACACCGCTGTCAACAAATTAGCAGCATGCGCATTGAATCCACCAATTGCACCAGCCATCGCTGAACCCACTAAGTTCTTTGAAATGTTCAACTCAACAAGGGCATCAACATCAGATTTCAACACCTTTTGCACAACTTCTGCTGGAATGTCAGCAGATGCAACAATCGACTTACCTCTACCATCAATCCAGTTGATTGCTGCAGCCTTCTTATCGATACAGTAGTTACCAGAAATCGAAACAACATTCATGTCTTCAAATCCAAACTCTTCAACCATACACTTCAGTGCATGTTCAACACCCTTAGAAATCATATTCATACCCATTGCATCACCTGTGGTGGTTTTGAACCTAATGTAAAGTGAATGGCCTGCCATAGCAGTCTTGATATGTTGTAATCTCGCAAATCTTGATGTTGAATTAAATGCACTTTTCATCTTATGTTGCCCTTCTTCTGAATCTAGCCACTTCTTTGCTGCTCCTGCTCTCAATAAATCTGGGAATTGGACACATGGGCCACGGGTCATACCATCTGCAGTCAATACGGTTTGAACACCAGTACCGGCATTGATAGCTTTACAACCCCTCATTGTCGATGCAACCAAGCAACCTTCTGTAGTTGCAACTGGAATATGATATGGTACACCATCAATAATAATTGGACCTGCAATACCCAATGGTAATGGTAGGTAGCCAATAACGTTTTCACAACAAGCACCGAAAACTCTATCATAATCATAATCTCTGTATGGTAACTTTTCTGTTAATAAAATTGGTGCATCAGCCATATCAGCAATTGCCATTCTTCTGATCAAAACGGCACGGGTCTTATCGCCTAATTGCTTTTCTAACGCATATAAAGGTAATTTACCTTGGGTTGCTAGGGTACAAACTTCTGCATTATTACACTCCTTGACATTACCGGCTTTCATAATCTCAACAAGTTCCTCAACTGGACGAATGATTGTTGATTCTAATGTTGTTAAATCAGTACTTGATTCAGTTGAGGACAGAGTCTCAGACGATGAATCTTCAATAATTTGACCTACTTTAACGTTATCGGCGTTTGTTGACGTCTCAGAGATGATAGTATCAGAGGTCTTTGACTTTTTGATAATTCTTTTGTCACTATTATCTGTTGCCTTTGATGCTTTCTTAGAGGTCTTTTTGTTTTGAGGATGATGCTTTGATGTAGTATTAGAACTCTTTTGAACATTTTCAGACTTTTTATCACCAAAAAAGTAATCTCTAGCAACATTCAAGAAATAGATATTCATTGCAACAGAGATACCTGTGATCAGCATCATAAACTTCGAAACTAATGGATCAGTGATAGCAGATGAGAGATTTGAGAACAGTTTGTAAAGATAGTATTCGATTTCAGTTAAAGTTGAAACTTCTCTGTAAAGTTTGATTGGTAATAAAGTAACAATTGTTGAAGTTGATTGCGTGTCAATTTTAGAAAGTACGTTTGTAATTAAAGTCTTGGAATTGGAAACAGTAAGTGGTACTACGTCAGATGAATCATTATACAACCAAGAAGTACCTAAAACAAATAAATGTAATCCAATAAAACCAGCAATCAGCAAAGTTTTGAAATAAACAATAGCATTTCCCTTTTTGAAAGTTATCTTTGAAGTATCAATTGAATTTGTAGCAACATCTTGAGCAATTTTTGAGCTGATACCATCTTCTTCTAAAACCTGTCTGATTTCAATTTCTTGATGAACTTTTGCAATTTGTGCTTTTAAGGAGATGATTGAAGCATAAAAAGTAAAAGTGAAAAACAAATCAATTCCTAAAATTATTGCCGACAAGATGCAGAAGTTTCTTAAACCTGGTAATTTGTAAGTTACAAGTGAGCAAGCTAAGAAAGCAGAAGAAATAATCAATTGATCTCTGATCAAAGGCATTGCAGTTCTTGATTTGACAATTTGATAAACGACATCAGGAATTGATTTTTTGGTGTTGAGGTTCAAAGCATGAACAACAGGAGTTGTGAAAGACACTTTGTGTCTAAATCCAATCGTAGCAACGAGGAAAGGTAGACCCTCAGTTAAGGAAACAATTGGAACCTTAATGTGAAATAAATTAATTGTAATGACTAAAGCTAATAAAAATGAGAAAGCAGATGACAATAGAGAACCAAAAAAGAGCCAAAAATTTGAACCAAGTTTCTTCAGATCAAAGAATAATTGACCAAAGGTAAATAAAACAGCGGAGTAACCTAAGGTCATCAAGATGATATCGAAAGTTTCAGCTCCTAAAATTAAATTTTTCAATCTTAGTAGGATAAACTTGAAAAATTCAAAGTATTTACCAATTTTTGAACCAGGTCTAAACTTGAACCTAACTTCCTGTTCATTATTGAATACTTCTGGTAGTTCTAGTTCAGGAGTTGACGATAAAACGTAAACTTCGGAAGTATCATTTCCTTGGATAAAATCATATGATTCTGGGAACAAATCTGAGGAGTATCCCTTGAACTTAATTGGCGTAAGGAAGATGTGATTTGAGGCAACACTTTCACTCTTTTCACTGGCCAACTCCCACTGGGAGTACTTATTTGCGCTATGATAAAATGAAATTGGTGAGTTCTCACTATAGGTTTGCTCGATGTAAGTTTCTAAAAGCGAATGGTATGCATAAACGGCTAATAAAACCGTTGCAACAATAAAATGAATTGGTCTATTAGCACATATTCTTGCTAGTGTAGCAGGAACATTTGAAAATAGATATGTCATTTGTTAACAATTGGATTTTTGGGGTCAATCTAAAGCACTTCACCAAAAGAAAAGCTCACGAAAAAAACACGGTATATTATCTATATATACCCGATCTCAATGGATGAAAAAAAACTGTTTTTTCCTTAAATGGTGTTAGAATAGAAGGAAAAATTTTTTTCCAAGTTAAAATAATAATGACTTGAAAAGGGTATGGATTTTTCTTAAATATAATTCGTCAAGAGGAGTCTTTTGTTATGCTGTAAACAACAAAGGTGAAACTAATGTAGAGATTAGTTCAAAAAAGCCCAAAAAAATGAGCTAAATTCAAACCGAAAGCGTTGAATTTCGAAATAAGTGTATAATTATTCGACTCTCTTCTCGTCGACTGAACGTGTTGTGTAGTAGGAACTTCTTAGTGTCTCAAAACTTCACGATTAACTTCGGTTATCAACTCTTAAAAGTTACTTCGAGCTCTTGAACCAATAGACTACCTTCTATTATTAAAAAAAAATGAGCTTACACTTTTTTTCCTATCTGTACGGTAGAAACTTGTAATTAAGGTTGTTTGTATACGAGTCTAACTGTCTTACTATACCTGCGAGCACGTGAATTGGTTAACTAGCTTGATGTGTGGGTATGAACGCAATTCTTTCACACTGTATGGCAAATAAAGCGGTCGTGATCGATGGGAGGACTTGCTGACGCCCTTGTAGATGCTGGCTGAGCTTTCCCCGCTGCTAAACGAAGGGAACGACAACGCGAAAGCGCGATGAGCATCCAGCGCAGTTTCTTTTTTTTGTTGGTAAAAGGGCAAATTAACAACGAATTGGTGATATCAAGCAACACCAATAGTCGTTGAATATGGCACCAAGAGACGTTGTTAAGAAGGAGAACCTACGTAGATATGTTCACACACCAATGGCAAGTCGTAATCCTGCATCTTCAATGATAGCACAAAATTTGCCATTGGTTGCGATGTTCCTAAAATCGAAACCAATTGCATGGGCATGTTTGTTCATTTCAGTCCAAAGTTATTTGAACGAACCACTTATCAAGGACCCTAACGATGAGTCGCAGCCTGCAATTTTCAGAGTGCTTTTTGCACTTGTTTCTATCATAGTTTCGTACTTGGATTTGATTTTCCCACATATGGGTAATGCCCCTGCTGTGCAGAAGGCATGAAGCTATTTATATGTTAAAAGATTATATAAGGCATCTTTGTAAAGTTAACAAGGTTATAAAAGACTAAACTAAAATTTTACTTGATGGGACAGATCTAGGATTCACTTGAATGATATTACAAGGGTGTGTGACTAGATCGGCAGGATATGAAAAATAGTAGTTGCATGGACTGAATCATTGACTACAAATTGAATGGCGAAATGTGCACATAACTAGCTTATCTGATTGATAACAATAAAAATAAAATTCGTTTATGTAAATATGAAGATACTTTATCTAAATGACAAAATGGTACCAAGATGCTGGAATGAAGCTGGTGAATACATTGCCGTAGACAAAAGTACAATGTAAAAATTATTGAGTAATGAGAATAAGCAACGGTTACTTAATATCTCATTAACCATATCACAAAATTATAAACAGATGATATATTCACACGATGGCCTTGGCCAAGTGACAATGCAAACCGGAAACTTTATTCGGTCTATAGCGTAACGGTGATCAAGCAATAATTCAAGAAGTGTAGATTCAAAACTGTAAGGAATGAATCAAACACCACCTGCCTGTCTAACAATCTATTGACAATTAATTGATTTTATCGTGTGACTGTATGCAAGTGTGTACCATTGTGCACAAATGTGATCTAAAATGACCTGATTAAAGCCTTAATGCTTAACCTATTCCTTTTTCTTCTTCGGCATTTGTAATGGTAGAACCTTTGGTTTTCTTCTCAGTTTTGCAATAACCTCTTCATTAAAGTTGGAATGACATGTTGGACATTTGTCATCATCAGGTATCATTGAGAGAATACATAAGCAAACTGAACAAACATATCCAATATCAACAACTTTGTTCGTGACAAAACAAGAAGCTCTGAAGTCGATGTCAGAATTGGTTGGTAGTACCACAATACTTCTGAGCATAGGATCTATAAACATGGCACTTGTCAAATATTGAATTAACGCCTTTGGTTGTTTGATATCAATGTAGACTCCGTTTGTTGCATCTGATGCTTGCTGTAAAAATATAGATCTGTTCCCTAGTTTGCACACGTCTAATGAAACTTTCATCTTTTGAGCCGCAAAGATCGTATTCATCATGGAGACATACGGTAAAGTATTGTCTTCACTGATACTCAGTATCAGTATACGTGCTTTCATATTACCATATAACTCAGATATTTGCAACTTATTTATAGAACTCAATGCCATTGAAATCGCACCAGCAATTGTACCCCTAATGTGATTGTTGTCTTTATTTATAAAATCTTTTAATCGATTTGGTTCTTCAATTATCTGTTCCTCCAACTTATTCAGTATGTTATCATCGATCTTCTTGAATTGTCCATAGATACCTTTATTTATGATTTTATTTTTGCCTATTGATGTTGAGCCACTACTATTAGTGGGCCAAATTAGTTGTGCACCCTTTGTGTAACTATTCCCTGTGTATAGCCTAACCATATTTCCTGAATTTAAAGCTAAATGTGAGTTTAACATCACGAGTATTGAACTCACTACTGTTTTGAAATTGACATCTTTATTGGAATCTTGGAGTTTACCCCATTCTAATGGATTAACGTCAAGAATCACCGTCAACAAAGACGGTGTTTCATCTATCAACTTATGCATTTGATGTGCCGCATTGGCTGGGTTGTCATAGAAGTTTCTATCTGATATTGCATCCATTTTACTGTATTTAAAGATATTGAAATTCTAAAATTGATAAATTATTTTTTTTTCCTCTAGACACAGATCTTCTTTTTGTTATTGATTGATTCAAACAACTAGTATGGAATCCATGCGAATAGATTCCATATAGAAAAATGTAGCACTTTATGCAAAAACAGCTGGTGTCTCTGCAAACTTGTGTTATCATCCTATTTGATTTCAACTCAAAATGTTCACCTGATTATACAAATGCTCATTGAGCATTTGTTCATGATCTATCAACCTATTTTGAGGATAAAAAGAGTATTGAAAACAGCAAGGCTTTTTGATAACATTAGCAAAGTATGTTATCACTATAACTGTCTACAGTAGCTTGATATTTCCTCTATACTTTTGCTAATTAAATAGTTGAAAGACTATTCTGGAAGCTTCTCGAATTTTTTCCTTTTGCGTATATATGGAAAGATAGTTTTCAC
This sequence comes from Saturnispora gosingensis, assembly GCA_030570395.1. Taxonomy (NCBI): domain Eukaryota; kingdom Fungi; phylum Ascomycota; class Pichiomycetes; order Pichiales; family Pichiaceae; genus Saturnispora; species Saturnispora gosingensis. Next base: position 389,985 of record JAJLVU010000009.1, read on the forward strand.
CCAAAAAATTTTACCAGTGTCTACTAATTTATTCAATTTAAGAATAGATATTGAATATGGAGAAGGTTTTACAGTGGTCATTGGCACAGCAATCAGACGATCCAAATGAACGTGCAAAGGCCCCTGACTTAGATCCAAAAATGCTAGCACAAGTCTTAGGAGCAAATGTCAAAGATGATGCAACCATGATGAAAGAAGATATGTTCCTATTAGGATCAAATCATCCAGATATCAAAACAGACGATAAGTTAACGGCACTTGACGATTTTGAAGCATTAATCCAAAATTTAGACAATGCCAATAATATTGCATCATTAGGACTGTGGAAACAAATTTCAGATTTGTTCACATATGGACTGAAAGAAGGAGAAAAAGAATTCGAACAGGCATCCGAATTTAGATCAATGGCAGCTCAGATAACTGGTACGGCAGTTCAAAACAACCGTAAATCACAGATGGATTTCTACAAAGAAGTCGGAGAAGTTGGTATTCAAAATTTACTGAAACTAATTTTGCAAGACACTGATGACGTTAAAGCTAAAGCTATTTATGCTTTGAGCTCTTTAGTTTCACATAATGGATCAAACTATAGTTTATTTGAGAAGAGTGAAGGATGGAGCATCATCGCAAAGGTTATCAAAAAGGACTTCAAGAACACTAGATCAGAGAATAAGGTTGTATTAAGATCAATCAACTTGTTAAAATCTCTGTTGTACGAAGAAATTGTTGAAGAGGGTGAACAAATCCACTCGAAGGAAAAGAAAATTGAATTATTGAGGGATAATGAGATTATAATAACTTTGATTAACAAATTGCACACTGAAACAAATATTGATGTCATTGATCGTATATTAGACGTATTCAATTTCTTGAGGGAATTTGGATTCAACTTTACCAAAGAAGAGGTTGCATTATTAAAAAAACAATTAATTAATTTGAACTCAATCAAAGATAATCTCAATATTGAAAACTATAATTCTTTACTCAACTGATTATGGTGATTCATTTCTTGTTTAGCTTACAAAAACTTTACCTATATATGTATACTCAAATTAATTCATTTTCGTTAGTGGAACTAAAGAATCTTTGTAGCGATTTAATCACATCTGATTGCAAAATGGCTTTTAGATCATTTATATTCTGGTTATTTAGATTTGAACTCATCTTTTGCAAAGAGTTGAAATTTTTGTTTTTCATTATCTCATTTGACTTTCTCTCTGATAGTCTTGGAATTGTAATTAGTATTTTTCTGAAAGTATCAGTGGGGCCATCACCACTCTTTTCAACACCTAAATGAGCAATATCTCTGTTGAGCTCAAAATTGTCATAAACTCTTTTACCAATCGAGTAAGTGTAAGAATTCAGCCAGTCTAGGATCTGGATCAATCCGCTCACTAATTGGAAAGTGAAACCCCTAGCTTCGTATTTTTTCAGTTGTATTGAAATATGTTCAGGTTTCAAGTTTTTAAATTTGTCATCATTTTCATCAGCTATAGGAGATTTGCTCTTTCTCTTTTTTGGAGATATTATGTCTTTCCTATTTTTATTTAGGTGTTTGTTTGCCAAGTCGTTAAATCTCTTATTGAATTTTACTTTTATTTTATTCATGTACTTGTCATAATTGTTCAAAAAGATGATCACCTTTCTGCTTTCGTCTTCACGTTTGATGGATTTTAATATTTGCCTGAACTTGTGGTCTGGCAGTAAGTTGACAAACTCAGTTGTGTCGTACACCAATACAATGATATCTTCGTCAATCCAGTGGTTTTCGACGGGTATAAATGATAACTTGTTGTAGTTATACACGGCCTTAACGTATCTCCTAAATTTTATGATGGGGTACGGGTATTCGAAGAGCTCATGGGACAAAGACACACTGCCAAGGTAGTCTGGATTCAACGTCAGAAAATACTCATGAGCTTTGGTGGAAATGGCAATCTTCATTTCGTCAATGATGTCCTGTTTTGACTTCTTCTTGTTAAGCAACTGCAGCCTTTTCAGATTGACCTGTTTCTCCCTTTCATAGATCATATCCAGCTCCACACTGGTGTATTTCCTGGCACTTTTCTCAGCTTTCCGCTTTGGTGTAAGCATTTCCTCAACCTGGGCACCCGCCAGCACCGCTGGCTTGGCTTTGTTCAAACTGGCCAAGAAATCAGGCATCCTATGGTCTCTCTTTAACCCCAGTATCTCAATGCTGTCTCCTTCGTCCTGCTCTGACAGCTCTGAAGTCAGTTCGTTTATTTGCAAAATTGACTTCTCCAAACACGGCGACGACAGCAACGGCCTCTCTTCATTGTCGTTGATAATCTGTAGACTCGGTGAGTTGACGCTGCTAATGCACGATTCCGAATCTATTCGAATTACTTGTCTGTCTTCAGTATTGGTGAGATCGATAACTTCATCTACACTTTCTCTATTAGTGTTCTTGTACTTAGCATTATGGCCATTAGAATCTGCGTTTATGTTATTACTACTATTACTGTTATTATAAAAGCTACCCTCACTTGATAGATCGATCACCTGGTTACTCATATCTGTGTTCAACCAACCAACTGGATCTCAGAGAGCTTCACAATATGACGTATGTTACCCTCTCTATAAAAAACCCGCTTACCGCATTCGACACTTTGTTTACCTTTAAATTCACGCAAGTGTAAATAATAATATTTGCAGAAATGAAGAGAATTGGCTGTAAAGGCCTGAATGAAGAGGCCCGGCCTGCGTAGCAAGCTCTAGGCTGCATAGTAGTTATTCTGACAGCCTAGTCCACACGTTGGCCACCAGTTCCGCCAGTCGTTAAATCCATTCCGTAAAAATTCCCCGTTCCGGTAACTTTTCGAGGCCCTCCACGCACGCTTTGCGACGTTCCGTGCTATGGGAAAAAAAAGCATAAGAGACCAATTTCCACCCATCTTTCTCCAACTTCCTTTTCTTTTCTTATTCAATAAACTACTTAATTAAATAAAAGATGTTCCCAGGTGGTGTTATTGCTGTCTTCTGTATTGTCTTTGTCATTTTCTGTCTTGTTTCCTTCTTGATGATCAGCAAGTGGTTCAGAAACAGAAAGGTTTCAGGCTCAAAGAAATCCTCAGGTGCTAACAAGGTCTAAGTACTAAGTTGGTCTCCTTTTTTTTTTCTTTATTAAATTACATTATTATCACTACTATTATGGCTTGATTGGGGGGAACCTTTCTTTTATTTGAACATATTTTAATCTACAGAAAATCCAACAAGTTATTAATATTTTTTGTTTTTGTTGTCCTTTTAATTTAATAACGTTTTATTTAAACTATTAGATTTGGACGTTCTTTTCCTTCTTTTGAAGTTTCCTATTATTTTAAACTTTTTCTTGTTGTTTTGTTTTAATATTTTAGTATTTGGTCTGGGGGGACCATTTATTATTACTATTTAATAGGACTTTTTTTTCAAAACTTTGTATAAGAGGAGAAAGGGAATTCCACTTCTTTTTTTTTAATTTTAATAATTCAACTTCTATATTTGATAATAACAATCTACTGTAACTGAATTGGCTCTGTATCAGTAACAAAGCGCTTTACGAGCGATTTGTGGCAACGGTGATGATTGGCCACGAACATATATTTCCAAAAGTCAAAAAAATAAAGAAAAAAAAAAATAACGACCAGGGAGAGGATTGAACTCTCGATCTTGCGATTAACAGTCGCACGCCTTAACCAGCTTGGCCACCCAGTCAATTTGTGACTGAAAACATGGGAGAATTGGTATAACAGTGGTTGTATTGTAAAGTGTAAATATTTTGTTGCTGTTTTACTTATACCTTTAAAATGTCCAGTTCAAAAAAGCCTGTAGTCAAGAAAAAGGGTCTTTCAACATTTTGAAGAAAAGAATTCAGTGGTAGGCTTCTTTGGCAAGAAGGTATGGTTGAGTTACCAATTTTATCACCCCTTTACTCATTAGCTTGAGGGGCTAAGTTTCCGGTGTTTAGTGTAAGCACGTTCTTTGTCACTCATTATTTAGTCAATGAAACTTTTTAACCCTGAGTCGTTGGTCAACAATATTCTAAACTATTACGCTGTACTCAGTTTTTTTTTAATTAAAGCTTAACACATAAAGACAGCGATGGCAAGCTTTTGCAATCTTGGTTCGAAAGCCCCGGCTTTACTTTGTTGTCCACTATGGTTGTTAAACTTGCGGCTAATCAAAAACAGCAACACTTGAATTACTGTACAAGCACAACAAAGCGGTTTTAACGGCTGAAGAAACCCGGTAGAGGCAATGCTAATCCCATTGCGCTAGAATGTGTTAACTTAGTTTTGAAAATATGTCACACAGGGAGGTCATGTGACTCCACTGACGCAAACCCCATAATTAGATCCATACAATTTTTATGGGTGACAAGCTGTAGATCCACTGGCCATAATTAGTTGACCCTTTATGCACCCACTAAAATGGCAACCTGAATTTATTTAGGGCGCAATGAGCGGCATTTTGCTCATTACAAATGGCAAGCCTGTGCTGTAAGTATGCAAGCAACAGCGCTTCAGTGTAAGGTATGACCAGAAGCTCGGAATTGCTAAATATCCCAAACACACCGTGCTTTGAAAAAAGTGCAGCTAAGGCACCATCATGGACCCAGCTGCACTTTTAAGAACACACCCATAGCAAATTCCAACTCACTTGGCCACGTACCAACTACAAGCACCACCGTGCCTTTCTACAGATGCAAAATACAATTAATGTTGCTACACCCGCCTAGTGGTTCCCGGCGGTTACACCCACCTGATAGATGTCCCGAACGCTGAGAAACTCGCTAACACCGATATGCCATACAGCTCCGCTCTGCACTGCGCAGAAGATAACGGAGTTCACTGGCCCTTACCCCCTCCCCTCTTGACTTCGCTCCACCGCCCCTCAACTACCAGTATACGAGTAGCCATGACTTTCGCAGATACTAACCTCTACGAGCAGAGCTGCCTAAGTGTTCCATGTGGCTCAACGTTCGCACCCCCCGTTTTGCAAGCCGCGTTATTCCCCTTCTAGGGCAAAAAAGTAGTACCACTCTAAAGTCACTGCCAGAGTGACTCAACTGGGTCTCACCACAGGCCCCACGAGGGATACGTGGAGCTACGAGAAATGCTACGGATACGCTTGACGGTGGGGGTCCACGTCGCCAAGTGATGACAAAAAACGGTCCAGTGGTCATCTCAAAATCTTAGTAGCGGCTACGATGAGCCTTGGACACTGACGGGTGTAGAAAGACGTTGGGCAGCATGGGATTCGCCCAGTGCAATGCCAGGTGTGTGTCGGGTGCAATTGAACGCTTGCCCTCAGTTTTCCCCGAACCCACAGACCCCACTGGGTCCTTCTCTGGTCTAGCAAGCTCTATATCAGCCTCTTCGTTGGGACGTTTTTTTCATCCCAGGAAAACAATAGGGGAGAATCATGGGGGGTGCACATAGACGGAGTGAGAGATAGAAACTTCCGATGATGGGTAGGGTTTGCGCAAATGGTTTACAGTAGCACAGGCAGCACCGGGAGCAGTGATGGAACCGTTGCGCTAGTATTTGTAGTTGTAGTACAGTGCAAAAGGCTGTAGTTGCGTTTGTCCTTTTTGACCAATTATTCATGCCTAAATTCAAATAAAGCCATACACACTCATTAGTCATTATGGCGGAAAAAGGGGAATTATTGCAAGACTAGGCCGAAGATAGCTAGCACAGCAAAATTTGGAATTTTTTGTATATAATACGGCCTGTATCGTATCACTGAAAAATGAAAAACGGTGAATGAATAGTAGAAACATCGCTTGATATTTATAAAACTATAAAGACACTAGTAAAACTGCACAGTCTGGTAGTACAGTATTAAAATAAAAACTAAGCCAAAATATAAAAATGTTTGCATCCAGAATAAGACTCGCTAGGACTGCATGGAGACACCAGTCAACTTTTACCGTCCCAGAGCTGCAGAAGGCAGTGATCTTTGAAACGCACGGAGGTTCCCTGCAGTACAAAGACATACCGGTTCCTACGCCAAAGGCAAACGAAATCCTCATCAACGTCAAGTACTCCGGAGTGTGTCACACCGACCTCCATGCATGGAAGGGAGACTGGCCGCTGCCAGCCAAGCTGCCTTTGGTCGGGGGCCACGAGGGGGCCGGTGTGGTTGTGGCCAAAGGTGCCGGTGTGACCAACTTCGAAGTGGGGGATCTCGCTGGTATCAAGTGGCTCAATGGCTCCTGTATGTCGTGTGAGTTTTGTGAACAGGGAGACGAAGCCAATTGTGAAAAGGCGGATCTCTCAGGCTACACCCACGACGGCTCGTTCCAACAGTATGCCACCGCTGATGCCATTCAAGCTGCCAAAATCCCAGTCGGCACCGACTTGGCCCAGGTGGCTCCAATTCTCTGTGCTGGTGTCACTGTCTACAAAGCATTGAAAACCGCTGACCTGAGAGCCGGCCAATGGGTCGCCATTTCGGGTGCCAGCGGTGGTTTGGGATCCCTTGCTGTGCAGTACGCAAAGGCAATGGGTCTCAGAGTTCTTGGTATTGACGGCGGTGAAGGTAAGAAGGAACTCTTTGAGTCTTGTGGTGGTGACGTCTTCATCGACTACACCCAGCATCCAGACGATCAACCACACTCCATCATCTATGCTATCAAATCCGCAACAAACGGGCTAGGTCCCCATGGTGTCATCAACGTTTCCGTCTCCCCAACTGCCATCACTCAATCCACAGAATATGTCAGAGCAACTGGTAAAGTTGTTCTTGTTGGTATGCCTTCCAACGCTGTTTGTGCTTCAGACGTGTTCAATCATGTCGTCAAATCCATCCAAATCAAAGGCTCCTACGTCGGCAACAGAGGAGACACCAGAGAAGCGTTAGAGTTCTTTGCTGACGGTAAAGTCAAATCTCCAATTAAGGTCGTTGGCTTGTCAAACTTACCTGAAGTATACGAATTGATGGAAAAGGGTAAAATCCTTGGCAGATACGTCGTCGATACTTCCAAATAAGTGACAATCCGTCACTCTCGCCAATCTCGCAAATCATTATTGGTCCTCTATTTATTTGTTCAGTTCTATCATCCTTGTTTCTTTACAATGTGTTAATTATTTTCTCTATATATAAATTTTTTCTACTCTTTAGTGTGTATATATGAACTGGGTTTGAATATACTATCAATCTATCTTTTCATCAATTAATATAACTTATCTTTCTGAATTCTTCAAACCTTTTCTCTCTTTTTCCAATTCCAAGCTTCTTTTACTATCAAACTCAAATCTCATAATGTCTTCCTCTTCATGGGATCAAGGAAGGTTTTCATTTTCTCCAAGATCGAGAGGCTGTTATCTCGTCACTGATGAAGTCGTAAGAAACTTACCACAAATTAAAAACTATAAAGTTGGAATGGTCAATTTGTTTCTGCAGCACACATCTGCAGCCATCTCTTTGAACGAAAACTGTGATCCTGATGTACGTTATGACATGACCACCGCTTTAAACAACGTAGTTCCTGATGATGGTATTGGTAAGGTCTTCAAGCATATCGATGAAGGTGCTGATGATATGTCAGGACATGCAAAATCGTCAATTGTTGGTGTCTCCCTTAACATTCCAATCTCTAACGGCAGGTTAGCGCTCGGGACATGGCAAGGTATCTACCTGATGGAGTTCAGAGATTACAGACACACACGTCATTGCTTAGCCACTTTCAATGGTGCAAAGTATGATTAGATATATATCGTATATAACTGAAAAAAAATTCCCCTATATACCTACAATTTATTCTTTTTATATGAATGCTGAGACCTTTCAGGCAGAGTCTTCGTCGTCATTGCATTAGAACAATCATGTCTGCACCAGAAACACAGGAAACGCAAGTCCAATACAACGACGGAGAAGTTGCTGTTAAGAAATCAAGCGGTTTGATCAAAGTTCGTAAAGGTCAGTCAGAGGAAGAGTTCCAACTTCAGTTGAGACAGTTTCAAGAACAAGGTCCGTTGATCCAAGAAAAAAATTATACACTGTTGGGCTTAGATTCGGAGCTGATTCGCTTTGATTCAAAATCGAAGATAGAAAAAGAACATATTATGCATGGTTTAGAAAGGTTATATTATTTGAAGCAATACAAAGAATGTCTTGAGTATTTAAAGATAATACAAAACAGTATTGTGATTCCTCCTGGTGGTTTAGAAGGAAAAAAGAATAAGGTTCTCAAGAGAACAGTCACAGAATTGAAAAATCTTGAAGCAAGCTGTATTGAAAAGATGCATTCCATAAATGTTTCAAACATAGCCAGAACATCTCTCTGAGCACTATATATAATAACACCATTATTTAACTCGTAACTGGATATAATTTGAGACTAAGATACTCTGCTTTATATACTAGTGTTTTAGTTTCAAGCTGGGTAAATGTGAACTTGTAAAGATCCTACTTTCCTTTTTCGAAGAATTTCGTCTTCATCATCAATTTCTTCTTCTCCTCCTACAGAGTTTTCTTCATTCGGAACAAATTCATCTAGCACAGTCACCGATTTTGTGAATATTTCAACTCTATGTCCTTTTCTTTGATATTCAATCGATAAATTCATAACTTTGGATATACACTTTCCCATACCGTTAACCGTAACATATGATGTATTATTTGATGGCCGTGTGACCATATGGCCCCTTTTGTTCGGTTGTTCGTTCAAGATTTGTAGCATTTTATCTATTCTTTTCAATGCACTAACAAATGGAGTTGTTGATTTGACATTCATGATGGTGGAACTCTTGCGATTTAAATACGTGTACCTCTTTGCTGCTCCGTGCTTTATGAGTTTCTTATTTTCATACTTCTCTAGCTTATTAATACCCATATCTTTATTTAATTTATTGAAGCAAGTTTCAAAACCATGTAATTGAAAAAAAAGTGTACAATAAGAATTAACTTCATTCTTCACATTAATGAACGACTGGAGGGATATATATCAGCTTGATCCTGCTAAGGATAAATTGTCTACCCAAGTGCCACAGGGCTATACAACGAACGTGTTTGATGATATAAACGTTGGGAATATTACGAAATCTAATGTGAATAAGATAGATCATGAAGCTATCCAATATATCAAAAACCAGTTGTATCAGGTTTCACAGTCACCTTGGAAATCAATACCTTTAAATCTGATAATGACTTATATGGCTCCAAGTGGGCTTTCAATGATTACCATTGGAATGGTAGGGGTGTTAATAATGAATACATTCAAAGATATCATGTCTGTTAATTCGAAGTTTAATCTCAAACTGCCTAGAGGAAGCGGCCAAATTGACCCTTATGATATCACCTTAATGAAAATTATATACATCGGGGGATGCTTGGCTAATCTAGGTGTCGCAATCTGGAAATTGAACTCAATTGGGCTCATACCTTCCAAACAAAGCGATTGGCTTCATTGGGAACAGCCATTGATAAGTAAATATTTAACTATATAACATACATAGACACACACTAAAAATTAAATACACTCGATGCAGCTTTAAATATACTTTTATTATCATCATCTTTTTCGTAATCTGATGATGGTCCTGGCGATGGAGACATTACTCTACCGTTCTCAATATTGTTCATTCTTTCCTTTTCCTTATGCTTTATATATCCTTCGTATTTTCTTAAAAGTGATCTTGCGTCAGTTTCTTGTAACTTCATTCTGGTACCACCATCCATGATAACATTTATATTCAGTTCAGTTAAAATTCTTATAATTTGATGTAACTCAATCAACGAGTTTTTCAAAACTTCAATATGAATATCAGCATCCTCGATAATTTGTCCTTCCTGATAGAATCGATCAATGGTAGATTCAATGAATTTGACATCAATTTTGAAGTTATTTATTGCAACAATTGAAATCATTCTAGCTTTAAATATACCTTCAATCAATAATTGAGAAACTTTATCAATGGCTTCCAGCAATAATGATGCTTTTGTATGCCCTGGTAATGAAGAGAACTTGAATAAAAATGTATCATAAAGAAAGCCAAGGGCAGTCTCAATATTATCACTTGCAGTATTTTCAGGAACCTCACTTGACCAATACAAGGAGACCCACTCATTGTCATTTGGATCAATCAAATTTTGCATCATTTCATTAAGGTTCTTTAGCAAATTTACCTCAGCTGAATGTTTGGTGGCTTCAAACTCCATTTTAACCTTCAATTTGATTGTTTTCGTTGGTGACCTCACTCTCATCAATGTTTCATTACTTGATAAGTTAACCCAATTTTCAATCTCATATATTGAACTACAAAAGAAATCCAGATTGATCAAATTTTGTGATTTCACGGACTCGTAAGCTGAATTTATTTGATAAGTTAGATCTTTCAAAATTACTTCTCTCAAACATTTATCAATAAAATCATTTATTGATTTAGTGACCAAATTGACACTATCTTCAAAATATCTTCCAACAAATTTGAACAATTTTAAGATATATGTTCTTAGTAATTTACAAGTATCAACATAAATTTTTGAAAATGGTGCAGTTAATGGAAACCTTGGGTTTTCAACTGAGAACATATGGAAAACTTGTGACCTGATTATCTTATAGTGATCTTCATTTTCAATAATATATCCTTGCCAAAGCTCATCATTGATTAATTTATTATACTCAAAGATGAAGTTTTCAAATAAAGAAACCAAATAACAGTTGAAACCATCTATCAAAACTGAATAAATCAAAGAAGAATCAAATCCCCAATTCGTCAAAATTTGATGGAAAGTACCTAACGTTTCATTAATCTGTTCGAAGCTAACCAAGCTGCCTGCTTGCTGTGACATGCTTTTGATGTACTGAGTGAGCACAGGAGTCAATTTACTCAAAACACTTTTATTTGATATTTCAATCGTTTGACTTGTTCTTATTGAATATTCTGTTTTTGAAGATATCAGTTGATCTAAGATGCAAAACGCTGATATTGAGTACATATTTATCTCCAAAGACTCCGTATTAATGATGGAACTGTCCCTGAATGGGCCTAAGATCGTGTCTCTCAGTTTGAGCAGACCATTAGAAAGGTTTTCAGAGAGGGTTTCTAAATCATTCATTTCTTTGAATACTAAGTACGCATGGTATAAAGGAGTTAAATCAATTTGAAGTTTTTCCAATGGATCAAAATTAAGATATGCACCATCTCTGAAAGTTTTTTCAACAGTTGAATTGACTTTATAATACAAGAGATTGGAATCACTTAATTGCTTCATTTCCCAATTTTCATTTATCTCCTCCATTGTTTTATAAATACTTTCACCGATATCAATGATTGATTTAGCAACTGTGACATTTAGCCAAGAATTGAGTTGTTCCAAAGATTCTTCGGAGATCATCTTCCAAAAAAGTGGAATTGACTCATAAATTTTGTTAACAAACTCAAACTCTTCTAGATTTTTTAGTTGTTCATTATTCAATAACTTTAATTGACTCAATGCACGATAAAATTCGAAATCTTGTACTAAGTTAAGAACTTTGTCAGTTTTACCTAATATTTCAAGACAAGAAGCAACTGTATCTTGTGTATCCATAATCTTACTCTCTAGTTCACTCAGTTCGTTCATCTTTCGTCTCTGATCGATAACCTTTTGCCCAGTCACTGCCATTTGTTTATTGATAGTAGTGATCTTGCTTCCTAAATCATCTGCTTTATCAACAACATTCTTGATAACGTCAATACTCCCTACAAGATCTTTAACTGAATCTAGTGATGTTTTACCCAAATCTTTTCCCTTTTCGTTAGCTTGATCCTCAAGAGCTTCAATCAACATATCTAATGATTGATTTTTTTCTAATTCTGCACGAATCAATGGAATGAACTGATCCATGTAGTCATCAGTGGTGAGCGCATAGTCAAGTAAAGACGTATCTAATTGCTCAACAACCGACATGCTGTGTGTACTTGTGTTCTTTTTGACTACAAAATTGTGTTGATACTAGGATGAAAAAAATATGTTGATGATGTTCGACTTTTTAGATAACACTGTCTCAGGAAAAGTCGGCAGTAATACAATCATGGCGGAAATAGTAAAAGTCTTGGTAGCTGGGGAAGACCCAAAAGTTATACGGAAAGTATTGAAGTGCTTGTTTGACTCAAATGTGTCTTTTAATGGAGAAAAGGCTTTGGAATCAGACATTTTACTAAAATCAAAGTACTATGAGTGTCAGCTAGGGATTTTTGCAGATACATTAGATGCTGGAGAAACTTTGGAATGGATAAGGGAACTTTGCTTGGAAGAAATGAGAGACTTGAGAGATGTTTTGCAGGGAGTTATTTTAATTATTGACCCAACTTGGTCACCGAAATCATTAAATCAGCTTTCTGAACAGCTCAAAAATTTGGCATATCTATTGGATGATGAGTATATCGAGAATAACAAAGAAAAGAATGCATTACAGTGGGATGGTATAAAATCTGTTTTGATATTTGATTCGAAAGGTTCCAACAGGGAAGAGGAATTGGAAGAAATGTACAATATAATGGATCCGAGCACCTTTGAGTTAACAGTGATAGATAATGCCAACGAAACCACTTTGGTGGCATCTCTCAAAGAGCTTGTTCAATGCATTCATTCTATAGATTGGAGATCCATAGAATCAATTTCAGTACCTCCTGTGTCTAATTTGATCCCCTCAAATGGCACAAACATGGAACCGTTAATTTCTAATATGGTACCTATCGTCAATGAGATCAAGAAAGCACGACAAGACCCGAATATGAGCCCAGAGATAGCAGTAGATCTTGCTAAGCACTTTGCGCGCAAAGTGTCACTATTAGAATCAACTCCCTCTTTATCTAATTAAGAAATGATCAACGCAGCAGCAGCAATGAGAGCATATTCGCAAGCCCAAAGAAGACTTGTACACACTATCAGATATTCCAAACAACCACAATTGTATCTTCACGAGCTGTCACCTTCCAAAACTACCATTTCCTTTTCAGAGGATCCAAAACACCTCCACATTGGGGAACTGCAGAGACCACTGACAGACTTGGCTACGTCAGACATCACACCTGAAACATTTACGGAAAACAAAGCTTTCTATCCTATACTCCATGACACATATGCAAAAAAGGCACATTTGGATCAAACGTATATCATTGATGCTTTGAACTACCCAAATTCATTTATGGCACTTGGAGACTACAAAAATATCTTGGAATATATGAATCAAAGGCCTGAAATGCCTAACACTGTTGGGTTTGTGCACGTAGGTTTTGATAGTATAATCGATCCAAATAGCTACGAACCTAATGAAATGTACACTTTATGTAATATTGACGGCGTCATCACATTGAGTGATTTTATGTTGGAAGAGCTTAAAAAGAATTTATAGGCAAATATAATCATTTAATATATCGATTAACGAAACATCTCTTTGATTAACTTTCATTGACTCCAAATTGATATCTGTTCTCAACAAGCCCAAATCAATCCCTGTTAAGCAGGAAAGCCCAACGATTTCACTAATTCCCATTATCAATGCTTCTGACACTCTTTCCTTTTCTAAAACAAAAAGCTTCCACCATTGAGGGCATTCTCTTGGATTTTCATAACCTAGAAACTGAGAGACGTTATTCAGATCGTTGATATACGTAGAATTTGCACTGAACTTTTTTCGTAACAGTCTACCGAATCTTAGGACTTTTTTCATTTCAGTGTCACCCTTGCATTCGTCGATCATTCTAATATATTTTAAACAAAGCAAGTTGAATTCTATCTTTTCATACCTTTTCCAAAAATCAGGAAACTTCAAAGTAATTAAATTCATTATTTCGTCAATTTCAACATTTTGCAGCATACCTTTAATCTTCTTTTTGAAAGAAGAGATGCTTTCCCAGTCCCAGTCACTTTCATTTCTATCCACTTGATATATGCTAGCTAAATCACATTCTAAAGACTTTGCAGTATCAACATAGCCCCGATGCTTTAAATACTCTAAAACTAACTCATCCACAAATTTATTTAGCCCTGTATCATTATAAACCTTCTCTCCATTTGGTAACTTAAAAGGTGTAAATCTTTCTTTTTTGATTCTTCTACTTACTGATTTCTTCCTTTCTCTAACATGATTTAAAATATCGTAATAAAATTCATTTTGACCTAAATTTACTTTAGCCTCTGTGTATACCCCACAACTAATACTCAATGATATATTTTTGTCATCACACAATAATGCCACAGGTTTACTTTCGCCAATCCATATTCCATTTTTAGTCCCGAAAACAGTCTTTTTTGAAAAATCAATCCCAAATCCTACAACATCACCTTGTTTGTATTTCGGCCAATGTTCAACACTTGTTGCTTGGTATCTCGAAGTTCTCAAGTCCTTTTCAATGAATTTGGGGTCGTGATAATAAGATAGTTGACCAGTTTTGGCAACCCAGATGACATTAGACTTCTCCGATTTTATCGATTCGTCACACCAATTTTCCTCATGCGAATTGGCAATTACGTTGGATATACCGATTGAGAACCCATCATTTATATTCATTCTTGTATTTAATAACTGTGCTTCAAAATAGTAAATCCCAATGTCACTGCATATACTAGTTGACGATAAAAACGTTGTGAATATATTCTCTTGGTCTGATATTCTTCTTTCTTGATTCAACTTTTTATTAATCGCATTAGATTCAAGCAACTTGATGTTTTGTGTGGACGTAAGAACAGGTATGGAAGAAGATATGCACGATGACCTTAAACTGTATAATGAAGATATTTGAACCTTATCCCGTATATCGATTGCCTCTGAACTTATTAGGGCGCATTCAGGTCTAAGCCAAATTTTATGTACATCAATGTGACAACCATCTTCAGAGAGTGTTATTGATGGAATTTGGTTGCTATCATTTGATATGTAAATATCTCGGTGTGGTACTAGTTTTGTTGGTAACATTTCATGAAGCTCTGTACTTTGCAGATGTTTTTCGTAAAACTTATAACTATCTTTTGGGTAATTGTTATCAACGTTGATTCCATTATGTATTGAGGTATCAGGAGCATGTGAAATATCTCTCTGGAACAAATGTGGCAAATGAGTGTTATTTCCAGCTCTGTTAATTGAGTTATCAATGGCAATATCATCAGACATATTGTCCGACGAATCATGTGTATCAATGAACTCTTCATCAGATATAAATTCTTCTGCATAATTGGCATTTGGAAGATGATCAGAATCATGGCTATTTTCGTCTTCTTCATTGAAATAGTCAAGATCGCTATCGTCATCACTTGGTTCATCACCTCCATAGTAGTACCCCATTATACCTGGATTATCATCGTGTAAATGATGTCCATTTGTCCACCCAAATTGAGTCTCAGTGCTAAAAACAGAATTGTTTGATTTATGATTGCTGTAGTCTTCCTCCGAGATACCTAAAGGCAAAGCTAATAAATTATTAATGTAAGCTTCACCTTGGCTATTGAATATTCTGCTTGGTGTTGTACCTAGCCAGCCGGAATTTGCTAAAAAGATCAATCTTGACCATTTCTCTGATTGTTTTAGTTGTTTATTCGATTGATATGTACGATGCGGAAGCAGTTGGATGTACTGTGGCAATTTATCCATCTTTTATTTATTATGTATAGATAAAAGAGAAAGGATAGAAAAAAAAATGATAGCGTAAAAGATATGATTACGAATTTTTGATTAAGTTTCTAATGCATCGTTGTTGAAGACTATACAAGAGTAAAAAGAGCATCACTCATAATGAAAGATTGGGGAATAATTAACAAAAAAAGATGGGTAATAATGGGAACGAAACCGGATGTCGACCAATGTGTTGAGATATTGGCCACTTGTAGTAAAGATTATAGATTTAGTATCTGTAATGGTCTGGCTTGTATGGACCCTTAGCTGGAATGGACAAGTATTCAGCTTGAACAGGAGTCAATTCTGACAAGTGAACACCCAAGTGGTCCAAGTGGCATCTAGCAACAGTTTCATCAAGAACCTTTGGCAAGATGTGGACACCGACGGACAATGGACCAGTCTTTTCGAATTCTGGGAATTGCTTCTTGAATTCAGCATCGTCAGCCTTGAACAAAGCGATTTGAGCCAAGACTTGGTTGGAGAAAGAACAAGACATGACGAAGGAAGAGTGACCAGTGGCACAACCAAGGTTGACCAATCTACCGTCGGCCAACATGATGATGTGTCTACCGGACTTCATGAGGAATCTGTCGACTTGAGGCTTGATGTTGACACATTCAACAGCGTTAGCCTTCAACCAAGCGACATCAATTTCAATGTCAAAGTGACCGATGTTACAAACAATGGCGTCTTCTGGCATGAGCTCGAAGTGGGCACCAGTGATGATGTCTCTACAACCGGTGGTGGTGACAAAGATTTGACCAATGGAAGCAACTTCTTCCATGGTGGCAACTTGGTAACCAGAGACAGCGGCTTGCAAAGCGTTAATTGGGTCAACTTCGGTAACAATGACTCTAGCACCCATACCTCTCAAAGCCATGGCACAACCCTTACCAACATCACCGAAACCAGCAACGACAGCAACCTTACCAGCGATCATGACATCGGTGGCTCTCTTGATACCGTCGACAAGAGATTCTCTACAACCGTACAGGTTGTCGAACTTGGACTTGGTAACGGAATCGTTGACGTTGATGGCTGGAACCTTAAGGGCGTTGTCCTTAAGCATCTTGTACAAGTGGTGAACACCAGTGGTGGTTTCTTCAGACAAACCGTAACAACCTTCCAACATTTCTGGGTACTTGTCGTGGACCATCTTGGTCAAATCACCACCATCGTCCAAAATCAAGTTCAACTTTTGGTTGTCCTTGAAAGCGAACAATTGTTGTTCAATACACCATTCGTATTCTTCTTCGGTTTCACCCTTCCAAGCGAAAACTGGAACACCAGCAGCAGCAATGGCAGCAGCAGCGTGGTCTTGAGTGGAGTAGATGTTACAGGAGGACCAGGTAACTTCGGCACCCAATGCAACAAGGGTTTCAATCAAAACAGCAGTTTGAATGGTCATGTGCAAACAACCAGCAACTCTAGCACCCTTAAGTGGTTGAGTTGGTCCGTACTTCTTTCTGATGTACATCAAACCTGGCATTTCATTTTCAGACAATTCAATGTCCTTTCTACCGAATGCGGCAAGTGAGATATCTGCAACCTTGTAGTTAGTGTTAGCCATTGTGAATATAAACTTGTTATATGTTAAACTATATCCTATTCCATTGAAAATTTTTCTTTATGTTGGATTCAACCTCTCTTTTATAGCATCAGGAGAATTCGCATGTGAAAAATTTTCAATTTGGCGCTCAGCACCGTTTTTTTTCACATGCCAAAAAAAAGAAAGGCGGCGGAACGAGGAGTGGCGCATGAATTTTACGAGGCAAACGAACGTGGCGCATGTGCTTAACTGCGGGCGTCTGTACACCACGACACGATACGTGTTGGGAATGCCGAAATTTTTGTGGGGGTGGTTGTTAATAGCTCAGCGGGATTTTGGGATTTTTCTTGTATTACTTATTGTTACATATGAATTATCGTCTCTTGAAAGAAATAAGTGGAATGAAGTTGATTGGCATAGTACTCACAGTGCTATTAAGTAGCTCTTTAGGATTGGCATGGGACTTCATACCCAGGGATAATTCAACACAAGTAGACATGTACAACTTTCTGCTATGTTTGACGCATGTCGGTTTTGGTAATGACACAAAGATCTACAGGCCCGTTGGCTCACGTCGCATTACACTCAACATAAACGGACCCAACGCTAGAGAGCTGACCACCAATGCTGGCAGATGCAACAGGGGTTTTACGGAATACCTCACGTTCAGTATGGTTCACGGCCCTATAGATACAGAGAGAATGCCCCTTGTGGGTACCATTAGCGAGATGCTAGACTCGTATTTGGAAATGCCAGACTGGAATCGGGGGTTTCGGCTTGTACCTCTTACTCCCATTGAATACCAAGAGATACAAGTTGCTAGGAGAAATGAAAGAATCAGATTGGGCTTGGATGTATTCAAAGATTTGAAGTAAGCAAAAACGACTAATGTGAGCAGTATCGTAGAGTTAGGAAGTAGCGGTTTGTAATAGCATTAAAGTCGATTTCAGTAACCAAGCGTGGCGTCTCCAAAAAGCATGTGGCGCAGAAGCTGGCCAACACATCCATACACCACGACGGAGCTCTGCTACGTGGTAAGATTTACGTGGGATACTTGATAAGAGGATCTGCAGTTCGGTGGGATGGCGTATAGGTTACTCATTTAATGTAGTGTCTTTTGATTGTAAAACTACCATGCAATTACTTGGCATCGTAGTGACATTACTGCTGACTAGCTCTGTTGGTTCAGCATGGAGATTTCTACCTAGGGACAATTCAACCCAAGTGGATGCGTACAACCTGCTATTATGTCTCACGCTTGTGGGATTGAACAGCAGCACAAGCATCTACACCACCGAAGACCGTCAGCTAACGCTTTACACTGACAATCACAACAATACCGAACTATCAAAGAGTGTGGGCGATTGCTATGCGGCATTTGGTGAAGCTATCTCTTTTGGTTACTCACGGGGTTACTTAGAGCCTGGTGTAGATATATATGCTGGTACAATTGGCGAGCTACTAGACTCGTATTTGGAAATGCCAGATTGGCACACCTGCACTAGAAGGGAGCCTCTGAATGTCTTCGAACAGCAGCGGGAGCAGTCGTACAAGAGGTGTAAAAGACGAAAGTTGGGATTGGATGGGTGTATGTGTCATAGTAGCCAAAGTGAAACAGCTTGATCAAGGTAAATCGCATGATGTAATAAAGACTATATTAATCGAAATCCGTGCGTAGTGCACTTGAACTCTGATGTCCAAATAAAATGCAGTCAGCTAAGCTTGAACTTCAAGAACATAATAGATCCAGCAAAGTTTGGATTCCCTAGTGACTCAGGCAGAAGTAGCTCGCTCTAATAGAGTCAATATTTACTAGGCTATGTGACATCAACCAAAGTTTGCCAAATTACTATAATTGAAAGCTACGTTCATGTTCTATTCGTCCTTTCCTATTTTATACCAAAATTATTGCATTCAGTTCCCACTATATTTTTAACTATACATATACAACTCCCTTCTTTCAATCCTCAACAGAGCCATCTCTAGGTCTATATTCGATACCTTGCGCAGCAAGTTCCATTTTGACGTCATCTGGCAACTTACCAACGATCCTCACGGCATATATACCTGGCACAAACCGCTCCACACGTAACCAACGTCCAACCCAGGACTCCTGACCGTTGTTACTTTTGGCAACTAAACCTTCAAACGATGGCGAAGTACATTCACGAACAACATCTTCGTTGTCCTGAAAATGAAGAACAGATTCACAATTTGGGCATCCCTCATTTCTGAATTGTGTCACTGACTGCACCAAACCACAAAGCATGCACGCTCTATTGAACTTAGGTGGTGCTCTTGGTCTCTTACTCATTTCAACTGTAGATCTAAACTTAAGTGTAACTACAACCTTAAAACTTTGAATCTTCAATACATTTTTTTCAGCTTCTACACAGAGTGAGGAATTTCGATACATAAAAAATTAGGATGAATATAGTGGAGCACGTAATGATTTGAATTCATGAAAAGTTGATTTAAATCGCCTGCTACTACATTATAAATAACACGATGCTTATTTCAAGAACTTATAGACCAATACTAAGCCTGAAACGCTCTTGCATCGCTGATTGTGCAAAAGCTAGAAGAAATTTTTCAATGCATGATGCAACTGAAATGCTATCTACTTTACATTCAATGTCAGGATTACCATGGTGGTTGTTTATTCCCGCTACAACATTTGCACTGCGTGCAATGGTTACTCTGCCAATTGCTATAATTCAAAGGCGAGGATTGCAAAAACAAAATGAACTTCGGCCAATTGCCAAAGCAATGGCACCTGTATTTAGGCTAAAGTTGGCACAGGCAGCCCAAGATGCCCAAACAAAGAGGGATGTACTAATCAAAGCTAACTCAAACAAACAGTTTACACCAAACCCACTTGCTGAACTAGATGCTCAAAAAATAGCAATCTTGACAGCTAGGGAAAGAATGAAGCGTCAAAAGTCTCTATTCAAGAAATATGGTGTCCAATCGTATAAGTTCATGATACTTCCTTTGATTCAGATTCCACTATGGGTGTCTATGTCATTTACGTACAGATCAATCACAGGTTGGGGTGAACTGGGATCTCATGTAGTTCCAATTTCACAAGGTGGTACATTTGATCCAACACTGGCTCATGAGACGTTTTTACACATAAACGACATGGCCTTGGCAGACCCATATTACATTGCTCCAATTATACTAGGCATGACAGTTTTAATGAATGCTGAATGGAACTTCAAAACGGCACAGCTAATGAATTGGACACAATCAAAGCAACAGCAGCTGGGCCAAATTCACAGACCAAGAGTTTTTGATGTTATAATGACACTATCAAGGGCAGGTTTGATTTTCTTAACTGCTGTCAGTACACAGGCTCCCGTTGCCCTTGTTTGGTATTGGATTTGTTCCAACTTGTTTTCGTTGGTGCAAAACATTGTATTGGATAAATACTTACCACTAAAGTTCATTCCTGAATCAAGATTCAGAAGATGGGGTAATGTACCTGCCGATGCAAAACCTATAATCAAGGAATAAATAGTTTACATTTATAAACATTACTTTAAGTTTTTTAATGGAAGGAAAATGCATATATATAAAGTTTTTATTCAAATGCTACTAAAAGGATGGAAATATAGTTAGGAGTTTGAAAAAGGAACAAAAGCTTTGGAAAATGATGAGGAAAGAAGAAGCCACCAGGGCTATAAACACGCATTTCAACGTAGAGGTTTCATGATTTCGTCATATAGCATTCTCTTCAACTGTTCAGTAGTGAACTCTTCTTTATGTTTGTCAAAGTCAAAAAAGTCAGCGGGTATTTTTTCTGCATCAGGTTCATCGTTCGGTTCATGATAGAATGAAACATAAGGATGATCCAAAGCCTCCTTCGCAGTCAACCGGCTCTTTGGTGAAAAAGTTAATAGTTTTTCTAGTAAGTCAATTGCATCAGGATTGGCATTTGGTATCAACTGACTAAACTTCTGCTGATGGCGCAGCGGCAGCATTCTTATGTATTCCTTCGCCCTTCTTGATTTGATTGAATTGTAGTCGTCCATCTTTGGAGTACCTAAGACTTCGATGATTAAAGCTAACTGGTTGTGGTAATCCGTTCCTGGGAACAGGGGTCTTCCACTCAGCATCTCGGCCAATATGCACCCCACAGACCAGAGGTCTATAGCGGTGGTGTACTCCTGAAAGGTCAGCATGATCTCTGGGGCCCTGTACCAACGCGTGGCCACGTACTCGGTCATGAAGCCGGAGTTGTCGTCCTTGGAGGCGACTGATCTGGATAAGCCAAAGTCGCAAATTTTGAGGTCACAGTTGGAGTTTAGCAACAAGTTCGACGGCTTCAAGTCTCTGTGCAGCACGTTGGCGGAGTGAAGGGCCTTCAACGCGCGTAGCGTCTGGTAGATGAAGTACTGGCAGTGGTTATCGCTTAGCTTCTGGGTTCTGATGACCCTGTGCAGATCTGTTTCCATGAGCTCCTGAATCAGGTACACCTCGTTAAAGGACTCGTAGTCGTAGGGGATCTGTATGTCCAGGATGCTGATGATGTTTTCGTGGTTGAAGTGCTTTAGCAGCTTGAGTTCTCTAAGCGTTCTCAACGAGAACATCGGCCGTTCGAACGGTTGGATCTTCTTGATGGCCACGCTCTGGCCGCTGGGCTTGTAGATCGCAGAACACACGACACCGTACGCGCCCTCGCCCACGATCTCCTTGATCTCGTAGTAATCGCTGACGTTGAATGTGACTTGCGTGTGCGTTGACATGGTATATATGTATAAAGAGACAGAGAGCTGCGCTTTTTCGTCTGTTTAAACAGCGTCAAAAAGGAATGTGCCAAATAAGGAGAGTTTTAAGGGACCTGCTATCTGGTTAAATACTCTAACTAGCTCTAGTCCGGCTTCAATCTGCTGACTCTTCTTCTACCAAAGCTGACTAAAAGAGAAGGAAACGATTGGGAAAAAAATTTACCTTACTATAATGGTGGAGCTAAAAAAGATCAAGAAACGGTTGAATCTTACTTTTGGTCTCTTTTTTCTCTGCTGTACCAAAAAACCCGTTCCATTTTTGGAATCCCGGCTCACGTAATAAGCCTACTTCTCACAATAGCTTACTCATGCGCCATTGCAAACAATACGCATTGTTTCAAAGCACTTCTCAAATCTTAATAGCGTGTTTTTCTTTGAATTTTTTGTATGCGTTTTTCAGCGACGCGCTAAAAGCGGGTTTTTTTCATTTGGCGACGCTCAAAATGAAAAAAAAGGGTTTTCGCAGCCCTCGGCGGGTCACGTGCGTTCAGCAAGGGTTTTGGATGATTACATAATAATCGAACATTTTTAGCAGTCACACCAAATTTCCCAATCGGGACGTTTTTTCCATTTTGTCGTCCCCTTTGCGTCGCCTCCCAATTGGGAAATTCGGTGCAAACGCTATAGTAAAAAAATAGTAGTTGAAGTGAAAAATCGTTAACCAGACACTACTATTCTATAATCAACATAAACATTAAAAATGGTTGCTGCCCTTATTTCCAAGAAGAGAAAGCTTGTTGCTGATGGTGTCTTGTACGCTGAATTGAACGAATTCTTCACCAGAGAATTGTCTGAAGAAGGTTACGCTGGTTGTGAAGTCAGAATCACCCCAACCGTTACTGACATTATTGTCAGAGCCACTAAGACCAACGACGTCTTGGGTGAAAAGGGTAGAAGAATCAGAGAATTGACCACCTTGATCGAAAAGAGATTCAAGTACGCTCCAGGTACCGTCAAGCTTTACGCTGAAAGAGTCAACAACAGAGGTCTCTCTGCTTCCACTCAATGTGAATCCATGAAGTTCAAGTTGTTGAACGGTTTGGCTGTCAGAAGAGCTGCCTACGGTGTCATCAGATTCGTCATGGAAGCCGGTGCTAAGGGTGTTGAAGTTGTTGTTTCCGGTAAGGCTAAGGGTGCTAGAGCCAAGGCCATGAAGTTCGGTGACGGTTTCATGATCCACTCTGGTCAACCAGCTTACGACTTCATTGAAATTGCTACCAGACACGTTTTGTTGAGACAAGGTGTCCTTGGTATCAAGGTCAAGATCATGAAGGACCCAGCTCAAGCTAAGGTTGGTCCAAGAGCCTTGCCAGATTACGTCAAGGTCTTCGAACCAAAGGAAGAAGAACAAGTTGCTCAACCAAGTGTCGTTGTCCACAAGGAAAGAGTTGAAGCTGTCGAAGCCGAAGCTGTTGAAGCTTAAATGTTTTTTAGTTTATGTAATTGAATTAATAAATAAAGTTTGGATCCCTTCTTTAATAAACTTTTAATACCCCCTCATCAAAATAACTTGCTACTCAAAAACATCTTTACTAAAGAAATTCATTAAAATTGATACAAATTTAAGACAACATTCGAAGGAAGGAGATACAGGTTATATTTGTTTGTTAATAAAACTAAAACAACATCTGTTTCTGATAGTAAAGATCTTCTTTGTTTCCAAAAGCTTTTCGTTGAGGTAGAAATTAACTTCCAATTTTGAAACAGAATTGGCACTAGAGGTAATCAAAAAACAATAATTATAACAACTAAAGGCGTCCGTCCTCTTCCCCCTCTTTTTCTTCTCCAAGCTTTTATTCAGCATTCAACCTTCTTTTTTGTTCTCTTTCATAATACATGTTTAATAATTCAATGGCTTTATCGACAGCAGAGGCAACACCAATAATAGTAATTTCCCTCTCGCCGTCTTCGCCATCTTCAGTGTTAACCGCAATTGCTGAACCCGAGCTTCTTCTGATCTCTTGAATCCTAATCCCCTTCTTACCAATTAAGGCACCAAGGTAGTCGCCTGGAAAGGAAATCTTTTTGATAATTTCCTTCCCACTTTCTCTAACATTGCTGCTCACGTTGTGACGTGCATTCCTATTAGATTGTGTGTTGGCTGCGTATGGTGAGTTTAGCGAAGCACATGGGATGTAAAACGATGTTGATGTTGTGCCATTGTAGTCTTTCAAGAGGTAAATACCAATTTCGTTTAACGCATTCCTTAAGCCTACTGCTTCACCTTGCAAATCCACTAACCTCTCATTCGAATTCTCCAAGAAGCCCTTTGACACTACCATTTTGATATTGTACTTCTCTTGAATAGACTGGATCCTGGAGCCGGAGAGACCAATCAAAGTACCGATTTGCGAATTTGGGATTAAAAGTCTTAAAAATAGCGTCTTTGAATAGTTGTCAATGTCAATGTAGTTTGGTCTTTGGTTCAGTGGTTTCAATGGGAAATAATCGTAACTAATAAGTCTTGTTGGGTCTAATGACTTCAGCTGTGATTCCTTCACTGTATCAACATTGGCCTTGTTGACAGCACTGGCAATGGCCACCAACGCATCTGGCACTTGGGACAAGGCACCACTCACGGTTAAAATCCTGTCGATGACACCATCAAGAACTTTTGACACGCCAGCCTTGATGTCATACTGATCCCTAATTGCTGAAATGTTTTCTCCGTTTCTGCCAATGATGGCACCCGCCTCCCTACGTGACACAAGCACTCTGAAGCTGATAAGTGATCCTGAGAGATCGATCGTGATCGGGTTGGCAGACGACGACGATGCCAAGTTGGCTGTCATTTGCGGCGATGATTCGCCAGCCTCTGTTTCTAAAACACTGTCTGTATTCAATGACATTTGTAGCAGCTCTACTCACTCACGTGTTATCCGTTGATTACAAGCTCTCGAGTTTGTCTCTTACTAAGGAAGCTCGTTAATACACTGGGGGCAAAAAGAATATCACCACCTAGCTGAGAAAATAACAATACGGGAAGGTTGGCCATTTGCGCGCTGATCCTATCTGGAAACCATCAGTTTACGGGGTATTTAACAACTCCGAAAGCATAGACAGCTTCCTGCCTAACTTGTTTACAATAAGAATCGTCAATTACAGTTTATTTGATTCATTTTCAACCATTTTTAGTGAACCTTTCTATCAAATATAATACACAGGAAGATCAACCATCACTAATCTGGTCCCTAGTTCCAACTTGGCGTTAACTTGTATACTCCCCACGATAATTTTGCTTCTGGTGAATATACTGTTTTCACTCATATTTAAAGTAGCTCTTTCTAAAAGAACGCATTATCTTAAGATTATACCAATGTCACATCACGCAGATTACTCCAGTTTCACATCCAGCGTACCTAAGAAAGACCAGCTGCAGCAGCTAATAGACTCCTACGATGCTCTTGCCTCGTCACAAACCAACTGGGTCGCCAACTTAGCCAACTGTGCGTCGCTGCTGTGGCACTATTACACCAGCAACCGCGTCAACATCAACTGGGCCGGCTTCTACGTTAAAAACGGCGACAGCATGCTCCTCTTGGGCCCCTTTATGGGCAAAGTCGCTTGTCAGACCATAGCATATGGTCGTGGGGTTTGTGGCACTGCTGCTTCCAGCGCTAAAACGCAACTTGTTCCAAATGTCGAAGAGTATCCTGGCCACATTGCATGTGACGGTGAAACAAAGAGCGAAATCGTGGTCCCAGTCATTCAAAACGGGTCTGTAATTGCTGTTATCGACATCGACTGTCTCGAACTCAACGGCTTCGATCAGACGGACGTTGAGTACCTTGAAATTCTTGCCAAGCACATTGCAGAGTCTTGCATATTTTAGCTTTATACGTCAGTGAACTCTATGGATTCTTGGTCCAACGCTTGATATTCCTCTTTACAGTTGTAGCAATATAATAAATTCACTAAACTTCCACTAGCGCATCCTAGAGTGTTTGCAACAATATCATAAGGATCAAACGCCCTCTTTGGGTTCACCAAGTGCTGTAAAAACTCCGATCCAATACCAGCAATAACAATGCAAGCTATTAGTGCACCCACTCGCCACATCACACGGTGTAAGCGTTGTTCAAAATCAAAACTCATGTATACCAACGCAGACATAACCGTAAACACGCTGAAATGAACGGCTTTGTCGTGTTTCAAAGACACATTACCAACCCCCAGGTATACTACAGGACCGCATAGCACAACTAGCAACACCAAACACCATTTCCGGATCCTGATACCCGGTACCATAGCTAGAGATGAAGAAGCTCTTCTATAGAGAACATTTTTTTCATCCTATAAACTGTACATTATACAGCTGATAATGAACAAAGTTCAGCATTGCGGGATCTGTATGGCTCAAAAGCCAGAGATCTGTTCGCACTGCATGTTTACAAAGCTACTACAATATAATGTCGATATACTGCCATTGCAGATGGACACTGACACGTTTTCTAAGTCTGTGTCATTTATCTTAAGCCATTGCACAAACGTATCTATAGAAGAGTCGTTAAGAGGTTATTTAGATCAAGACAAGGACCCTAGAGCCATGGATTACATAAAGCTCAACTCAGTGTTACTGAAAATGTCAAATATTCAAAAACAAAAGGATATCAATTTGATAATGGACAGTCTTGCTGATCAGATAAGCGTCAACGGTCAATTAGCCAAGAAGCTCGAACTACTAAATGCACAATTAGCACGTGAAACTGCTCGAATATCCCCGCTGAAGAACGACATTCGGACAGATTTCAGTAATGCCAAAGACAAGATTTGTAATACCATAGGCACTTTGAAAAATGAGATGCTAGTTTATCAGGACCGACTGATATCGAAAACCCAGACGGAGCTAATTTATGACACATTCAAGCTATGGGCAGTGAGTGAAATGGACTATGCCGGATGGAAATTGTCAATTCTATTCATTCCTGTTATCAACGTTGATGATTCTTGGAACCATTCCATAGATTTGGTGACACTATCCATGAAAAACGTAGCTTTGTTAACAAACAAGCTGGCTCATTGCTTGCAAGTACAACTTCCCTTCCAAATCACGGAAATGAATGCTAAGCTAGTCATAGAGGGGGTCATCCTATTGAAAAGCGATTTAAAGTCGCCGATAAGGGATTTGCCAAGAAGAGACTTGATTGAGTACTGCTGGTGTGCATCTAAGATAGTCATGAATCTTTACACGCTATTGCTAAACGTCAAATGCTTTTCTAGGGCCACACATTTGACCTTAGCCGATCTTATGCACTTGGACCAACTTTTACTCAAATTCAACACTAAATTTCACATACCAAAGGAGCAACAAACATCTCTTATTGTTAAAGAAACACCCAAGCAATCTAGTAACTGGTTTACTAGCCTTTGTTTCAAATCGCCGGTCTGTTCCCCACCGCCAGGGTTATTGCCTAGCAATGGCACTCCATTTAACGAAAGATATTACAATACCATATTACAAAGTCACAACAAAGATCTCAATTCAGCAGAAACACAACTATTGACTTCTTCAAAGGAAACTGACATTAATAATACCCTAAATCTAGACGATTCAAAGTCTTTGGCTCTGGAACTATACAGATATTTCGACAATAAATTGTCTTATAGCCACGCAAATACAAAATCGCCCCCAACAAGCTCCGAAATCAATAGTATGAGTGGTGGAGTTTTTGTTAGTCACAGTGATGTACATAGTGTTGCTGTATAATTACTATATAACTGAGTAACCTCTAATGTCACGTGATTTAGTTACCCGGCTTTTTCTCTTTTTCTCTCTCTAAAAGTAAGGTGTTCTCAGTTTTTGAATCTAACTGCGCGTGTTAGTTATCGAACACCTATAGGTAGCATTCCATTTCTCATTGGGAAACAACAATTGAACACTACAATGGTCTCTGATAAGGAGTTATGTATGTATATTTGTGATAGACAGTGGTTGCCGATACAATTGTGTGAATCAAGAATGCAATGACCAAGATTTAGACCAATAATAAAGTGGTTAAAGGTTTTCATCTTTGCGAAGGTACTCAGTAGGGCAAAAGTGGTAGTTTATTAGAATAGTCCTTATAACATTAAGGGTCAAGGGATTCATTGCAATTTTCAAGGCAGTCCCAGCCTTATTGGAGCAAAATTGTATTGACGGGACTCTCTCGTCAGAACATTTTTTAACAATAGCATTCTTGATGTAAAAGCACCTCTTTATGTTTGATAGTAGCATGAATACTAACATTACTCGACAAACTGTTTCCTTGTTTGCCAACCCCTTTTCTTTAGTCGAATTAAACAAAAAAGCTGTCACTGAAGGTTTTAACATCAAGCCTAGATTAGACTACAACACCGTTGGTGGTGTTAATGGTCCATTGGTTATTTTAGAAAATGTCAAGTTCCCATCATATAACGAAATTGTCGACTTAACTCTTCCTGATGGTACCACCAGAGCTGGTCAAGTTTTGGAAGTTAGAGGTGATAAGGCCGTCGTTCAAGTTTTCGAAGGTACCTCAGGTATCGATGTCAAGAAAACCAGAGTTGAGTTCACTGGTTCAAATTTGAAGATCCCAGTTTCTGAAGATATGCTTGGTAGAGTTTTCGATGGTTCTGGTAGACCGGTCGACAATGGTCCTAGAGTCTTTGCTGAAGATTACCTTGATATTAATGGTTCTCCAATTAACCCATACGCTCGTATCTACCCTGAAGAAATGATTTCTACTGGTATTTCTGCCATCGATACCATGAATTCTATTGCCAGAGGTCAAAAGATTCCTATTTTCTCGGCTTCTGGTTTGCCACATAATGAAATTGCTGCTCAGATTTGTAGACAAGCTGGTTTAGTCAGACCAACTAAGGATGTCCATGATGGTCATGAAGAAAATTTCTCTATTGTCTTCGGTGCTATGGGTGTCAATTTAGAAACTTCAAGATTTTTCAAACAAGATTTCGAAGAAAATGGTTCTCTTGAAAGAACTTCTTTGTTCTTAAACTTGGCAAATGATCCAACCATTGAAAGAATTATTACCCCAAGATTGGCTTTAACAACTGCTGAATATTTAGCTTATCAAACTGAAAGACACGTTTTGACCATTTTAACTGATATGTCATCTTACGCAGATGCTCTTAGAGAAGTTTCTGCCGCTAGAGAAGAAGTCCCTGGTAGAAGAGGTTACCCTGGTTATATGTATACCGATTTGTCAACCATTTACGAAAGAGCTGGTAGAGTTGAGGGTAGAAATGGTTCCATTACACAAATCCCAATTTTGACTATGCCAAATGATGATATTACTCACCCAATTCCAGATTTAACTGGTTATATTACAGAAGGTCAAATTTCTGTTGATAGACAATTACACAACAGAGGTATTTACCCACCAATTAACGTCTTGCCATCACTTTCAAGATTAATGAAGTCCGCCATTGGTGAAGGTATGACCAGAAAAGATCATGGTGATGTTTCAAATCAGTTATATGCTAAATATGCTATTGGTAGAGATGCTGCTGCTATGAAGGCTGTTGTTGGTGAAGAAGCTTTGTCAACTGAAGATAAATTGTCATTGGAATTTTTGGAAAAGTTCGAGAAGTCATTTATTTCTCAAGGTGCCTACGATAACAGAACTGTTTTTGACTCTCTTGATTTAGCTTGGTCTTTGTTGAGAATTTAT
Source organism: Saturnispora gosingensis (assembly GCA_030570395.1). Taxonomy (NCBI): domain Eukaryota; kingdom Fungi; phylum Ascomycota; class Pichiomycetes; order Pichiales; family Pichiaceae; genus Saturnispora; species Saturnispora gosingensis. The sequence goes on from JAJLVU010000009.1 coordinate 419,583, forward strand.
CCAAAGGAAATGTTGAACAGAATTTCTCCAAAGATTTTAGATGAATTCTACGAAAGAGAAAGAGAAGAAGACAATGATGAAGACGATGAAGAAGAAGAAGAACAAAATTAAAATATCAAAATATAAAAGTCAAGTTTTATTGAATAAAACTACACAAAAACTCTTAATCAATACTCTCTTCAATACTTTAATTAGCATTTTTGTTTCCGCTATGTCAAATCTTACTCTATTTATTTTTACTGTTTAATGGGGAATAGATCTCTATCTTTTTGTTCTTATATAATCACTAATCATTTATATCTCCTCATATGTTTCCTTTTCTGTTTCTTAAAATCGCCCAATATAAAAAGACTCAATTTATTTACGTAGCTCCTGCCTTGTGTTTCGTTTACTAAATTGAATAAAAGTGAAGTCAAGATAAATGCATCGAGTAAACTAACAATAACTTTTTCTCAGTATAATTTTGTACTTTTACCAGAAGCATTCAAATCAAGTTGTGGTATACGTTAAGTTGATAGTCTTCACTTCATCCAAATGGCAGTTAAATCACTTACCGAGCTACCTGTAGAAATACTCAATCAGATTTATGAGCAAGCCCCAAATGAACTGAAACAGACTTGCAAGTTGTTTTATGTCATGCACAATGATTGGTACTATCAGCTTTTATTAAAAGAGTTCGGACAAGGAATTATAGAGATATTAGTTAAACATGATTATTCCAGTATTATCAGATACAATGAAGGACTAGAATATTGGAGGGCACCATTAAGAAAAATCGTTTCTAACTACTATCAACTGGAACCACCTGCGTTAGTTTCAGACCCACATCAAAGGCTGCAGTTTCAGTATATAAAGGATTCTTGGAATATGATTTATTGTATATACAAAAATAAACGTGTTTTCATTGACCAGAACTTGTTTGATAAAGATGACGAAACAACTAAGTTTTTGAAAAGAATATATTTGTCACCAGGAATGTATAATTTGAAGACCGCACTGCAATTGACCACCAGCGGCAAGATCAATGTATCCAATAGCAAGTTTTCTGTTATAAATAAATTGGACAACACTGTGCTATGTGATTATATGCCTCCAAGCCACTTGAAAGATATGATACCTACTAATAAATTTGTTATGTTGAACATGGGAAATTTTGAAGTAAAGGAAAGTGCAATCGTTGATGAATCGATTCCTGACCACTTGCGAACTACAATCATACCTATTGAAATTCAAGTGAGTGGGATTTCACTGTTCCGTGCGTCAAATGTGGATCTTTTTTACATTGATGCCAATGCATATTTACCAAGCCATTTACTTTGGGAAGATGACAGATTAGTGCCCAACTATAAGTTGAATCCAAATTGGTTTGCTTGGTGGATTAATGATCAAGTTCCCTCTTATAACAATACTGTGAACGTCCTTGCTAAAGATATGTATGCCAGTATTGAATTAAGTGAACATCAGCTATACAGTTCAAGAGATATCACTTGCCTAAATGAAGTGCCATCAAATGTGCTAATTTTCAACGGTGGCACTACCAGCTGCAATGAATACAACAGGGAGTTCTACAAAAGATTCAGCGAACAAGGAGGTGAGATCACAAGAGACATCAAATGGATGACAATTAAAGACAGAAAGATGTATGAAGAATTAGGATTGCATAATAAGGCCAATCGTGGGCTGTTAGCAGGAACACCCTTGAAATTCAAATTCCATTGTATGATCGGTTCATAGTACTGGTGCTTTTATTATCCTGTATAAAAATGAAATGTTTTCTAACCTATAACATTCCAGTATACCTCAATTATGATGGCCAGTTATAGTGTAGTAGTAGTTGTAATTATACAAACAAATACAACTTTTGCACTTTTGCAATTAACTTCAACCATTACAAGGGGTGTATTACCGATTTATTGAATTTACATAAGATCACAATATCCCCGAGTGTCATGCTTTAATTACAAGCAAACCCCTTATTCTGTAATCTTTCTTTACTAATTCTAAAGAATCTTCAACAATAACCTAATTCAGGGTAAGCTCCAGATTTCTATTTTTGTAAATCCTTTAGATCGAATATTAGAGTTGCAAAATTGTCACAAACATTTATATTTGAAACTTGTTTCAAGATTGCAGCAAGTTATATCGTAGCAATATCACGCAACTTCGTTTACGTCCTTGCTTTTTCCTGTAAATCGTAGAATTGTCAACTTCTTCATAAGTAGCCCAGGAACCCTATTTTCCTATCTATACAAGGTGTCAAAATTAACATGGAATGATGCTACCAAAGCAAGCTAGATTCCTCTCTGAGCACAACCTTTCTCAGAACTTAATTTAGATTGCTTTCGAGTTTCCTGAGCACACTTGCTCCACGTAAGCTCGACCCCTGTTTTGGACAAAGAGCGAGAATCTGAAAATAACACCCTTCATCACCAACATGTACATCTTTCTTTCTTTCCAAATCGATACAATTCACACATAATGACTGCTGAACAGTTCGATTGTGGTCACAGAACGACTAACGTATGTCTTCAGTTTAATTAAGTTAATGCATCCCTTCAAAGATATCGTTATACTTATTTTTCCCCCACCTTTTCAACATACTAACATATGTCCCTGTATCGCTGTTTTCTATAGTATCCAGCAATCAAAAATGCACCATTACCAGCCGATGGTGCCGGTAGCAAGCACTTCAACAACACTGCGCTAATTGCCACTTTGATTTTGCTTCCATGGTTTCTGTCAAGAAAGATCGGTGGTGGATTTTACACGTTCATATTCTTTGCATTAGTCTTAGCTATTCCAATCTTGATGGCTTGGTGGACAATCATGTCTACATACTCACCAAGATTGAATGAAAAGGTTGCTTTTCCAAACAGAGGCGTTGAATACTACTTGGAATTCCACGATGATGAATTGGCTCAAAAGTACAAGGGTAACAACAAGATTCCAATGGAAACTTTCCACGAATTGTATTTTGCTAATAAGGTTTCTTTCAAGGGTGATGCACTAGATGTCATGGAATTCAGACACGATTGGGCTCAATTTTCTTTCACTTTGGGTCTCTTTAAGTTTTTCTTATTTGGTATGATTCCAGAGGTGATTATGCACACCAGATCTCAAGATGAAGAACAAGTTAGAGACCATTACGACCGTGGTGATGACTTTTACGAGTGGTTCCTTGGTCCAAGAATGATCTACACTTCTGGTATTATTCATGACATCAACAAAGAAGAATCTCTTGAACAATTGCAAGATAACAAGCTGAAGGTTGTTTGTGAAAAGATCAATTTACAAAAGGGTGATAATGTTTTAGATCTTGGTTGTGGTTGGGGTACTTTAGCCTCATTTGCATCTTCTCAATATGGTGCTAATGTTACTGGTGTCACTTTAGGTAAGAATCAAACTAAATGGGGTAATGACTGGTTAAAGAAATACGATGTTTCTCCTGACCAATCTCGTATTGTTTGCTGTGATTACCGAGATGCTCCTTTAACTCCAGAAGGTAAGAAGTATAACAAAATCACCTGTCTTGAAATGTCTGAACACGTTGGTATCCGTCATTTCTCTGCTTTCACTCGTCAAGTTTACGATATGTTGGAAGACGATGGTATTTTTTTCTTACAATATGCCGGTCTTAGAAAGTCATGGCAATATGAAGACTTGATTTGGGGTCTATTCATGAACAAGTATATTTTCCCAGGTGCCGATGCTTCTACCCCATTAGATTTTGTTATTGCAAGATTGGAAGCTTCCGGTTTTGAAACTGTCTCTATTGATAACATTGGTGTCCACTATTCCTCTACTTTATACAAATGGTACAAGAACTGGATGTCAAATAAGGACGCTATTGTTAACAAATATGGTGTCAAGTGGTTTAGAATTTGGGAATTCTTCTTATCCTACTCCACTATTATTTCTAGACAAGGTTCTGCAACATGTTATCAAATTGTTTTGAGAAAGAACTTGAACTCATATCACAGAATTGAATATGTTCCTATTCAAGAGGGTATCCAAACCCCAGCTTCAAGGTTTGTTCCATGGGTTAAAAATTAAAGATTTTAGAATTCTAAACAATTATTTCATACTTTTGTTTTCTCGTCCTTTACATCTCATATTTATAGTATTTAGTTTATTAGATAAAAGCAAGAACGTCGATTTACTTTATGAAATAAAAATGTAGCTTTACTCTTATAAAGGTATTCTATGAAAAACAGAAAACGAACGCTTTTACAAATCAATAAACAAATGAAAGAAGGCTGTTAGACGCTTAAGCCCAAGACCACGTGATGTCTAAAACACCGACGTCTAGGGAGTCTAATGCTGCAAATGCAGATGGTGATAAGTCGATATGGGTGGCATCGCAAGATTCACAAGAATCAACAACTTTGACGGTAATCGTTTTAGATTTGTACTGAATATTGATATTTTGACCACAATAACTTGAAATTGATTCAGAATTAGCAACGGAATCGTAAAGTTTCTTGGAAATTGCACACACGAAATCAGAGTCTGAGGACGAAGTTCCACAATTATCAGCGCTAACAGAGTAATAGGTCGCTGTACCGCTGTTAGATGAAGATGGTAATGAAGATGACAAAGCAGACGTGCTAGATGAAGTCACTGCACTGCTTGTTGCTGCTCCAAATTGGAAATCATAAGCGGTAGAAACATCATTATTTTCTTTTTGTCTAAGTTCTTTAGATGCAGTTTTAGTCAATGTAACTAAAGTGGTTGGATAGTCATTGAGGTATGAGCTTGAGGACTTTTCCAAAAAAGCTTTGGTTACATGCTCAAAGTTATTGGCATCAGATGAAGCTGGATTGTGGAAGGAATGTTGCACATATTCAGCAGCTGAATCAGTATAAGATTGCTGAGCAGCAACGCAGGTGATAGTAGCGGATAAAAGAGTAAAAAAGGAGAGCTGCATGTTAATGATAGTTGGATATATTTTATATAAAATTATAAGAAAGTAGAGACCTGAGGTTTGAAGTGGATAGTCACTTATTTAAATACTATTATAAATTACTATCAAACCGTTCTAGAAAATGGATTTTTTTCATTATACATAACGCTTGATTTAGCAAAAGGGAGTAATCCAAGCAGATGCATCCAAAATACCTACCTATTTGAGAAAACAGATGCGATCTCAGCCTTGTCTCCTTTCTCTTTAACTAACGAAAACTGGAATCTAGAGTCTAGAAACAATTTTGAAAGACGTCATTAGAAACACGCTTCAAAATATCTTGGCACGAAATCTGAGATCAATCCTTTTTGTTCTATTTTGCTCAAACTTTGCTTAATATAGTAAAAAATATCTATCGGTTGTAGCGAGACCTATTCTATGAGATGTGATTCTAGACTTTCTATAAAACATCAATCGGGATCATTAGGGGAAATAATTGCAAAAGCTTTTAGTATGACGTAGATGTCTATCAAGAATTTCCTCAATAAGTGATAGTTCGTACTGAAATTGTGAAAGTTTCTATCTTTAAGCTTAGAATCGCCGTTAATAAGTCTTAGCCACTTGATGAATTGTAAATGGTTTGGTAATCGATCTTGATCACTATAATTGTAATTGGTCAAAAGGGCCATATTGAATTTGTTCAACTTCAAGTCAAAATTAGATAGATCACTGATTGATTTAACAATGTGGCTCCCCTCATTCAACTGCGTTAAGCAATGACAATCTCTTAACAATATAAATAAAAATTCCAAAAATTCTTTGTTTTCTGTTGGATCAAAAGCATATAGAAAATTCAATCTTGCAATTAGTAGTTTGATGAAGGGAACATCGTAATTTAATTTACTTGCTTCATCAAATGTCGAAGCTTCAACATTATTTACTGCTTCTGCAATTGAATTTGCTATAGACTCAACTTCAGTGTGCTGTACATTCATATTGTTGAATAAAATTTGACTCAACCAGGTTGTAGAGCTAAGCTTTTTGTTCTTACATGGTATCACTAAGTCATTTGTGATTTTAGTTTCAAATAAATTTGAAAACCAGCAGTAAAAAGACGTGTTATCGGTGGGACCATCAAGTTGGAAGGCAGCAAACCATAAGACCCGGTTAAATAATTCACTACTATATAGCATATCATGGGAAACTTTTTCTAACACTTTGCTTGAACAAAATAACGAATGTGTCTTGAGGCAATATTCCAATATGGTCGGGTTAGGTACTTCGGTATAAAACTCACAAACTGAAATTAATGCCATATGTGCGTTTTCAATAAATATTGTTTGGATGGAGTAAATTTTGATTGAATCACAGATGAACTTGAATGCTTTCATGTAATAATAGAAGATATTTGGATTATCTTTGATTTCTTTAACTGCTAGTCCGTTTAAAGTTGAGATAAAGTGAGAATTCTTGAACTCCATTTCGACTTCGAAGTTGGTATTGATTAAGTTGATATAGTTGAGGGTGAGATCTAGAGTTGAGAACTGCGGGCTTGCATTTGGTTTATTATTTGCTGTTAGCTGTAACTTAGTAAAGATTATTGATCTCGTGATTTCAAAAATAGCTAAACTGTCGCTTTGCAATCCTAGCTTATATACTTCAATAGAGGCTCTGTTACTGATAAAAGTTTTAAGTAGCAATTCGGCAACAGGCAAGAATTGTATGACAGATTTAGATTGTTTGTTTCTGCTCCCAGACAACCAGCTCCCAAGATATGAGTTGATATCTTTCAAGATCTGATTTAGATACACCTCGTGTGGGTTCCACTGCTCACTGACAAACTCTACAAGCATAATCCACACCCTATTTGTCATAGACAAGATACTTGGAGTAGAGAAGGGAGAACTTGACAAACTGATGAACTGGCTCAACAATTTTGTGTCAGAAACAATAAAGGAGACCTTGTCACCTGAAATATCGTCTCGCAACCCCCAAAGAAGCGAATCGAATGCCAACACAACATCCTTTTCGTTGACAATTGCATTCTGCGTGCTGAGCGTTAGTATAAAGCGCTATGCAAGAAGCCTAAGTTTGGTGTTGATAATTACAGGTGAGAGAACATTTGCTATGGCCTTTGACGCCGTGTTAGCTGAGTTCCACAGAGAGCCGATGGACGGTGGATGTTGAAAAGACATTGTGTGTTTCATAAGCAAGAAGAAAAGGGCAAAAATGAGAAAAATTGTTTGTTTCACATAAACATGAAACACAGAGCCAAGACGGATATAAAAGTCGGTAACTGCTTCACGTCTTCCAAGATGTCAAACACTGTGCTTGCTATGACGGTGGGCCTTTTAAGTTTGACTTCAGGTAAAAAGCCCAAACCGAAATATAGCAAAAGCTGCACAACACCCTCGGCCCAACTGAAGCTCATGCTAAAGCAGCAACTGGAAAGGCAGCTTATCAGCTCTTCTTCTCTTTCGTCTACGTCTTCGATCTTTTCTTTACAAACAGAACAAATGAGCTTGATACCTTTGAATAATTCAGGTGGGTACAGAAATGACTACAGCAACAACTACATACACGGAGCAAAGTTGCCGCATCGATTCTTGAGAAACACAGCATTGCAGGTGGAAGGTTATCCGAAGCTCCAAAGACTATACAAGTTGAAAGAAGCACAGGTGGCCAAACACGCCACAAAGCCATATGGCTGCCGCGTTGGGATGGAGGACTTGACCACGAAGTTGCACTCGTGGATCAACATTGGCATCCAGTTTGATGTTATTATGATTGGTGCACTCTGCGAAAACCAGCTCATCTACCCACTACTAGCACAGTTACCAATCGATAAGTTATGCGCTAGACCAGGTTTTCTCTTTATCTGGGCTTCCACGCAAAAGATCTCTGAGCTCTCACGGCTCTTAAATGATCAGTCAACATGGACAAGGCGGTTCAGAAGATCTGAAGAGCTTGTCTTTATACCAGTTGATAAGAACTCGCCATACTACCCCACCGACACCAATATACCAGAATCGCAGCTCTTAGAGGAGATTCAATGGCATTGCTGGATGTGCATCACAGGCACGGTTCGAAGGTCCACGGATGAGGAATTGATACACTGCAACGTCAACACCGACTTGTCCATCGAAAACATTGCCACTGGGAACTCTGCGGTACCATCTCAGATCTACAAGGTTGTTGAAAACTTTTCCAGCTCAACACGGAGGCTCCATATCATACCAACTTCGACTGGTCTCAAACAGCCTGTCAAAGTGAGACCAGGTTGGGTTATTGCTTCTCCTGATGTCATTTTAGATAACTTCGATCCCCAAAGATACAAAGACGATCTACAGCTAGTCGGAAACAGGGTGCCATTAAACGATGAAATAGAACAGCTTCGTCCAAAAACTCCAAGCTAGTTTCGGTTATAGTTTGCTTTTCTATTATTTTTGCCTAAATAACTTGTATATTCATAACATGAATCCTGACTTTTATTAGCTCTTCTATTGTTTGTCCACACCCAAACGTCTACAGCGCTGGCAACGATGATATTTGTGACAACAAAAATCGCTCATAACGCTGTTACAAATATTGAACGCTAGCACTCACAGCAAGATTGACTTTTTACATTGTCATTTAGTACAAACTCTAGTGGCTCGACCTTTCCACTCTAAACGTTTGCATTGAACTGACAGTGTCATCAACCTGCAATGATACTCCTGCTCAGGAAGACTATTAGAATTATTCTATTTTTTTTTCTTTTTGTTTTTTTATAAAACGATAAAACTACCACCCAACTAATATACAGCAATATAAAACAGAGATTGATCTTTAATCAATCTTTAAATCATTATTTTTTTTCTTAGAAAATTTTCTTTCTTCTTTACATCGTAGACCCATCACTATTAAGAAAGAGAACCATAGTATCTACCGGATTCCAATTCATCAATTTTTAATTCAACAACTTCATCTTCATCGTCATCTTCAACCAACTCAATTGTTGAATATTTAACTAAATCCCATCTCTTCCAAAATGAGATGCATTCGTTTATACTACAACTGTCAACAAACTCCTCCAAATAATATTTAGCCTTTGTCAATCTATCTTTCAATTCCTGTAAACGGACATTTTCAAGGTTCGTTTCAGGTCTTTGTGTGTTCATGATGCTCATTGATCTGGCACCATTCTTAAAAGCTGCCATGTCACTGTCGTAGTCGGTAACGCTGGTATAATTGGACAATTCACTTTTGTAGCCTTCGTCGTCGTCACTAGAGTATTTGGCAGGTGAAAGCGACAGCGCCTTAGCAGATGAAGGTTGTTGAGTATTATCGTAATCATAGTTGATTTCCTCTTCATAGCTGGTGCCATCGCAATATCTAGACCAAGCTTCATCGATGGCATTCACTAAGTAATCCAAACAACGATTTCTAGCTGAGAAGTCCTCGCTTGGAATACCGTTAGCAGAGTGCTTGACATTAACTGCCATGCTACTTGCTGTGACATTGATAGCATTGATGCTGCTATTTGAATTGCTGGTGATGCTGCTGTTGTTATTGGCAACTAAATCAGCAACATTGATCGAGTATCTTTTGTTGCTGAAAATGCCCTTGAACTCCTTAGCGCCAGAATCGCTGCTGTTGTAATTGGTGTTCAAGATAGAAGAATTACTTCTTCTTTGCAAAAACTTGGAATCATCATAATTCTTTGCACGAGCATTATTGCACTCGCTCTTGGCGTTATCCTCATCGCTGATATCGCTGTCTGTTTCAACGTTTTCTTCTTCGTCACTGTATTGGCCAACGGCTCTAGAGATGTCTTGATCCACTATCGGCGATCTAATGCTCATCATCGAGCTTTCTTCATCAAACTCACAGTCACTCTCATCTTCCGAAGAAGACAAATGGTTTTTATTGCCACCGTTGTAACAATACATGTTTCTCAAAACATTGGTTCTAACACCCATCTTCATCCTCTTATTAACTGGTGTTGTGAGCAATCCTCCACTTCTCTTCAAACAATTGCCATTCCTTTTATTAGTATTAGTACTTGTGTTTGCTGCTGACATAATCATTTTGGCTTGGTGGAAATCTTTTTTCACTGGTATTACGTAATCACTCGCGAAAGCCTATTAAAATTTCCTTCTGGGGTATTCTGGGGGAAATAACTGTCCTTTGAAAAAATTCGCGCCTTTGCAAAAAATTTTTCTTAGTAAGGGGTGGGGACTGGATACCTGACGGTAATTGTGTGTGTTTTGGGAGTACTTCTGAAACCTTAAAGGCTAATGAAACAAAAGAAAGTTAAACTAAATGAAGTCAATAAGTAGTTTAGGTAAGAATGAACTGTTTAAGGTTCAACCTGGGGCTTTCTTGCTTGAAAAAGTTCACTTATTCAAGATCCCTTGTTGGAAGAGTCTTGCTGAAGAAGGTTTAATGGGAACGCCACCTGGCAGTGTTCTCCTTTTTTTTTTATGCTCTATGCTCGCGCGCGCGCTACAGTTTCTATATATGACAATAATTCTAAATTTGGGCCACCCGGGCCCACGTTTACGCGCGCGCCCACCCAAACCACACTGCGTAAGTCTCAGTCCTAACAAATTCCAGAAAATTGCAATGTTTTGTCTTACCATCCCACGTTCTGTTTACGTAATCACCATATCCCGCCAGCGGTCATCACGTGACGCCTGGAGTTTTCTAATCTCACTGCTTGAGATCCACCAAAAGTCCCTCATTTGGAGCACAGTGATTGAACTGATCCATTCAGCAGGAACACCATCGATTTGACCAGCTTTAAGCTTGTCGAAGTACCCACTCTGTTCTTCGATGGCCACCGTTTCATCTTTACGTAGAAATACAAACAACTTATTGCTTGTGATGAAGTCCGCCAACGAGTCCTTGACATTGCCGTTTTGGTAATATCTTTTGTTGAACAGTCGGACGAGGGTATCAAATCCAAGCAGAAACTCATACTGGTACTGCGATCCAAAAAGTGACTTCAAGTCCAGCGCCTTATCAACAAAGAGACCGTGCTTAGTCACACAGATGCCACACTGCACCCCCAATTCGGCCTCCACTTTCTTTGACATTTCCGTGATGAGATCAATACGATCGCAGAACTGGTCAATACCTACTCCGTGCTTGTCGACGTTATTGATACTCAGCATTAGAATGACACTGTTGGTGTTGATACACGAAATGTTGACTTTAGGGGACTTTGTTTGGGTTATGGCGCCTTTGATCATCGAAAAGTGGCCCTTGTGTGGTGGGTTGAACGAAGAGTCTAAAATGATCATATTTTTTGTCATTGCAGTGACCAAGTAGTTCATTTCGCCACGTATGTGCTTGATCTGCTCGCTTGATTTGATGAACTGCTCCAGGGCAGGTTTGATTCCCTTAACAAGCGACATTGATATCCGTCGATTAAAGAAAGAAGGACTTTAAGATAATAAAAAAAATTTTAGCCTTGTACTATAGGGGAAAAAATTGTGACTTGATTTTTTTCGGACATAGTTGAATCCATCAACAAAAGCTTAATGGACAAACTTGGATACTGTAAATCGTGTGGCAAAGATAATGTTCTGATTTAAACACTTTCATTCGTTCTGGCAAATGAACGTTCACTTAAGTTAGATAAGTTCGTTAATAAATATATGTAAAAAAATTAAACTAGCTAAAAACCTTAGTTGTCAATCTTAATAACTCTGGACCAGTCAGATTCAACATCACCGTATTGCAATTCTTGGATCCATTGAGCAATTTGCTTGGTCAAAGGACCAGATTGCTCACCTGGCAATAATGGGACATTGATGTCCTTACCGTTGTAACCAATTTCCTTAATTGGCGAAACAACAGCAGCGGTACCGGAACCGAAAGCTTCCAAAAGATCACCCTTAGTGGCCTTGTCAGCAATTTCGTTAATGGAACAATATCTTTCGCTAATGATCCATTCATCGGCAGGAAGTCTTTCTCTAGCAAGACTCAAAATAGAATCTCTGGTGACACCTTCCAAGATGGTACCGTCCAATGGAGCAGTAACCAATTCCTTCTTACCGGTAGCTTCGTCTCTGAAAACAGCAAAGAAGTTCATCGTACCGACTTCGGTAACGTTCTTTTCAGGTCCGAACAACCACAAGTTTTGTTGGTAACCTCTGGAAGAGGCTTCTAATTGTGGCTTGACACATGGTGCGTAGTTGGCACCCAACTTCTTGTCACCAACACCACCTGGCCATGCTCTGGTAGCATAATCAGTGGCTTCTAATCTGACAGCCTTGAAACCTGTCTTGTAGTATGGACCAACTGGGGAACAGATGACAAACAAAAGAGCTTCGTCTGGAGTGTGAACACCCAAACCAGCAGAGGTACCGATCAAAGTTGGTCTGAGGTAGAGGGAGTAACCCTTTTCAGTTGGAATGAATCTGTTGTCAACCTTCAACAATTCACCGATACACTTGGTCAACTCTTCAGCGTCGAATGTTGGCAAACAGATTCTGTCAGCTGACTTGTTCATTCTGGCCATGTTCTTGTCGACTCTGAACATTCTGACATTACCTTGAGCATCCTTGTATGCTTTCAAACCTTCAAACAATTCAAAGGCATAGTGGAAAACACAGGATGATGGGTCCAAAGATAGTGGTCCATATGGTTTGATTTCTGGGGTACCCCATCCAGTTTTTGTAGAGTGTGGGATTAATAACATGTGGTCAGTGAAGGTTTGCCCAAAAACCAACTCCTCGTTTGGAAGTCTCTGCTTAGGAGTAGAGGTGAGGCTGATCTTAAGCTTGGAAGCATCAAGTGGTGCAATGGTAGACGACATTCTGATACCAGTTCTGGAAAGAATACTTTTAGAAAACATTGCTCCTATACCAACTGAAAAAAAAAAATCACCAAGTGGAGATGCCTTTAAAACCTTTCAAGATTTTCAGTATGATTCATCTTTTATAACCTTAAATAACCAAAAAAAATTTTATGAGTCGTAGTTTAGCCGCTCACAATAGGAATTAAACTCAGCAGGCGGCTATCAAAGGTGATTCATTTCCTCTTACACCTTCCGTGTTTATTGTTTCCGCTTTTGAAACTTTTCATCCAGACGGCGCAACCTAATATCCTTTGCGGCATCTGGTTCGTGTGCCTTAGACAAATCGGGATATAAAGATCCGCTGTTCGCAAACGCAGATGTGAATAACTGGTCTTTGATGGCGGCAGCCTCGTTATTGTTGCTATTGTTACCGGTACCCTCTGCAGCGACCTTCCCTTCTGGCTTCTTTTCTGGCTTTCTTTTGTTACGCTCGATAGCACCTGTCTTCTCTAACTCTTTGACCAATTTTTCAGTCTCGTCAAAAAGCTCTGCCTGTAGCTTCTCATCAGTTAGCTCTGCTTTCGGAGCCTCCTTGACAATAGCACATTCCTTGATGTAGTTTCCACCCCTGAACTTTTCCAGATTTGGCGAATAAATGGCAAATAAGTGTGATTGTGCACCCTGTTCTGCAGACTTTAAAAAGAGCCAGAACAAAGGCCACAATAAAACGTACAGAAGAAGGCCAAAAACTGAGCCCATTGACAAAAACCTTCTTGTACTAGGTGTTCTCGCAATTCCTGGGTTCACAATGTTCACCCGGACATTACATGGCTGCTTGTCAGGTCTTTCCTTGCTCTCAATCCGTCTCTGAAACTCCTTAGCAAACATGGTTAGCATCATCTTTGATGTGCCGTATACCTTCCATGGAGCTCTAATTGGGTACTTTCTGTCTTCCCATAGGATGTCACTGAGGTTCACTTCGCTGAAACTTTGCGATAAACATGAAGACACCAAAACTCTAACGTCTCTGTCTGGAGGTTGTACTCTCAACGATGGCTCCAGCAACGTTAACAGATGGTAGTGACCGAGGTAGTTAATCGCCATCTGCGATTCCACACCATCAACTGTGTTGCTTCTCATTTTGCCCGCAGGCAGACATTCACCAGCACAGCAAATCACACCGTCTAGTCTCCTAGCTGGCTTGGAGTCAAGCCACTTTGTTGCGAACTTTCTGATCGAGTACAAGTCACTCAAATCGCAGTATTCCGTGTAGATGAGCTGGTTGCTTGTCGCCTCTCTAAGATCATCCACGTAGTCCGTCATCCAAACTCTGGCACTTTGATCGGCATTTTCGCCAATTGCAGACGTCAACAACACAAGTTGTGCGCCCTTTGATGCCAAATCTCTAACCACAGCCGCACCAATACCACTTGTTCCCCCCGTAACAATATATACCTTGCCATGAAGTGTTCTTTCCCATGTATTTGTTGATCCACTAGTGTATAGTTTAAGCACGATCCCCGCCAAAACTGGCAATGACAACGTTTTAATCTGTTCCCAGTAAGGAATACGATGTGTTCCTTCTAAGAAAACGGTTCCCAAGAATTCAATAGGCATTGCAATCTGTTGTTAAACTGTATAACACAACGCGTCGTCGTCTGGAGTTAAAGAAGCTCAAAGGATGCTCATCTTTGCAAATTTTTAGCACAGCCTGAGATCTCAAAAAAAATCTAAAATTTTTCAAATTTTTCATAATTTTATTAGGCGTACTGTGTAGATAGATTGAAACATAGCTTTAATTATTTTCATAGCCTTTTATTACCGTAACAGAGCAAATAGAGGTGGCTTGAATTATTAGAATGGATGAAATAATTTACTATAATTCCAGCGGAAACGCTGCAGACAAGAAGCATGACACTGCATTTGCGTATCTATCATCAGTACATACTACTAGAACGTATCAGCAATTTAGACAGTCACCATCACACATCAATAGTGTGGTAAATTTATCAATTGGTAATGGATCACACACTATTGCGGCATTACCAGACAAGCCTTTATTGCATGTCTACTTGTATGGTAAGGAGACACCTGAACAACGGATTCCAATTCCAGAGATTCTTACATCACTACAGGTCTATAAGGACACAAATTTGAACAAGCCAACACTCTTACTAGGTGGTTCCGTAAGTGGAAGGCTTTATATTTGGTCGTTGCACTCAGGTTTGCTCTTGAGTGTCAAACAGCCGCATTATCAAGAAGTGACAAACATTGAGTGTTACTCAGGATTCATTGCCACTGCAGGTAAGGACTCACGTATTGTGATTCAAACGATGGTCTCATTGCTGGCATCAACCTCAAACGAAAAACCTTTTTCAATATTGACTGACCACACTTTACCAGTTACATCGTTGTTATTTTCAAAAGGATTGAATAATGACATTAAACTTTATTCTGCTTCTCTCGATTCAACAGTCCGCTGCTACTCGTTGTCACTGAACAGTGCTTCTTTGATCTCCACATTTGTTGCCCCACAGCCGGTGACTTCGCTTGCAGCAGATCCTGCATTCCGTTCGTTATACATTGGTATGGACAACGGATTCATTCGTGCGATTCCATTGTACAAAATCAACCCAAAATCACATGTTATTGAAGCTGTGGGTGGACTAGGCAGAATTATCACTCTGAAGGACGATGTTGATTTACTTGATACTTTTAGCTGTCACTCTGATTTCCATAAAGAAAATCAAGTTGCCATCACTCAACTGAAAGTTTCCTTTGATGGTACATTTTTAGTCTCTGGTGATTCAAGAGGGTCGCTATTTATTATCGACATCAGTACCAAGCAAATCAGCCGTAAATTAAAGGAGCTTAATGGACCAATTGCTAACCTAGAGTTGTGGACTCTTAGATTCGATGACGAGAGGTTTGAACGTAAGGTTGGAGTGGATAAGTCGCTTGTAAGATCTATCCCTACACTGAAGAGAAATCTATGTGAGGAAGTGGATCTACTAAAGGAAAAAGTTTTTTTGAAGTTACATGACAATATCGTTGAAGAGAGTAAGAAACATGAATTTGACATGACTGCTTGGCTAGATACCGTAAAGAGCGAAGAACAAGCGTTTTTGAATATCTCTTCCGTCGATTCTAACATTCTAGGTGATAATGTTGTTTTAGGTGCTACCAATGAACAACTCAAAAGTTTAAAGAAGGAACTAGACGATAAGAGCAAGGCTTTCGATGAACTACGTGAAAAATACGATGAACTTCTCAAAGAATACACCGAATCAGTCACCAAATAAATGTGTGGCTCATAACAGCTTCACGCGGTTGAACAATAAGAAACCGTTGCTTGTATAATTGTATCCTATTTTACTATTACTTACTATCTTTTTTCTAAAAAACAACACTTCACAAAAGAGTGGCTTTTTGGCCCGCTCAAAATTAAATCTTGATGAGTGCGGTACAGCTGAACCTATTCGATATGTGATCGTCGCTCAATCGTTTTGCCAAGAATAATTGTTTCTTCTTTGAAAGCAAGCTTCTCATCTTAATATGAAAACGGAAATATTTTTCTTACTGCATAAGGCGCAATATTACGAAAAAGTACTCCACAATTTAACAGGACATATAAAGCCATCATTATGGCATTCTGTTGTAGTCATCGCTTCTTTAGATTACGATAGTTTAGATGAGAAATAGACATGACAGCAGAATCAGTAGGCGTTATAAATGAAGACCTATGTTCACAGTTAAGTCACGATACAGGTATAGCAGATTTATATGTTGTTCCAACAGGACCTGAATGCGTTGAAGCCGTGGACCTTTCAAGGGAGAAAAGTAGCTACTCAAAACAGTATGTGGATCCAGAACAACGACCTCCAGTATTCAAGACAGCAGCGTCGGAGTATGTCACGGTAGTTTTGTGCTTGTTTGGACCAGCAGCTTCTTCACTAGCCAGTTCGGCGTATCAAACACTACTAGATGTGACCTCAAAACATTTTGATGTCAACGGTGGTAAACTAACTTGGGCCGTCAGTAGCATTGTTTTAGCCAACGGTTCATGTTTGCTTCTAATGGGAGGTATTGCCGATGCATTTGGCAGAAAGAATGCCATCATGATTGGATTTACATGTTACGCAATTTTTGCATTGATCGGGGGGTTTATGAATAACTTTGTGTTGCTATGTTTATTCAGAGCACTTCAGGGCGCATCAGTGGCATGCTCAACACCTGCTGCTGCAGGGTTCCTAGGTTCAACTTATAAGGATTCGAAAAGAAAAAATATGGCAATGAGTGTCTTGGGAATCGGAGCACCCGTTGGTGCAGCATCTGGATACTTTGTTGCCGGTGTTTGTGTTGTTGCTTTAAATTGGAGAGCGACGCATTTCTTCTTATCTATACTCTATGGTGTAATGGTCATCATGGTTTACTATTTTATGCCAAACGATAAAGAGAAGTTGGATTGGATTCATATAAAAGAGGTTTTCAAAGGTCTGGATTATGTAGGGGCACTACTATCTTTGTCGGCTTTCACTTTAATTTGTTTTTCGTTAACACAAGTAGATGCTACTGAGAAAAGATGGAAAACTCCATACATAATTGCACTTATCATAGTGGGTATATGTCTAGTACCAGTATTTGTCCTGTTTGAGATCTTTATCGCAAAAAATCCACTAATGCCAATGAGGCTATTTCAAAATAGAAACTTTTGCATTTGTATGCTTATTGCCTCATTGTCATGGATGGTCTTTTATGGTATTTTAAACTATAATGCAATCATGTACTTTGAGACAATAAGGGGCTACAGTGAAATAATTACGGCTTGCTTTTTCTTAACACAGCCAATTGCTGGGACTTTGGTTAACATATTTGCGGGTTTCACAATGCATTTGATACCCGGTCGAATATTAATGGCAGTAGGAGCAACAGGTTTCTTGGTTTCGACAGTGATTTGGGCAACTAATTCAATAGACAGAAATTATTTCCTCGGACCATTTTGGGCGTTTATTTTCACTGTCATTGGAGCTGACTTAATTTACAATATATCAAACAGGACAACTTTATCATCATTACCTAAGGAATTACAATCCAGAGGTGCTGGTACATTCAATACTATAATTCAATTGAGCTCTTCTGTTTCCTTAGGTATTTCTTCAACAATAATTACATCCAAATATCCAAATTATGGCACAATTTATCAAAATGATGACTTGAAAGCTTTGTTCCAAGCTACAAAATATACTTATTATTATGGTATTGCATTAAGTGGTACAACTATCTTACTAAGTTTTCTTTTGAGGATTGGTACATTTAAGCCAAAGACAACGAATGAATGATATCATGGCACTTTTGATATTTTCTTGTCACCTCTAGTAGGACTTAATGGTCTATTGAATCCTCCTGCTCTGTTCATGTATTGCCTGTATTCGATTCTCTTATTGAGATTTACACCATAACCATTGGTACCAATAACATGTTTATTTTTCGTTGATTGAAAGGATGAGAATCCCATAACTATTTGTAAGTCTTGAATGCCTTCTTCTTTAACTTGTTTTAATTGTATAGTGTCAATCTTTTCTGCTCTAGTAACATCCGAACAAATTCCTTTCTTTTTTCTTTTAATATCACTGGTGCAATCACCTTCAATAATCGATGCCGGCCTTTTCAAAAGATTCGTCTTTTCTCCAACTTCATTATCTACTTTTTGAGTCTTGCTGTTTCCTGATAAAGCAGAAGGATGAGAAGACGTTGCAGATGATGACAAAGGCGTTTTCTTCCTCTCATTACTTCGTCCTTTTGTATTGCTATGAACTCGCTGGCCAAAGTTTATAGCTATCTTTCGTGCCATCGTCTATATATATATTATAGTTGAGTACAAAGATGTATCTACAACTAAAAGAAAACTGGCTGTGTAGAGAGAAAAAAGGAGAGATCTACAAAAAAAATTTTTAGATATTTATGTGATATTGTGAAGAGAAGTATTAAGTTTTAATTGATATGGTAGTAGAAGAGGTGAAGAAGTTAAGTAAAAAGGAACTGAAAAGTTTGCAGCATAAGGCTAAATCTGATGAAAAATCTAAGCTGAAATTGCAAGAATATGAAAGCAAACAAAAGGAGCAAGAAGAGTTCAAAGCCAATGAACTGAAGCGTAAAGAGCTTGAGGAGATCGAAAGACTAAAGAATGAACCGGTAAAAAAGAAGAGAAAAACTAGAAGAGGTAAAAAAGGACGTTTAACAACAAATACTGGATTCAAAGCAACTCTTTTTATCGGAAACATTCCAAAGGATATCAAGGAAGAAGAGTTACGTGAGCATTTTAAGGCAGTCGAGCCATTTCAAATCAGATTGAGACTAGAAAAAGGGTTTGCCTTTTTGGAATTTATTGCTAAGGAGGACAACCAGCTAGAAAGGGCTGAAATTCACAGAAGGACGCAAATGGGGTTGCTATTGCATCACACAAAACTTGGTAATAGAACAATCAATGTTGAGCTGAGTGCCGGTGGTGGAGGTAACAGTCAAGTCAGAAGAGACAAGATTTTGAAAAAGAATGAAGAAGCTGAAAAGGACAGAAAGAAGAGAATTCTGAAAGAAAACCAAAAGAAAGGATTGGTGGCAGAAGGTGAAAAGGGTACCATTGATGCAAATGGTGAGAAGATCGAGGGTGGCGGTAATACCATGAATCCAGAAAGAGCAAAAATGTTAGAACTTGATTAAATAAAGAAAGAAACGTTATAGAATTAGTAATTATAAAAGTTGTGTCTTATCACAAAATGGTACATTTTTTGGATTTTTTCTTCTTAGGCACAGTGATTCTAGTGGTCGTTGGAAGGCTGTGTTGTTGAGAATTTGTACCTAAAGTGGTATTAGCGGTGACAGCAGTTTTGTTATTGTTAGCTGGAATCGTAGCAGCTCTATTGTTGTTGCTACTGTTGGAGTTGCTATTGGAGTCGTCCTGCTGTTCAAATGAGGAAGGTTCCAAAACGGCTTTGATGGCGTTGTCGAACACCTCTCTGACACCCTTTTGTGATGCAGCGGAACACTCCAAGTAACAAACAAACCCATTGGAATTTGCCAGCTTGACGGCCTCATCCTCTGTTATTGGCGAGAGACCTTGCTCGTCTAGCGAGTCGAGAATGTGAGGTTCGTCTCTCAAGTCAGACTTGGTACCCACGAGTATGATCTTGGTGTCCTTTGGCGTGTGGTGCTTGATTTCAGGAATCCATCTTTGGGTTATGTTCTGGAACGAGACTGGTTCGACTACCGAGAAGCAAATCAAAAACACATCTGTCTGCGTGTACGATAGCGGTCTCAATCTGTCGTACTCCTCCTGGCCTGCTGTATCCCACAAATTGATAGTGACCTTCTCGTTGCCAACTAAGACGTTGGCCGAATAGTTATCAAAGACCGTTGGCACATAGTCTTCTGGGAATTGGTTCGTGGTGTACGAAATCAAGAGTGACGTCTTACCAACTGCACCGTCACCTACAACTACACACTTAATAGCTTTCATTTATCTTATTGTCCTCAAACGCTAGAAGAAGAGTGTTCAAAACATGAATGGATGATGGTGACGGAAATAATTCACCTTTTCTTTTTTTTTTTTCTTTCCCCTTTTAGGAAATCGTTTTTTCCAGCTGCATCCCCACTGTGCAAGTCAATCCGATATGCTAAAGTCTGGTGTGTGGCAGATAGTCAGCCTGGCACAAACTATTTGTACCTGTGTGCATGGGTGCCTATGGGGCTACACTTCCCTTCTATCCTCTCCATAATAGCCTCCTCTTTCTGCCTTTTACATTAACAGCCGACTTCTCATACTCGGCATATGCAAGAAACCGCTTCAAAGAACTTTTTCCATCTCGGCCTTTCTGCACTTCTTTTCCAAAAACGGAAATTAAACGAAAAGGCAAAACAAAAAAGCTGCGCCACAGAAACAATCTCATGCGCCACGCAAAACTTTAATTTGCACAAAAACTGCGCCACATTTTGTCACATGCTTGATTCATGCGCCACGTAGATCTGAAAAAAAAAAAAGAAAAATTTTTTTCCTACGATTTTCTTTTTTTGGTAGAGATCTGATCATATCTTTCGATTTTCCCTATTTCTAAGATTTTTTTTCCTTTCTTCTATTCATCCATAATCAGTAATAGTTTTCAGATAATGGCATCTGTCACTGGGGTTGAAACGCTATCTCAAGATGGCAGCAGCATCAACCAAACCAAGTTCGTGAAACGTCAAAAAGTTTCATCTAATCTTGTTGCTATTAACACTAACGGAGACGAATTCAAAGTTCCAGATTTCACTATCACGGATATTCTGAAAGCGATCCCCAAGGAATGCTTTGAAAGACCACTTTTGAAGTCACTCTCCTACGTGTTCCGTGATGTCTTCTTCATGGTTTTGTTTGGTTACATTGCGCACACTTACATTCCATATTTTGAAAGCAAGTATGTGAGGTTTGCACTGTGGACGACCTACACGATTTTGGAATCGTTCCCAATGGTTGGTTTATGGATTTTAGCTCACGAATGTGGACACCAAGCGTTCTCCAAGTACTCTTATGTCAACGATTTCGTTGGTTGGGTGCTCCATTCTTACACTGGTAACCCTTACTTCTCTTGGAAATTCTCTCACAGAAAACACCACAAGTTTACCGGCCACATCGATAACGACATGGTCTTCATCCCACCTAGAAGAGAAGATTTTCTCAAAAGGAACAACGTGACCAAATTAGCCGAGCTCACAGAAGAGTCTCCTTTCAGCTCACTTTTAACACTCATCATTCAACAGGTTGTTGGTTTTCAAACGTATTTAGCAATTGATGCCACTGGTCAAAGACACCCTGAATTGGAAGGTGAAGGCTCCTGGTACAAACAATTCATCGCCTCTCATTTCAATCCAAATGCTCCAATCTTCGATAAGGGTGATTACTGGTATGTCATTCTATCTGATATTGGTATTTTGACTCAATGTTTCGTCGTTTATCAATGGATTCAAAACTTTGGCTGGTTCAACTGCTTTGTTGATTGGTTTGTCCCTTACGCTTTAGTCAACCATTGGATTGTCTTCTTAACATTTTTACAACACACCGACACAACTTTAGCTCATTACGAAGATAACGAATGGACATTTGCAAGAGGTGCTGGTTGTACAATTGATAGAGAGTTTGGTTTTGTTGGTTCATTCTTCTTCCATGATATCATCGAAACTCATGTTTGTCATCATTACTTCTCCAGAATTCCATTCTATAACGCCAGAAAGGCTACTGTAGCCATTAAATCTGTCATTGGTGATTACTATGCTCATTCCGACGAAAACATGTTTGTCACCCTTTGGAAAGCTCTCAGAATGTGTGAATTTGTTGAAGGTGACAACGGTGTCTTGATGTTTAGAAATAGAAACGGTCTTGGTGCTGCACCAGCTCCTGACAAATAATATTCCTTATAAATTTACATGATTCAATGAAATTCTTTTATTACCCGCAATCAATAGTTTTATATGTTTCTTCTTACATATGTATATATATACTCATTTATAGAAAATGTTTTATAAATGCCATTTTTATTATTTATTTATTCATTCTTTCATTCATCCTCCAGAAAATTTATGACATTGTTGATAACATTGGCTTCGAGGTCTTTTCCCCAAAGAAGATCCAAATGTTCATGATCTTCAATACCATAAATTTTGAATTGTGACCCAAACTCTAAATTAGAGTTATTAGTATTATTCATTAAAATAACTCTCTTTTCATTAATTTCCTCATTATCTTCCTCATTAAAACTGGTATTTGTGTTGTTGTCCCCATCAATTTGACTGATTTTGACAACTTTTCTATCCTTTATTTGTGTATAATTGATGGTCTCAAATGTTGGTAGTTGGCCAACGATAATATCAATATCGACCAATGAGTCGTTCATACCAAAAATTAAACATAGCTTCTTAATCTTTATTGCTTGCTTTGTTGGGTATTCAAATGGCTGATACAAGGAATTATCTTGATACATTTGAAATTTTTTAGATTTAATAATTTGAAACCAGTGGACAATACATTTAACAGACGTTGTGGAAAATAAATGATAATAAGAAATTAGTTTTTGAGAAATATCAATATTCTTCGATTTCCAATTGAATAAAATATCGTTCGGTAAGTCAATTAGTTTAATAAACATAGGGGGGTAAGTAATGCTTTTCCAAATCAAAACAGACTTCATTAAAACTCCTTTGCCAAACAAAATGAATATCAATGAAGGTCTAAAGTTTATAATTGAATTAATCAGCCAATTGCTTAGCTTTTTAGGTGTGGTTGCTGGAGCAATTAAAATTACCTTATCAATCTTATCGTTCAAATCTTTGTTGATTGATATTGAAGACAAAATTTGTGATGTCCCTTGACTAAAACCAATAAATGTTAATTGGTATATTTTTTTAAAATTCAATATGTAGTTAATACTTGAAGGTATGTCATACATTGCAAATTCATCGATTGAGAAATCCCAAAATTTGTTTTGGCCAGGGGTTAAATGAACATGCTTACATGAATATTTGTTACCTCTATTGTTACCTAGAAACACATCATAACCTAGTTGACATAGCCTCAAAGACAAGTTATCGTTAGTATTAAGCATACAACACCAAATGTCTGATGTCATCATTAGCCCGTGTTGTAAATATACTGTCTTCCCATTAGGCAAATAACCATTGTCCCTCGGATTTAACCTATGAATTGTCAACTGATAACCGTCTTCAGTAGTGACTAAGTGCGATTCACTCTTGAAACCATGAAACTCGCAAATTTGTTCAAACGTTTTGGCATTTCGAAGCATTTCAACCTTTTTCAATTCTTCTCCTCTGTTTTTGAACTCTTTATCCTGCAAAAATTCATTGTAAATCTCATCGTTGTTCTCCTTGAAAAAAGAGAATATCTTCTTACTTGCAAAGGTAAAACCGTCGATTATCGTTTGCGGAAGAAAGAATACTATTGACGTAATAATGTGCTCAAGTAATATGACTGCGATTGAAATTCCATTCCCGAGCTTTTGCATAAGATTAGTTTCCTGTTCTTTCATGAATGACCCGTCCCGCTTATGCGTTTCTTCTCTTTGACTTTCACTTTCGTATAGATCTTTATCGCTTTGCAGTGCATCGAGCTGCTCTGAAATGGAAGCTTTTCTTTTGACACTCCTGCTCGCAATAGGCGGCAATAGCTGATAGTCTGACATCGTTTTAATGCTGCTACCGTTCTTCAGCAAAGTAATTTGAAATGCTATGTATCAATCAATGTATCAGAGGAAAAGAGAGTGGTACGTGCTATCCTTGCCTTCTTTTTAGTTGCTCTAACAGTACAGGGCCTTCACCGCCACAAATATTTTTTAAAAAAAACCGCGCCACATTCTTGTTGCATGTTGGTACAATGTGTGTTTTGTTGTGGTGCACGGGTGTGGCTCAGTATTTCAGTATCGGCAACAGTTCATTTGGTGAATCTTATCGCTCGTGTCGGAGTCTTATCCATCAGCAGGGATCAACATATTTGGTAACCCGCTTTAGCTGTAGATAAGACTATCAGGGCAGAACCACAGCAAGGCTATCGGGAGTAGTCCAAGGGTTCTTCCACCACAGCGCAAGATTTTGAGCACGGTGCATAATTCTGTACCGCCTTGCCATATATGTTCAGTGAGGTAAATACCAGTGGCAAGATGTTTCATTCACATTGTAGTACTTTTGCTATGTTACTGAAATGCTATCGAAGGATTGCGTCTTTGTGCACTAGCGTGTCTCTCTGGTGTGGTGTGTAAATTTAGTTGTTGCCTCTATTCTTTACTCAAACGTGTAGAGGAATTTTCACTCCAGTAGAGGGTCCACTTGAGGAACAATGACAGCTCTTGTTTCTAGGACATTGCAAGTAAGCTACTAGTGTGCTGACATGGCATGTTACAGTATTTCGGGGTGTGCGATGTCTTCATAGGCTGAGTAACTTGCTAGGTTTACCCTAGTCCTTTCTAGCTAACGACTTATGCAGTAGCTGCATTTTCTAAAAAACACAGGACTCAAACTACATCATCATGCCATTTACCTGAATGAAAGAAGTCCTGCATGTAGCCTGGTCCGCACAACCAAGTAATTTCTTCTCTCTTACCCTACCAGTTCTAATTTTACTCGACAGACATCCTGCTGGGAGAGACAATGAAAGTCTCCAAATGTACAATGCTTTGCAACCAGTTCCCTATTCTTGTAGCTAACAGAACGCTTCCTACGGTCCTACCTCTGTGCCGCTCTAACGGTACAGGCTGTCTCTTTCTCTACTTCATTTGTGTCAGTAGCTCCTACAAAAAGGAAAGTTTCCTACCGCATGACAATGTTCCATTACGCCACAGAGGGCACTACTGTTCTGCGGTGTGTGTTCCATCGCAAGATCGTTCGTTATCTCCATCTAAGGATGTGCCTTCCGACATGACATGGAAAACCACTCTAGCTTTCACTCGACTTACTCTTCTCTACCTCTACATCACATCATACGTGGTGTGTCACCACCCTCTATGACCTTATCCTTGGCCCTTCAAAAGTAACACGTTTCTTGGCTCTAGCTTTCCTTGGCTTAGCGTTATAGCATGTTTTGCTGTGCATAGCGGCTTCTCCTAATCTTCTCAGCGCAATTTTCCGACTTGCTCTATTCGGCAACTGCCATGCACAGGGTAAGCAGAGCATCTCATATCTATGTTCTAAACGAGAGATGAGTTGCAATACCATCGCATCTAGAAGCTTTTCGGTTACTTATCTAGGCATTAATCCGATTCCAACAAATGGCGTTCTCATCAGACGGTTATCCTTATCGCGTTCTCGCAAAAATGGCCCGCAACCGTCGGCGCCTTTTCCAAATAAAAAATAAGGGGAACAAAGGAGTCGGATTAGAGATACGTGAAGCTGAGTGTATATATATATAGACGGATCTGGTAATTCGAGGTGTCAGCGGTAATATGTTTGACACCAAAAGTAAGGAGCAACTACTGCTTATAAACTAGAAACGAATTTCAATAAAATTTCAGTTAAGCAATTACCTGTCTAATTTTTACTCATCGTTCTATACAGTTTAAATACCTTCCATAAGTACACTAAAAGCCTGCTGGTTAAGGCTAGATAAATATGAGCAAGGAAAACTACAAAATAAATGAACAGTCTTCAATCGACGAGGAGACCGGGCACGCTGGACTTGGCAGCGACGAAAAGAGCGAGTATGGCATGAAGCTGGCCATGGACTTGGACTCCTCAGAAGACCAAGACTACGAAACGGAGTTCAAGAAACTATTGAGAAAGATCGACTTCCGCTTGTTGCCGCTGGTGTGTGTGCTTTATTCGATCCAGTTCATGGACAAAACATCAACCTCGTACGCTGCAATCATGGGATTGAGACCTTACTTCAACATGGAAGGTCAGATGTACTCGTGGACTGGTTCTGCCTTCTATCTCGGTTACTTGGCTTTTGCCTTCCCACTTTCTCTTCTCTTGCAAAGATTCCCTGTTGCCAAGACCATGTCAATCATGGTCGTCGGCTGGGGTATTTTGCTCTGTCTACACTCAGTCGCTGGTAACTACGCTGGTTTCGTTACTCTGAGAACATTGTTGGGTGTCTTTGAGTCTGCTGTTACGCCTGCTATGGTCATTCTCACAAGTCAGTGGTACAAAAAGGAGGAACACTTTTTGAGAACCTCATACTGGTTCGCTTTCAACGGTTTAGGTACCATCATGGGTGCTGGTATTGCATATGGTTTGGCTACTCGTGACGGCTCCTATACCTTGCCAGCCTGGAAGGTTTTGTTTATTGTCATTGGTATCATGACTATTTTCATTGGTCTTTTGATGCTTGTTTGGATTCCAGATGTCCCTTCAAAAGCTATTTGGTTAACTGAGCGTGAAAGAAAGTTGACTCTTTTGAGAATCAAGTCAAACCAACAAGGTTTCGGTAACAAGCATTTCAAGCTTTATCAATTCAAGGAAGCACTTTTAGATGTAAACACCTGGTTGTTCTTCTTGTTTGCAGTTGCGTCAAATATTCCAAACGGTTCCCTTACAAATTTCGGTACCATTTTGTTACAAAGTTCATTAGGCTATACCCCAAAAACATCTCTTTTAATGAATATGCCAACTGGTGCTGTTGAATTAGTCGGTTGTATTTTGCTAGGTTATCTACATGGTTATGTTCCACACAGATTACTCATTTCCTTTGGATCAATGTTGGTCGCTTTAGCTTGCTCTTGTATGTTGGCCTTTGCAAAAGAACATCCAAAGGTCAGACTAGCTGGTTATTACCTCATGTTTGTTTATCCTATCACTATGATTTGTAACTTATCATGTTTCAGTTCTAACGTCACTGGTCACACTAAAAAGATTACTGTCAATGCAATCTACTTGATTGGCTACTGTGTTGGTAACTTAGTTGGTCCTCAAACTTTCATTCAATCCCAGGCTCCAGAATATGTTGGTGGTGAAATTGCCATTGTTGTTTGTTACTCAGTTTCTTCATTGTTGATTTTATGGATTTACTGGAACTACTCTAAAGAAAACAAAAGAAGAGATAACTTACAAACCTTGGAAGCATCAGAGACCATTGACATTGAGAATGTTCAAATTGCTGATTTGACCGATAAGGAAAATTTACATTTCAGATATGCTTTATAATTTCGTTTATACAGTCAACCTTTTTATATAATAACATCTTTTCTTCTTTGTGTTTTTTTAATTATGAATGACTCTGATAATAGTATGAGTCTGATCAAAGTTTTACAGTTGGCTTTGTCAAATAGCAATCTTTTGAAAGAAAGCATGAAAAAAAAATAGTTGGAAAAAAAACGACCAGGGAGAGGATTGAACTCTCGATCTTGCGATTAACAGTCGCACGCCTTAACCAGCTTGGCCACCCAGTCTCTTTTTAAGGTTTTAACCAATTAGAGCAATAAACTCTTAAAAGGTAAGCTAAGACTTTATATCATATAAATATCAAGTATCAGGGAACTTCATTCAAAATTTAAAAAAAAAAACTTTTTTTTTCAAAATGCACATCTACTTTAGCATTTTACCTTTTTTATACAAACAACATCAAGAAAATAAACCATCCTTTATTTTCTCATACCCAGTTTGGATTGACTACATCCTTAGAATATACATACTTGTTTTTTCAAATCATTTGCTTTGTCTTTGTAAAAAAACTTTTTACGTAAAAAATTTGCGTGAGTAGTTTAGTGGTAAAATCTAACATTCCCATTGTTAGGCCCCGGGTTCGATTCCCGGCTCTCGCACTTTTTGCATATTTTTTTTAGTATATCGAAATTGAAATCAACGAAAAATATTTTCAAAGAAATATTACTCATCTCGAAGAAAGTCGTTAGCATAATGAAATATTTTCGCAAAGTGGAAAAGAATTTCTTCTTCGTGTTTAGAAATTAAAGACAATGACAGAAGAATCAACAGGTCCTTTTTCTTTCCCTAAGGAAGAAGAAAGAATCTTGAATCATTGGGAGGAGATTGACGCTTTCCATACTTCAGTTAAGTTAAATGAAGGAAATAAGCAGTTTGCGTTTTACGATGGTCCTCCATTTGCAACAGGTACTCCCCATTACGGGCATTTCTTAGCCTCTACCATTAAGGATATCATCCCAAGATATGCCAACATGAATGGTTACTATGTTGAGAGAAGATTTGGTTGGGATACCCATGGTTTGCCAGTGGAACACGAAATTGACAAGAAACTGGGTATCACATCCAAGGACGACGTTATGAAATTAGGTATTGACAAATATAATGAAGAATGTAGATCCATTGTCATGAGATATGCCGCTGAATGGAAGCAATCTATTACCAGATTAGGTAGATGGATTGATTTCGAAAATGATTACAAGACCTTGTATCCTACTTTCATGGAATCTTGTTGGTGGGCATTCAAGGAGCTTTTCAACAAGGAAATGGTCTACAGAGGGTTGAGAGTTATGCCTTATTCAACTGGTGTCACCACTGCATTATCCAACTTTGAGGCCCAGTTGAACTATAAGGACGTCAACGATCCATGTGTTACTGTTGGTTTTGCTCTTGCTGACGATCCAAACACCTTTTTGGTTGCTTGGACTACTACTCCTTGGACTTTACCTTCTAACATTGCCCTTTGTGTTAATCCCGAATTCGAATATGCAAAGATCTTCGATGAAGAGAAGCAAGTCACCTACATCATGTTAGAGAAATTGATTTCCTCTTTATACAAGAAGCCAAAGGACGCAAAATACAAAATTGTTGGCAAGGTCAAGGGTTCTGAATTAGTTGGTACTAAGTACGTCCCACTCTTTGATTACTTCAAGGACAGATTCACTGAAACTGGTTTTAGAGTCATTGGCGCTTCTTATGTTTCCGACGACTCTGGTACTGGTATTGTCCATCAATCTCCAGCTTTTGGTGAACAGGATTTTGAAGAATGTACAGCAGCCGGTGTCATTAGCGAAAAGCTTACTCCTCCAAACCCTGTCGATGATGACGGTAAGTTCACTTCTGAGGTTTCAGATTTCCAAGGTGTGTACGTGAAAGATGCCGATAAAGAAATCATTAAAGCTTTGACTGCCAAGGGTAATATTCTGTTAGTTGGTCAAATTAGACATAGTTATCCATTCTGTTGGAGATCAGACACACCATTACTATACAGAACTGTTCCATCTTGGTTTATTAGAGTTAAGGAAATCATTCCTCAAATGCTTGCATCTGTTGAAAAGACCAAGTGGGTCCCAAACAACATCAAGGAAAAAAGATTTTCAAATTGGATTGCCAATGCAAGAGATTGGAATGTTTCTAGAAACAGATATTGGGGTACGCCTATTCCATTATGGGTGTCTGATGATTTTGAAGAAATCGTTTGTGTTGGTTCCATTGCAGAATTGGAAGAATTATCTGGTGTCTCAAATATCACTGATATTCACAGACATAAGATTGATCATATTACCATTCCATCAAAACAAGGTAAAGGTGAACTAAAAAGAATTGAAGATGTTTTTGATTGTTGGTTTGAATCTGGTTCTATGCCTTACGCCTCCAAGCACTATCCATTTGAAGGTAAGGATACTTTCCATGATGCATTCCCAGCTAATTTCATTGCTGAAGGTTTAGATCAAACTAGAGGTTGGTTCTACACCTTATCCATTCTAGGTACTCATCTTTTTGGTAAGGTTCCTTACAAAAATGTTATTGTCAATGGTATCATTCTTGCCGCTGATGGTAAGAAGATGTCCAAGAGATTAAAGAATTATCCAGATCCAAACTTAATTACCTCTAAATATGGTGCTGACGCATTGAGATTATACTTGATTAACTCACCAGTTTTGAAGGCTGAAACTTTGAAGTTTAAGGAAGAAGGTGTTAAGGAAGTTGTTTCAAAGGTGCTATTGCCATGGTGGAACTCTTTCAAGTTCTTGGAAGGTCAAGTTGCCTTATTGAAAAAGACTGAAGGTATTGATTATATTTATGATCCTACTGTCAAATCAGAAAATGTCATGGATAGATGGATCCTGGCATCAACTCAGTCATTAATCAAGTTTATCCACCAAGAAATGGATGAATATAGATTATACACCGTCGTTCCGAAATTATTGAATTTAATTGACCAATTAACTAATTGGTATATTAGACTTAACAGAAGAAGATTAAAGGGTGAAAATGGTGTTGAAGATGCCAAGAAGGCATTGAACACATTAACTGAAACCTTATTCACTTTAGTCAGGGCCATGGCACCATTTACTCCGTTCCTAGCAGATGGTATTTACCAAAGATTAAGACCATTTTTTACTGAAGAAACTTTGAATAAGTACAGTAAAGATCATAGATCTGTCCATTTCCTTGCTTATCCTACTGTCAATGAAGAATTATTTGATGAAAAGATTGAAGTTGCTGTCGCAAGAATGCAAAAAATCATTGACTTAGGTAGAAACATTAGAGAAAAGAAGACCATTTCATTGAAGACCCCACTAAAGGAGTTGGTTGTTTTGAACTCTGACGAAGGATACAAACAGGATGTCGAATCTTTGAAGACTTACATCATTGAAGAACTTAACATCAGAGACTTAATCCTTTCTTCTGACGAAGATAAGTACGGCGTTGAATATAAAGCAGTTGCAGACTGGCCAGTTTTAGGTAAGAAGTTGAAGGGAGATGCTAAGAAGGTTAAGGCTGCATTGCCAAACTTAACCACCGAAGAAATCAAAGCATTTGTTTCTAGCGGTAAAATTACAGTTGCCGGTATCGATTTAGTTTCTGGCGAGCTAAATATCTTGAAGGGTTTGCCAGAAAGTAAGAACAGCTCTGGTCAAGAGTTTAGATCCGAAAGTGACGTTTTAGTCATTTTAGACATTAATCTGTACCCTGAATTACAAACTGAAGGTTTGGCCAGAGAGCTAGTCAACAGAATCCAAAGATTGAGAAAGAAGTGCGGATTAGAACAAACAGACGAAGTTGAAGTTCAGTACGAAATTGTTAAGGATGATATTCACTTAGCTGATATCATTTCGAAACACGGAGATGTCTTGTCAAAGTGTTCAAAGAAACCAATTGTTGCATACTCTGAAACTTCTCATGAGGTTATTGGTGAGGAAGAAGCATCTATTAATGAAACTGTTTTCAAATTAAGATTATTAAGGTTATAGAGTATTCGTCACGGATATTAGTATAAATATGAAATAGCGATAAATAATTGAGTAATCAAAGATATATATATGTATTTATGTATACGCAAGCTTTAAATGAATGTTTTCAGCTACTAACTCATTTCAAATAGATAAATGATACCAAGTACTGCTTCAGTAGTTAGTGGGTTACCCGGCACTCACCAAAAAGCTCAAAATAATTTTTTCTTAATAAATGAGAATTTGATGCGTACGGTTCTGTCATAATATCGAGATACAGAAATACAAATGTCATATGGAAATAGACTTGGAGCGTTTGGTGCAACCCCTGCAACCACAAATACCTCACAGGGAACCTTACAAGACCTTCAAAATGATTTAGTTGTACCAAATATTGGTGACGATAGTGTCAGCGATTTGGCATTTTCACCACAAGCTGAATTCTTAACAATTTCAAACTGGGACAAAGGTAATAGGATCTATGAGATTACTAATTCTGGTCAAATTGAACCTCGTGCAATGTACTCTCATGAGGCTCCTGTGCTTTCAACAAGGTTTACAATGGATGGCACCAAAGTAATCTCTGGTGGTGTAGATAAACAAGTCAAACTATTTGATATGTCCACACAGCAAACACAAACCATTGGTATGCATGATGATTCTGTAAGTTATGTCCGACATGTTGCTTGTGGCCCTCAAATTACGCCATGCGTTGTCAGTGGATCATGGGATAAAACCATAAAATATTGGGACACTAGGCAACAATCGCCAATTTGTTCATTGAATATGCCTGATAAAGTTTACGCAATGGATGCATCACAAAAGCTACTAGTTGTTGGTACAGCGGATCGTAATGTTGTCATCATCAACCTTAACCAACCTGACAAGGTCTTTAAAACACAGATATCACCACTAAAGCTTCAAACAAGATCAATTGGCTGTTACCCAGGTGGCGAGGGTTTTGCCATCGGCTCAATTGAAGGTAGATGCGGTATACAATATATTGATGATATGCAGCAAAAAAATCTGGGATTTGCATTCAAATGTCAAAGAGAAACTAAACCAAACAAGGAAACTAATATTTATGCATTAAACTCTATTGTCTTTCATCCTGTACACGGAACATTTGCGACTGCTGGTTCTGATGGATCATTTTCTGTTTGGGACAAAGATTCTAGGCATAGAATCAAGGCTTTTCCTCAATTGGGCGCAACTATTCCTGTAGTAAATTTCAACAAATCTGGTTCTTTGTTTGCCTACGCTTTAAGTTATGACTGGAGTAAAGGCTATGACTATAATACTCCGCAATATACTAATTCAGTAAGGATCCACGTTTGTAAGGATGAAGAAGTTAAACCAAAACCAAAACGTAAGTGATTTAACTTAGACCAAGCTTAAATTATACTTTACATGATTTTATAGTTTTATAGAAATACTTCTTAGAAACTGTGAGATATTAATAAAATAATGAATTAACACAAACCAGGAGGACCGGAGAAAAGCAGAGATAATCACTACGGATTTTAATGTTACACAATGTATTTTTTCTTTAGATATATCCTAATACATAAAGTGTCCTTTTTTATTCTATTTTTTTCCAAAAATTGTTCCTTAACAATATTAATAATCAAACAATAATAATATTCTTTATTAAATGTCCAAATTTCAATTAAGATTGGTTCCTTCAACTGAATCACCCCATGAAAATTCACTTAACCCATTTTCATTCCCATTATACAAGCCAAAGTCAAAAAAGTTATCACTAGATGCAAAATCACCAATTCCTGAATCAACTAATAAGTCATTATCAGCATCACCAACTCCATTCAAAAAATTCAACTGTGAGGCAGATTGGACTAATAATGTTTCCGGTTTAGTATTTGAAACACTTTTTGGTGTATCCTCCTCTTTAACTTCATTTTCTTTCTTCTTCTTATTTGTGTCACTGTTTGCTTCTGCCATAGCTAAACTATTCGTATTATTATTTGCATCACTATTGGAACTTGTTGTTTTCTTTTTCTCATCAGGATCTTTATTATCTTCGGTACTGCTTTCTATAACACTCTGTAAACCATATGATTCCTCTTCTTTGATATTTGCTGGTGTTGTATTACTAGATGCTCCATTACCACGCTTACGCGGTCTTTTATTTGCACCTCTAGCCGGAGTTCCTTGTGTTATGGTACTTGGAGTATTTGGAGTATTTGGTGTGACAGGAATTGAAGATGAATTTTTTCTAATACGTCGACTGGCTGTCTTTTTCTTATTGTTTGGGACGTTATTGCTAGATTGAATATTAGGTGAATCAGATCCAGTAATCGTTGATGGTGATTGTCTTAGTTGGTCTAGCATATTTGAGAATTCTGCAAAGTGAGATCCAGTACTGTTTCCGCCATTTTGCTGCACAGGAGTTTGCTGCTGCTGTTGCTGGGGAACTGGTTGGACTTGTGATGTTTGTTGCTGTTGAGCTTGCTGCTGCGCTTGTTGAAAACGGCGAACATTATTGTTTTCTTCATAGTCTCTCATATTAGTAGGAGTCATTCCAACATTAGCTGTAGCAGGAACTGATAATGTGTGTGGACTAGTACTAATAGGATCAATTCCATTTCCAGCAGTACCAGCACTAATACTAACTCTTTGTCTCTTTACATGATGTTGACCATTGCCATTGGTTTGAGAAGGTATCATATTACTACCGATAACTTGCTGTTGCCGCTGCTGCTGCTGTAACGGAACGCCTTGTTGAGGGTGTTGTTGTGACTGTTGCTGTTGTTGCTGCTGAGCTTGTTGCTGTTGTTGCTGCTGTTGTTGTTGTTGTTGAGCTTGCTGCTGCTGTTGTTGATGGTGTTGCTGTTGCTGTAATTGGATTATTCTCATTTGCTGTTGTTGTGCAGCTTGTGCAGTGGCTGCATTCATGGGGCGCCTTTGTTGAACTACTTGAGGCATCATTTGCACTGGTATCTGTTGATCATTGTTAAGTTGTTGCATACGCATTTGCATATGTGGGTTCGCATTTTCCATACCTGGACCATTAACAACCATTTGTTGTTGAATGCCATTTTGATTTGGTCCTCGCATAATCCCATTACTATTGACACCATTTCCTGGAGTTGCCATCACCATTTGATTAGGCTGCAGCTGCTGGTTGGCCATTTGATAAACTCTCTGTGCCTGCGGTTGCATTTGATTCGAAAGTTGACTCATTCTTTGTTGCGGTGTCATACCAGGTCTCTGCTGTTGAGGCTGTTGCATTTGGGGAGTGTGAGCAGGTACTTGTTGAGATGTTGGAACCTGCTGTATGTGTCCCTGAGGTTGAACTTGTGGATTGTGTCCGGCAGCAACTTGCTGAGGAGTTGGAATTTGCTGCTGTTGCTGTTGGGGTTGAGGTCTGAGATTGCTCAATGGAGTTGGAGGTTGCTGCTGTTGTGGAGTCGGAATTTGTTGCGGCTGACCTTGCTGTTGCTGTTGTTGTGGTTGTTGTTGTCTTCTTGGAACATTTTTCATATTTTGCTGGTTCATATTCATTCCCATAACAATTCCCGGCTGCTGCTGTTGTAATTGTTGCTGCGGTTGTTGCTGCGGTTGCTGTTGCTGTTGTTGAAGTTGTTGCGATCGCATTCTTTGCTGCTGTAACTGTTGTTGCTGCTGTACTTGTTGCAGAAGTTGTTGCTGCTGAGACTGAGGTTGTTGCTGCTGTTGCTGTTGCTGTTGTTGCTGCTGTTGCTGTTGCTGTTGTTGCTGCTGTTGCTGTTGCCCATTCATGTTCCTACTGGAGATATTGTTGCTGGATGCACCAGGTAACCTCCAGTTATTGGCGGCCACATCAGTAGCAGAGGCTGGCTGAGAGGGACTACCCTGCATAACAACATGCTGTGGTAGCTGCACATATTGCGGAGTTGGAGCATGAGACGAGTGTGCTTGGTTGTTGCCCTTGGTATTATTGCTAGTATTATTTGAATTGTTATTGTTATTGTTATTGCCACTGACGTGGGTATTAGTGCCATTGGAAGTCACATTTAGCTGTTGGTTGAGAGCCTGCTCTTGTCGCTGTTTCAAGTTGATGTACTGATAATACTGTGACGCACTAGCGGTCCCTCCTCGCTGCGTCCTTGCATTGAATATGTCCCAAAAGATCTGCCACCACTCATAAATGAACCCATGTGGGGCGTCCATTGTCATCTTGCACTTCGGTAGCTGCGACTCTAGGTCCATCTCCGGAAATGAGCTGCTTGATATCTTTTCGTCGTTCTTCATCAATGGGACTTGTGCCTCTTTGAAAAAGGCCATTGCAGTGGACTTAAACCCTGATTTTAGCAGAAAGTCATATATGTATGCGTTGAGCAACTCCTTCGAGTTGGACGCCGCACTGTCCAACACTAACGCTGGAGTTTCCATACTATCGTCCATTATTTTCAAAATACCAATGTTCTATCTCAGTTTGTTGTATGTCTACGTCTGCAATTTACCCCTTATTGTGCTAGTTCTTTTCGTTTGAATTCCTTACCCAAATCTTTAATAACGTGTCTAGTGTCCACTTTTGTTTTACAACTGTGGTATTGCTGCTATATAAACTCAGTTATACTTCTAATATCACCACCTTGTTTTGCTTGTTTCTGGATATTCCAAAAAATTTACTATGTGAGAATTATAGGGGGCAACAAGGGGAGAAACTACAAAAACTTTCGCTGAGCACGCTTCTCACACTGTCATTTTTGGACTAGTGCCAATTGCGACTTCTGCCGAGTTTTCCCGAAAAGTCCATTGCAAGTGCTCATGACAAGCAAGAGAGCTAGCACGAACACTAAAATGGCACTGGAGAGAGCTGTGGATGGATACTTACACCAGGCATACTCATGAAGAAAAGTAAGCGGCAGCACAATATACCAAGAGAAGCCGCTGATGTGAAAGAAAAAAGGCAGAGTCCAATGGTACCAGGTCAAAAATTGGTAATGTAGACTTCTGGCAAACAAAATGCCAATGAGATTGCAGGTAAAAAGAACGTAAGTAGCATATACCTCAGCCGTTTCGCTTAGGATTATGTTTTCAGGGCTCAAAGTGTCCGAGAAGGGTTTTTTGAGCCCGTCATTAACGACGAACTGGAGAACGTCCTTGTGCATCATCTGTGGTGCGAGGTATCTTTTGGCAATGAACCAGGATAGTACCAGAATTTGACAGCACAGCAAAGCCAAATGGAAAGAGCGAGACACAAAGATCGTTTCTGGCACAAACTTCCAGTTCACAGTCCACTTGTAGGTGAATACTCTACTAAAGTCGAAAGCTCTGCTGAGGAAATGCATGCGATTCTCGTGGCCACTGAAAAGGAAGGGCCAGTTGACAAGCACAGATACCCCAACAAGATGTGCAAGAACAAGGAGTAGCTTGAAGGCGTTTTCGCTGCAGAGTAAATAGAGTATGATGGCATAGCCAGGGAAAAGGAGCAAAGCATTCATTTTAACCGACAACGCCAACGCGTAAAATGTGACTGAGATAAGCACACCCGTGTAGGACAACATAGAGTACGCACCGGAAGAAAGCAACTGATCTGTATCTTGTTCACCGACTTTCCTAGCATTTCTTTTGAACCTGATCGCTAGTAATATCAAAACCCACGAAATGCTTTCAAATAAAGTGACAAAGCAGTCATTGAACAGTCTCAGCACATAAATAGACTGGAGTCTCTTACTGGCAATCAAAAGCGCCAACAAATAAGGCGCAAACCCCTTCAGCTGCAAAGCACCCTTCGGGGTTTTCTCTTTACTGTTTGCCTTTTCTTCTTGCAGCACTTCATCATCAATGAATTTAAATCCTGACCCCTTTGATAGTATTCTCGCATGCAAAAGCCAGTATCCAGTAACTAAAAATGCCAATGTCAGCAAAAAAACCCACCTGAAAACATGCTGAACAGGTAAAATGTTCTGCATGCCGTTTATCAAAACATTATTGCTTCCGCTTTCTAACTTGCTTTCAATAATTTCACTGACCAGTTTGTTAGGCTTATTGGCTTCCTGTCCTAAAATTTTAGAGCCTGCTAGTGCTTGCATGATGCTTGGCTTTGATTTCCCTGCTGTATGGCTTTCTTCTCCACTAAGCCATTGCATTGCTGTATAGAGCCAGATATGACCACCGGGGTAAACTAATGGCCCCGTATCACCTTCAATGTTATAGTAATCTCTCTCACCTTTCCAGAATAAGCTAACTTGTTGCATGTACGTTGAATAATCAATTTCGGTGTATGATATGTTATTGATTATGTACTTCATAACCAAGGACTCAAATATGAATAACGGAATCGGTATGATCCCAAAACTCAAGGGTGACAATGCCAATTTCAAAGGTATTTGTAGAATATCAATCATCACATTCCTGAGTGTTAGTTCAGGTAATTTAGCTGCTTTTAGCTTTTCATCTTTTACAATAACGGCACCATCATTACTTTTTGAAGCCGTCACCCTTCTTCTTAATTTCTCATTATCATGACCCTCACTGTTGGCACTGGCCATGGCAAGTCAAGATCACTGAGGAAGGTGAACATTTGTTTGTTCACACCTCTCTCGCGTTATTTATGCTCATGAAATATACTGCATGATATTCTACCCCTAAATAATATAAAAAATAATTGAACTAAAATTGAACGATATTGAAAGTGAAAATTATATAAAGAAAGAACTAAAAACTAGAATAGCCACCGAGTTGAGTAATATTGTCTTTATTCTTTAAACGGGGATATCTTAATGATCAAAAAGTCATATCATATAGGTAATATTGATAATGTTGAGTAATGTAAACGTGGTCAAATAGTATCCGACTCAGCTTTGACTTCATCACTTAATAAATCTTCTTCTTTGCTGCCAATTCTTCTTGCTATTTCCAAGTCTTTTTCCATATCCGTTTCTCTATGCTCCAGCATGGCTATATTCAAAAGTTTTCTAACAATATCGACATCACCAGGGAAGAAGGTTACACTGATAACATCATAAAGGAATCTTGGCAGCATTGCTAGTAAAAGAACAAGAAAGACAGCTGCCCAGAAAGAAGCACTTCTGAAAACATTGACACCTGTATAATAGTAATTGAACGAGAATAAATTGGATGAGTAAGCTGGAATCCAAATCACAGTGAGTGCAAGAGAAAGCGTAAAAAGTCCTATACTTAATGTGTCCCACCTTCTTTGTCTCAGCAAGACATAGGTATTACACGAAAAAATCGATGCCACCGCAGAAAAGTTACCAAATGAAAATCTATCATTGATTGCCAATCCATTTTGAGTAGCAAAATTTCCATTATGAAAAATTAACCAGGGCCAAAAAAAAGATAGAACAGACTGGTACAGACCATCAATCATGTATAAAATAAATTTCAAAGTTTCACGATTTTTTCCCATGATACCTGCTCGATATAATTGTGGGATTTCCATTGACACATAATCAGGCACATCTTGATCCAAGCACCCAATAGTCACAACTGGCAGGGAAGTAAAGAATAAGTTGAAAAGCATCAACAAAGAAAATTCATAAAGATAGGTACCATCAAAATTGGTAAAAATACCATACCAGAACAATGGCATGACAAAAACAACGTTCTTGTAGAAAAAGCATGGAATCATTTCTGATAACCTCATAAAAGACCAACGTCCATGAACTAGTAATAACCTTCTCAGATATCTGAATTGGCCAATGGCGTAATCGGATGACATAGCAGCCTGTCTACCTTCTTCACCTGCAATACCAATACCGACATTTGCAGCTTGAATCATGGAAACATCATTTGCACCGTCACCAATAGCTAATGTAATGACGTCGATTGTATCTTTAACTAGTAAAACCACTTCTGCCTTTTGTGCAGGTGATACACGGCAACATAAAACTGAACAGCAACATTTACAAAGGAGAAGAAACTTCAACCTGATTTCATTTGGGGTTGATTCATCAAATAAAGTAGTCAAAGTTTTGCCGTCAATAACCAATGCGTTGGTGTCTTTAGGAATTGAGTGATCAGTTTTTACCCATTTTATATTTTTTGGATCATTGCCATCTAAGTTAAACTTATTTTTCAAAATTTCGTCTAAGTTTTCATTCAAAGCGGTATAATCTTCAATTTTCTCCAAAATAGTTAGATCCATTGAGTTATCTAACATGGAACACGAAAAACCAATACTTATTGCAGTTTCCACTTTATCACCCGTAAGCATCCAAAATTTAACACCTGCTTTTCTAATTGATTCAATGGTGTCTGGGACACCATCTTGAAGTTTATCTTCAATAGCAGTGGCACCAATTAGCTGGAAACCTTGCTCAAAAGAATCAGAAAGTTCGTTCATTTTGTCTTCTCTATTTTCATCTAGTAACGAAGAAGCTTCCATGTAATGTTTGTGCCAATCTTGAAATTCGGATTCTGACACACTTCTCTGAGCAACACAAAGTGTACGTAATCCTTCTTTAGAAAATTCTGTCAATGCATCTTCAATAGGTTTAGAATGATCACCAGCAATGCACCTATCCAAAATGATATTGTCAGCACCTTTCGTCAACATGACAATTTCATCATTTGGATTTCTAACGACAATAGACATTCTTTTTCTAGTCGAATCGAAAGGAATTGTACATAAGACTTTGAATTTCAAGTTTTCCTTGACTACTGCATCAAATATATTATATTCATCTCCATCTTTACCAAGGAAAACAAGACCCATATCACGCGCTGTTGAGACAAGCGCAATTTCGTCTGGTGACTCAGCACTATACTGAAAATTATTGGCATCATCTTGTTCTGGCACATTATTGTTTCCTATAAAGTCACGCTCAATGATTGCGGTATGGCAAAGAGAAAGAGCCAACATGAAATCATGATTTTCTAAGCCTTGACCATTGGCATTTCCACCGAATAATGTTTTGAAGTCGTCAATGAATTCAGATGAAACAAAATGTAAATTTCCAGATTTGTAATATGGGTTTGTATCACTTAAAAAGCTGTCCATTTTTTCTTGGCTGTTTTTTTGCATTTTAATCATTTCTATTTTCTTTGACTCAACATCAACTTGTCCGTTTCTCCGATCAGCACCTTCCTCGGCTGCAGTATAGGATAAACCATAAATTTTATTTCCTATCACACATTTTCTGAATTCCATAACGTTTTGAGTTAAAGTACCAGTTTTATCACTAAAAACATATTCAATTTGACCAAGATCATCTGAAATACCCCAAGACTTTGGTACGCAAGGGTAGTCCAACTTTTCGTAATACATTTCAATGTCAGAATAAATGAAGAATGCTTGGAAAGTTTTGATGATTTCAATGGTGATGTAAAGTGAAATTGGCACAAGGGTCTGATACATGATAAGGTTAACAAAAAAAGATAACACACCATTTGCTGCTGGGGTTGGAGCATAAGGTTTGATATCAAAGTAAAACCTAGAACCACCACTACTTTCACGATAAAATAATCCACAAACTAGACCAGAAACAAAACATAGGATAAAAAGGAGAACAAAGTTGATGATGACAAACTTGTTCAAATCATTTGATAATTTTGATTTTTTTGTTGGAGTCACACCAGAGTTCATAATAATTTTGGTGTCATCACCAGTGGCAATTACAATTGCAAGCACATACTTGGTATTTCTCAACACCGAACCTCGTAGCAAAACGTTATCAATTGTAATTGGTTCACTCATGTCAGTACCAACTGTGTCGTTTTCCGAAGAAAAACCCTTGAATTTGATGACACCTCTAAAAGAATACAATTCCTTGGAAGGTGGTTCTGCACCAATGGAAAAAGCAGAACGTTCAATGTCAGCAATGGTACGAATACATTGACTGCATTTCAGTGATTTTTTTGGCTTTAAGTTAGTTTCACCATCTAAGTTTTTTGTCTCGATATAGCAAATATTGTCTTCACTGCTTGCTGATAGGATAACGACATCCGAAGGGATCTCTTCGTTTTTATTGATTTTTAAGATGTCACCAACATTGACGCTTTTCCACTCAGATTTCTTGAAGTTCAAACCGTAGGACAATTGCATATTCGGATCACAAACAGAATTCTCCTGAAACTCAGACAACTTTTTGTGAACGTGGCTATTTGTTGACTTCCTTCTCCTATGGATGCTCAAGCTTGTTCTTATGGTAGATGTTTTTGACAAGTTATTTTCAGGGCTTAGGAAAGAGTCAATGTCATTTGAAGACTCGATTTCGTCCACGGCGGCGTTTTGCTTCCTCTTCCTTCGTGCAACCAAAAATGCTAGCATGGCCTTAGTGAGTTTGGAACAGGACTTCTTAAAACGTCTCCAGTAGCCCACGTTATCAACGACAACATTGGGATTCTCCACACCGATCAGCTTATGCACCTTAGAGCTGTTCAGCTCATAATCGGAAATGGCACGCCGTGAATCCTCAAACGCGTCCTTGATGGCAGTCAAGATCACAATCACAATAAGAGGCACTGCCTGCATTCCTGGATTCTGAACACCAAAGATCTGGAACGCACTCAAAATGATAATGAACAAGAAATACGAATTGGCAATGTTAGTGAACTGAAAGATGATATTAAGCGGCAAGAAGTTCAGCGGCGTGTACTTGGTTGTCCTGATTTTATTCCTTGGATACATTGTTAGTGGCATATTGGTTTTAGGATCTAGCAGCTCATTTGGCAGTGGCAGGTTAAAAAAGATTTCTCTAGACTCTGTGCTGGGGCCCACCTTGCCTCTGTTCTGGATCCATAGTTTCATGCGGTCAAAAAACCGCTCAAACATGTCTCAATTAATGCTCTAATTTAGTAAAGATGCTGATGTCTTGATAATAAATATGTTAAATTTACAAATGCATCACTGTAAACAACAAAAATTCAATATTTTATTTCCGAAAAAATAAAATAACAAAGAAAAGATGAAAAGAATGCTTACGTAAGCATTGCTTACGTAAGCAAACACATTACGTAATCACAGTGATTACGTAATATTTTAGCACAGCCTTAAAACGAACCACCAAAGAAAATGGACGTTGAAGAAAAAATACTCTAAGTGAAAAATTCATCGATCCATTCTCCATTCCTTTTCCTTCGTATTAAAGTTTAGAAACTTAACAGCAAAGAAATAATGTCAGTTGAAGAAATCCCACAAGGTGCACCAGTCCAAGTCATTTCCAAGAACGAAAAGAAGGCCAAGGATGCTCTCATCAAGCTTGGTTTAGTTCAAATTAAGGACATCTCCAGAGTCACCTTCAGAAAGAAGGACAACTCCATCATTGCCATTGAAACTCCAGAAGTTTACAAGACCCCAGGTGGTGCTTACATTGTCTTTGGTGAAGCTAAGGTTGAAGACTTGACCCAAAGATACCAAGAAGCTATGGCCGCTCAACAAGCCGCTCAACAAGCTTCCTCCCTTGTCAACAAGGAAGGTGCTCCATCTGACTTGGCCTCCTCTATCCAAGATGACCTCGCTAAGGCTTCTTTAGAAGACAAGAGCGGTGCTGACGAAACCGAAGAAGACGGTGAAGTCGACGCTACTGGTTTGGAAGAATCCGACATTGCTGTCATTGTCGAACAATCAAATGTTTCCAGAGCAAAGGCTGTCAAGGCATTGAGAGAAAACAACGGTGATGTTGTCAACGCCATCATGTCCTTGGCTTGATTGTTTACTACTTGTATCGAGTTTATTTATATATGTTTAATATGTAATGATTTATCCATCAACGTTTTCATTATTTGTAAGACACCGATGAGCTGCACGCATGTCACTAATTAGGCGTGGTCTCAGGGGTGCTGGAGCGTTCTGTCTCAGTGTCTACTTCCTTCGCAAGCTCCTCTCGCTTCTCCTCTTGTCCATGAACCTTGCCACATCTAGGACAGATGTATTTCACTTTGAATGGCAGTTCTCCGGGAGGCGCCAATCCATTATGCTGTCCACATTGGTCACAAATTAAAGCATACCTCTGGTCAGGGCTCAATTCATCGTCGCCCAATATGGAATTGATCAACATCTGATAATACCCTGTACCTTTGCCTTCGTTCCTTTTCAAATCTTCCATGATCAACGCCTTGGCATCCTTTTTAGAATCAGCCTCCGCCAACATAGCCTTGTACTTCTCCTTCTTCTGTCTAATCTCTTCGATTTCCTTTTCCATGCCTGCAATGTCTTCGCCATCACCAAACCTCACTAAAAGATCTTTGGTCTTATCAAAGTTGGTCTTTTCTTTCAATTGTAGCAAAAGATCTGCATGTTGCTGTTTCAAGTGCTCTAAAGTTTTGATCTTACGCTCAAGTAAAAAGGTATAGCCCTTTAAAACTGCTACGTATACTGCAATCAGTAATACAAACAATCCAACCAGTGAACCAACAATCTTAGGCCTTAAAAGGGCATGTATCAGTCCCTCACTTAAACCTATATCCAAAGTAGCATATATATAACTGAAGTACACCAGATAAACCCCAATTAAGTATAATGGTAAATGGAATGCATAATACCCTTTAGAAAGTTGCAACTGTTTCGTTGTACGTTCATTATGTGTAATTTTTGTTGATATCCCCTGTAAAGTTTTTTCAAACGTCAATGGATCAAATTTCTTGGACTTAAAGAAGAACATATCTCTTTTCTTCTAATGTCTTTATTATAATCAATGTTTCCAAAAACAATAGTTTTATATCTATAAAGCGGATCACTTCTTAACTTTACTGTATCAAAAAAACATTTTTTTTTACTCATGAATTCTGTCTGATCTTTATTTTTCTTTCATTTCAATGAGTTAAAACTATACATTACACATTATTGGCAGCCTAATCTAATCTTTACTCATAAACTTTTTTTGAGCATCTTCCAAATTCTTCAATTGAATACGCAAGTTTTTCAGCACATGATCTTTCTCATTATCAACACTATGCTTTTCATCAACACTCAAATCAACCTTTGTCCATAAGTA
Organism: Saturnispora gosingensis; assembly: GCA_030570395.1. Lineage (NCBI taxonomy): Eukaryota > Fungi > Ascomycota > Pichiomycetes > Pichiales > Pichiaceae > Saturnispora > Saturnispora gosingensis. Next base: position 463,827 of record JAJLVU010000009.1, read on the forward strand.
CTGATTGACTATCTCAATACCATTTCTCAACTTATCCATCCATTGAGCTTTGAAGTCCTTCATAACTTTGATAATCTCACTTTGTGCTCTAAACGAACCTAAGACTATTGCAAATAACGTTATTGAACATCCAGTATTTAAAGTAATGACATCCTCGATAAACCCTATACTTGTGACAGTAGCTGATATCAATGGCGGTAATGTTAAATTTTGAATTAGAATATTATTTAGCTTGCTCTGTAGCTTTGGCAGCATTTCATGCGCCAGATTGTTGTTTATGTTCTCTTCAACCCTTTCAATTGAAGATAACTCGAAAGCTGCTTCTGCATCATCTGCTTTGATCGGAACAACTGCATCAATCTTACCTTCTAAATACTTACCAGAAGTCCATGAATCTCTTAAAGAACCATGACCTTGAATGACTCTTCCAAACAACAAGCCTTTTTTAATGTCATTTTTTCCTTGAAGAATCGCATTGGATAAAACTGATGTTAAATCACCGGAGTTGATAATTAATTGAGATAATTTACAATAATGGTTTAAAAGAACTTGTTCTAAAAATGGCTCAATGTTTGATTGGAGGTCTAAATGTGCTTTTTGAGACCATCTTTTAACATCTGATTCAAGTTTCTTTTTCAATTCATTGTTCTGGGATTCAATTACCTTCTGCTGAACAATTGAACTATTTCTCTCAATTAAGGCAACATCTCTTATTAAAGATCTGATTATCTCAATTTGAACATTGTACCCACTGGTCATTATGGTCAATCCATATAGTAGTGCATACAAATTGGACTCCTTATATAAACGTAAAAATTCAGATACATTCTTCACATTCATTGATAACAGATCATTAGCCTCTCTTATTTGTTCAAGATTTACTATTGAATCCTTTGCTAAGTCATCATTTTGAATATTTCCCAACTTTAATTCCTTATACGAAACCTCATTAGGCTTGTCAACAACAAGTGTATATAGAGAGTCATTTAAAAGTTTAAAATTTGTTGCATCATCTGTAACGTACACCCATATTTGGATGTCATTAGAAGCTATTGGAGTTTCTCCATTTTTAATGTTTGACACTGAAATTTCTTCAGCACCTTCAACCTCCACTAAAGGTGAAAAGTTCAAATCATTGACCTCAATCAATGATATATCATTAAAACATCCTTTATCTTTTAAAGCTCTAAGATACTCTGAAGAACCATCACCTACTTTAGCATCAAAAAGCACTCTTGTCTCATGATTCAAAAATGGGGATTTCAAACCGAAAATTCCATCACCAAGATACTCATTGGTACCATTACTAGCAGTAGTTATGATTTTGAGGTTTTTGTTAGGGTTTTTCTTTCTGAACTTTTCGATTAATGGAACTGGAGGGGTACTTGAAAAGGGGTCAGAAATTAGTGAGTCTGTTAGAAGGCCTTTCTGAACTCTGCCTGTATGAACTATCCCTAATGTTATTTGTTGAGGTGTAAACACTCCTTTTCCCAGATCATCGAATATCAATGGCTTCAAACTGCAAAGTCGTGATTTGATTTGTTCATTTTCCCCGTAATACTTATCAACTTTGTTCAAAAGAAAAGGTAAGTTATCGGGGAGAGCAGGATTTGTGGTTGATACCCACCTTTTCATTGAAGTTATTTTCACTCTTTGAACCGCCTTTGAAAGCATTGTAGTTCAATATATCACTTTTTCTTTACAGCAAACTGCTATCAAATCAATATATATTTTTTTCATTTTTCTCCTAACATGCAAGTTTCAATATATTTCACAACAAATTCTTTTTAATGCAAGGCAATGTTATCATTTGTCATCAAAAGAAGATTCACTAGTGCTTGCGTGGCTAGAGAACATGCTAACCCATTGGGGTTACCAAAATTCAAAGCTCCAAATACCAAATTACCAGTGAGGCATTCTTTGCCAAATGTGAAAAAGATTCTATTAGTTTCCTCTTGCAAAGGTGGTGTCGGTAAATCAACGGTGTCTGCAAATTTAGCAATTGCCTTAAGAAATGAGAATTTAAATGTTGGTCTTTTGGATGCAGATATTTTTGGTCCGTCAGTGCCCAAATTGATGAATCTTAAAGGAGAACCAAGGATATCAAATGAAGGTAAGCTAATACCTCTAAAAAGTTATGGTGTCGAAACAATGTCAATGGGCTATTTAATACCTAGCGATGATAATCCTATTGTTTGGAGGGGTCTCATATTGCAAAAGGCCCTTCAGCAGCTAATATTCGATGTACAATGGAATAATCTTGATGTATTAGTCATTGATCTACCGCCAGGTACGGGTGATGTGCAACTAACGTTGAGTCAGTTATTAAAAATCGATGGAGCAGTTATAGTATCTACAAGTCAGGATTTGGCTTTGATTGACGTCAAAAAGGGAATTTCAATGTTCAATAAAGTCAAGATTCCTATCTTAGGACTCATTGAAAACATGTCTGTATTTATATGTCCCAATTGCAACCATGAAGAGCACTTGTTTGGACAAGAAGGTGTGCTTCAAGAGGCTAAGAATCTTGGAATAGAATATTTGACGTCAATACCTCTAAACAAAGAAATTTGTAGTCACAGTGATATAGGTAGACCGATTGCACTACAAAGAGAGTTAGCTTTAGCCAAACCATATTACAAAATCGCTTCAAACTTAAAGCAAAAACTAATGCTCTAAAAACGTTAACTAAGGAACTGAATGTGATTTATTGGGGCAAAACATTGTTGCCCTCTTGTATATATGAAAATCAGCAAAATGAAATATACTATTCATGAAGTCCCACCATTCTTTTTCTCATCATTAACAATCTATATTTGCTTTTGGTACGTTTCTGTAGAGTATCTAATTCACTAAACAACAAATACATAGGAAAGAGAGACAAAAATATCCACAAACACAACATACAAACTCTTACTATTTTATTAACAAAAACCAAGACGCTATATTCGAAAGAAAACTTATTGCATGATTCAACTCTTAAACTTATTATATATCATTAGTTTAGCTGTTTGTGCCCTGGCCAAGTCTGGTATGGTTGCAGACTCTAGAATTTATAGAATCAAAAACCTTCCTGTTCAGGAACAGTTAAGCACTACTATGAATGGAATTTACTACAATATTTTAGGGAATACGGGCTTTATTCCTGCAGTTACTGCTTTTGAAGTGTGGGAAGATCCTAGGGGTAATCTTATTCTTATTCCGTTTGAGCAGGGAAAAGCTGATTACTCGTTTGAATCTGAATGTTTAGGTGTTGGTTATCAGCTTATCACTGCTTCAGATAATTTGATCACTAAATGGAACGTCTATGATGAATTGTTAAACGTTTTAGAAATAAGGGAGGAAAATATTCAAACAATGGGTTTTCCTCATTTATTTCAACGGATTGAAAGTTATGAACATGATGAGTTATTTGAAACTTGGAGAGATGAAGGACAGCAAGATCATGATTCAATGAAGTTTAATGGTGATGAGTTCATTTTTGTTAGTACTGATAATGAAAAGAAGGACACTTCTATCGAAGAGGCTGCAGTTTATGAAACAAAATATCAATATGTTACAATCTTAACAACCACTACCATAACAGAAACGTTGAATAATAACAAACCTGTTAAAACATATGATAGACTTACAGAAACAGTCAATTATAACAGTAATGACTCTGGGATTCACACAAGCACTAAAAGTAAAGCAAATTACTCTCTACACTCAAGCTACTATAGTAAAGGATATTCAGGTTTGAACCCAGTTCCATCATCGACTTCTATCAAACCGACAAGTACTTTTTATTATGATACCTCTATAACCAGTGGTCTAGTTAGCGCCATGCCAGTCTCTTCATCAAGAAACATGAGCGGCCTTCTCAGTTTCAAAGGAACAGGTATTACTACTTTCAGTGGGAAGTATGATCATGCTACAAGTTCAATGACTGGTCTGCAATCAGCCAAATTGACCTCTATGAGAAACAGCCTCAAAGGCGCTTTGGCTAGCTCGAGTGTTACAATTCTGACAGTATCTAATAGTAGTATGATGCAAAACAACGGTCATGGTGATTACAGATACGAAGTGTTGAACTCCACATGTGGGATCCTTTGTCTTCTGATTAGTATGATTATTTTCATCTGAACAGTATATAATTAAATAGGATGTTAGCTTTAAATAGAGTTGGACTAAAGTAGAAAAAGCGTTTTCAAATTTGTGTTTATTCCTGTAAAGCATTTAAACGCTCTCTCATGTTCAATAATAATTGGTCGTCGTCATCGCTTTCTTCAATACTATTGACAGTGTTTGCTGGTTCTTGTGCTTCAGGAATATTTTTTGTTGGAGATTTGACGGATTCTAGTTTGCTGTCTAATTTACCGCTGCCAACGATCTCATTGATAACTTCATTAATGTCCTCAGACTCTGAATTGAATTCTTCTTCTTCAGATAAGGTGCCTGTATCAAGTATATCGAACACCATCTCATCGATAACTCCAGACTTCGTAAGTTCTCTGCTTAAATCTTGCACTATTTTACTCATTTGAGGTAATTTCACAAGACTATTCAAGTCCAACATAATAGAGGTGGATTTCTGCATTGATCCGTTGATTTTAATCAGTTGCTGCTGTTCATTTAACTTGAACTCGATAGAATCTAATGTTGCCTTGGATGCGCTCAATCTTGATATTCCCTTCCTTATGTTGACCAGCTCCTTTGCGTATATCTTAACCGCGTTTTTATCGTTTTTATTTGCACTTGTCTTTATCAAAGTGACAGTCTTCTTTTGTGTATTATTCATTTCGTTCATCTGTCTCTCCAGAGATCTCTTGTTTCTTCGAAGCGTTTGAATGCATGCACGGTACTTTTCCTGTGGTGTGGGACCATATATGGCCTTCTTTATGTAGTCCATGTTTGTTTTTTGTTTTCAATGCTCTACTTCTATCAAAATATATGATATATAAACGTGTTCAACGTATATTTATAAATATGAATATATTTTTGATTCTTAAGATAAAATCTTCATCTTGTTTATCTATCTACAAAACATAAAATTTCCCAGCGCCTTGACACGTGACTAAACCACAACTTTTATCCTGTCGCGTTCAAGTAAGACAAACTGTCACGACACCAGTTGATGTCGTTGGTGTACGGCTGTAATTTTGTTGATTTTCTTCTATTGTTTGTACGAATGCCTACAACACACCGTGGCATGTCCTAACAGAGAGTTTTAAAGCTTTAAGAGGTAAAAAGAAGAGTAAAAAAATTATTAGCTAGATATACATTATAATATGATTATGTAATAAACGTGGAAGAAGGGATCTGATAACTGGAGAATGGAAACGAAACTAAGAAAATGAAAACAGAAAAAACCAAATTCCAACAATAGTGTGAACCCTTTCACATGTCGTAAAATAAATATTCTTTCAAACAATGCACAAAAAAATACATGAAAGTGTAGATTTTTGTGAAGATAGTTGAAAATATTAGAAAAAATAGTGGTAATAAGAAAACGTGTAAAAGTATTATGTGATTTGTCTAGAGGTATATATACGTATAACATGGGCAACATTATGAAACTAGGGAACTGATACTCATCTTTTCTTTCTCTATAATTTCAGCTTCATCGGAATTTTCTTCAAAGTTATTCTTACTAGAGTTGGCATCTGTGTCTAGGTTGATTTTTGGCTTGGTATTGCTGGTCTCAAAGGAAAACTCCTTCTTAAATATATCCTTCCTTAATTCTTGATTGGCACTGGAATTAACGTCGGAGTTTATCTGCGGTATTGCAGATGGAGGTTTCAAGCCAAAATTGATCCCCGAAATCGAACTGTGCCTAGTTTTATTTAATCCCTCACCGGCACCATTTGAGATGGAGTACTGGTTTAAGCTGGTAATGCTTAGTCTTGAGCCAGTGTTGCCAACTGACAATGGCACATAACCTAAACTGCCTCTTCGCAGTCCCGCATTTTGGTTTGCCCAAATCGAACCTCTTCTTGAACCAGTCATTGAGCCGGGATTCGAAATGGAACCAGAAAGTGATGACATGTCAACAGATCCGATACTTGATTGTCTGGAGTTGATAGATGGTAAAGACGGAACATTGTAGGGGTATTGTCTCGGTGAAACTGCAGAATTAGCAGGGATGCTGGCAGCCGAATGGCGACGTTTTGGTATAGGATCTCCTACTGCGTCTCTCACTCTTTTGGCATCCTTGCTTAGTTGCAACGGAGCAGTTGCTGGTGGTGGTAATCCCTGTTGATAACCTGCTTGTTGCATTTGTAAATGAAGTGGTACTATGGGTGGCGGTGGGGGCATCATAACATTTTGGCTATGCATTGGTGAATAATTAAACCCATATTGTGGTATTGTTGTGTTACCAATTTGTGATGTTGCTGATGGGAGCTGTTGCGATTGTTGCTGCTGTTGTTGCTGTTGTTGCTGTGAAGGTGGTGGCAATACTTGATGATACGAATTCAAATGCCCATGGTTCAAATCATAAAGCGAATGCCTACGATAGGCAGAGATACCACCGTTTTGTTGATCACTGACATGTTGCTGTTGATAAATGTTATTATTATGGCTTTTAAATTTGTCAACTTTTTCCTTATTGTTCTTAATTTTTTCTTTATTGTTATCATTATTGTTATCACTATCAGTGCTATTTTGGTCTGGATCCATCTGTGCACTATTCATATCATCACTCTTATTATACTCTTCGCTTTCTTCTGGCTCCTCATCGTCTTCCTTTTCCTTTTGATTTTTTGAAGATTTAGTGGAACCTGAAGATATTGACGCTCTCTTTCTCCTATTGGCCCCACCATTCCACCAATTTTTTATGGCGTTGTCACTACGCCCATTCAAATGTCTTGCAATTTCTGCCCATCTCTTTCCATGCTTCTCCACGAGCTCTTCTATCAAATCGCCTTCTTCCTGCGTGATCGGAGATCTATTTAACGAGGGCTTCAAATTTTGATGATAACGCTCTCGAGCCTGTTTGGCTGTTCTGGTTTCGAGTAACTGTGATATCTTCACCCAATTCAAATTCTTTTCGCCGCCAAACATTGAAACCAGTTCAAGTAAACGCTTGTCTTCAGATGGTGCCCATGGACCTCTTCTGAATTTCATAGACGAATTAACAGTTGCTGCCACCTGTTGTTGCTGCTGCTGTTGTAATGTCAGCTGATGTGCTTGTTCCTGCGCTGTTAGCTGCTGCTGATGTTCATTACTATTGTTATTGATACTTATGTTATTGTTATTGTTCACGTTTCTGTTAATTTCAACGTTACCGTTGGCATTACCGTTTAAATTTTGTTGATAGTTTTGTTGGCTTAACTGCGCGTTCACCGGTTCTTGCTGCCCCTGTTGCTGTGGTTGTGAGTGGTAGTACGGAACGTACTGAGGCTGTTGTGTGTAATAATAGTATGGATTGGGGGTCGGCATCCTTATTCAAGATACGTGATTGATAATATCCTCTGCGGATGAATGCCTGTGCTAATAATGGTTAAAAAAAGGGATATGAAAAAAATGCAAGAGCATTCTCAAAAAAAATTTGAAAATGGTAAAAATAAAATGCAAAATTAGCTCGGTAACTTGAAATGATTGCTATTGAATAAGAAGACACCAGCTCCATCAGTTATGTGCGACAGTTATATAAAAAATGTAAATAAGAGGTGCAGCTTATATCAAGGAGTGTGCAAAAGGCATATGTATACAAGAATAAAATCCAGTACATTTTACCGTACCAAATAAAAGCTACAAGAGCAACATATAAAAAACAAATAAATAAAGATCAATATATAGTATGAATAAGCCTCGATAATAATCAGTTGTTCCAAGATAATAAAGCAGTATCACCGGAACGACGACCCTTGACAGCAACACCAAATAAAACGATAAGTGCCAAAACCAAACAAATGGCACCACCAATAATCCAAGCAACACCTAAAAATGCATTCTTACCTCCAATGGCACTCTTAGTAGAGATGTAAATTTTTTTACCTCCGTTGTAACTAGTGGTTGGGAAGTGAAGTCCGATGTCAATTTGATAGATACCAGCCTCTAAGTTGTCGTTATCGTTTCTTAAGGCCAATTTGCTGAAATCAGACAATGCAGCAGGAGCCATCCAATTCTGAAACTCTTCCCATGTACTGATGTCAGGTATGTTCGTGGAGTTATAGCCGTCTGGAAATTGCTTAATCCAGTTTGGCGGTGGTACAATCTTAGACGGATCGTACTCTGTCTTCTTGAATCTGTCTTTGTTGGTGGACCAAGCAATACCAGAGTTTGACATCACATAGTCTGCACTCGTACCATTAACGGCAGATAAAGTGGAGGTAAAAGTATCATTAAATAACGAATTTGCAATCAAACCACAAGGGTAGTAAATTTTACCATCATCATCAGTTGAAAGAGGTTGACAATTTTGACCAATGGTATCCTTGATATCAGACACGCTTGCCTTTTTACCATTTAATTGATCTTCTGAAAATGAAATGACATATCTTCTGTGATTGGCATAAAAATTGGTTAACATGTAGAAGAAGTAAATTGGGGCTTTCATCGTGTTAGGTATCTGGAACTGAATTTGACATATATTTTGTTCCTCTGGATAGTCGTTCCAAACGTAGGAATCATTCGTTGCCAAACGCCATTGCGGTTTAGTTGTAACATCAGTCTTAAAATGTTTTGTGTAAAATTCGCTTGGTATCTCTGACCAATATTCCGTGGAAGCTTTTGACGAACATTGAGCATAATCAATAAACATGTCCTGAACATTTTCACTTGCCTTTAACATTGCTGCACCAATAGGTATGAAGATAATCGCTAGAACAACAAACAATGGTACAACAGTACTTGCTGTTAAAATTGGATGAAATGCTTTCAATTTTTGTTGTGTGAATGCATTTTCCTTTGGCCTCTTTGACTTAGCCTTGTTAGCTTTTGTGTCTGAGCCATTCAATAACTCGTCGTCGTCATCCTCCATCAAATCTTCTCTATCATTGGTGACTGGGTCACTATCCTTTTCGTCGTCTTTTTCCGACTCATTACCACGGCGTCTCATGGTACTAAATAGATTATTAAAACCAGACATCTTTTCTTCTTATTATCTTAATGTATCAAGTAAGGTCAGATTGGAAGTAGATAGATTGGCTCAATATTCAATCAAGTGGAATTCGGTTTATGTTGAACGGAAATTAGGCTTATTTTTTTTTAACCTAGTTTGTCAAAAAAAAATTCATTACGGAACTGTTATGATATGAAAGAAATGTTACAGACAATAAAAAGATGAAATAGTATCGCTATATATATACAGGAAGTTAACCATTATAAAGAGAGTTCCAGCAATGATGGTAATAATAAACATATAATATTAACTATTGAATTGAAATAATTTTTTCAAAATGACTTTCTTGACCGTTTTTAAGAGATTCAGCCTGTTTGAAATATGGCTCCAATGAATCGATCGAAGCAGCAACTTGATCATTTTTAGCAACGGTATTAGCGTCTTTGAGCAAAGACAAAACTGAGTAGGTGTGGTTGAAATGATCAAAGGATTTGGCTTGATCAGCAGATTCTCTTTTGAGTAGATTTGAAATGGACACCTTTGCAGCTTCCAATGTTTGAGTGTTCACCTGTTTCACATACAATTGAGCAGACAATTCGACGATATTGAGCAAGGCAGAAGAAGATTCTAGGGTCGAGATCTTTTTGAACGAGTCCACCTTCTTGTGGAACCAATCCAAATTGTACACTTCACTGTTTTCGTGTGACTTGGTTTTCAATTGCACTGCTCTGATGAGTGCAATGGCCTCAACGTTTTTTGGTGTCCATTGATAGTTGTTGAGCTGATTAAGATAGACTAAGTTTTCGCCAAACTGGCCGAGCTCGTAAGACTTATAGATGAACTCGTTGACAATCGATGGTTTCACCCATGGAATCTTGTGCTTAGCGTGGTCCTTCATTTCAATCTTGGTCAGCCCGTCAAGCGTTTGCTTAAAGTGGTTGAGCTCGTCTTTGTTATTCAGCAACGAAATGAACTTCACAGTTTTCACTCTTGATGGTATTCCTGGATATTTACGTGGTGTAAGTGGACGTCCGTGCTTGTCTGTGGCCCTTTCAGAGATCAATCTTTCAGCGTTTTTGGTTCGGTACACTAACGGTCTCAAATGCGAAGAGAGCGTGTGGTAGTACACAAACTCGTCCAAGATGGCCTTGAATGTATATGGAGTAATAGTCTTGGTACTTGCCATAGTTCTATTGATAGCACCCAAAGATCACAAACTATTATTTATATATATATTATATATTTATATATACCAATATTGAAGAAGGAAAAATTTTTGTTGCTGAAAAGGAGTGCAGTAAAAGTGCTCAGCTCTTTGAATTTCAAAAAAATGGAGAAAAACTTTTCGCGAACGTGTTACCCGGCTTTTGGCTTCACTAATTCTTCCCCCCTATTAGCAAACTCAGCTTATTCTTTTCTGTATGTTCCTTATTGACAACGAAATGTAATATAACCAATTAGACGCATTGTATATCGAATTATTTCATTGATTAAATGGCCAACATAATAGTAAGGTTTGCATTATTTTTTCGTCTTCTTTCGAAAGTGTATTTCTTCCTCTTGCTTCTGAATGGAACTAGGTCTTCCGAGGCTATAGCTGCGAGGTTGCTTTGCCATTGTTATTGCTGACATATTAGCAAACGGATTTGTAGGCTTGGAATATAATCAAGTAACTGAACCAAAAAATGTAAATAATAACACCAGCAAGTGGTACCACCCGAGCACACATGGTAGATGGAAAAAACAAAATTTTACACCCCCAAGATAAGAACCGGTACAGTTAAATTCACCCCAATAGCAGGAATTAAATATCTTTACGCTTGCATTAGTTACCAGTGGCCTTTTCCAAGCTTTCAAATTGATATCAGACATTTAACTGATATTTATTGAGCCATTTTGTTTAATACCGTGAGGCATAGGGAAAAAAAATTGGCTGAAAAAGAAAACAGACTATTTATCTAATCATTCTGTTTCTCTTCATTAACTTTATACGTATACCCATTCGTTTTTTGAATATAGCAAAGGTATTTGTTTATACTAGGAAAGCAAACATAACTATAAACTGCTGTTGAAAGTCTTATACTGTTATCGAACTCCTCTTTAAATAAATCCGAAAGTATTAATAATGCTATTTGATCCGTTAGACTTGAAGTTGATCGATGGTTCAGTGCAGCCAAAGATCGCGTTGGCAGTGAAGGAAAGTTTGGTGGACGGTATACCGGATGGTATAACGGCTATCGTTGCCCCAGTGGTGGTTTACTGGACCTATTCCATGTATTTCCATCTTCTTGACGTCAATGATCTGTTTCTCAAATACAAAATCCACCCAAGTGAGGAGCAATTAAAGATGAACAAGGTGCCTTTCCATGTGGTTCTTAGGGATGTGTTCGTCCAACACATCATTCAAACAATTTCCGGTTATCTGATCTTCCTTTATGAACCAACTGCTGTCACCGGACACGAAAACGCTTATTTGTGGCAATGGAGACAACTTTTGCCTGCCGCAGTTCCAACATGGGCTATTTACGCTGCGTACTGGTACGGTGCGTCCGCTTTCAAGCTTCTGATCGGTTTCCTCATCATCGACACTTGGCAATTTTGGCTTCACAAACTTATGCATCAAAACAAGTTCCTTTACAAGCATTTTCACTCACGCCACCATGCACTTTACGTGCCATACGCCTTTGGTGCTCTTTTTAACAACCCTGTGGAAGGCTTCTTGTTAGATACTCTCGGTACCGGGTTAGCTTCTCTGGTTTTGGGCATGAGCCCAAAAGAAGCCACTTTCTTTTACACAATTTCAACTATGAAAACCATCGATGATCATTGTGGCTACATGTTGCCTTGGCATTTCTTTCACTACATTTTCCCAAATAACACCATCTACCACGATATTCACCACCAAAGATGGGGTATTAAGTACAATTTTTCTCAACCTTACTTTACCTTCTGGGATACTTTACTTGGAAACACTTTCCACGGTTTTGATTCATATAAAACTGAAAGTAAGCAAATCACTTTAGATGAATACAAGAAATTTTTAAGTGAAAGAAAGGAAAAGGTTGTTAAAAAGGATAATTGATATTCATGATGATGACTGTTTGTTTTTCTTAACATTGAAATTAACTATTTTTAATTGGTCTTGGTTTTCTAGTTTTTTCTTTTTTTTCTTCCTCCTGTTATTTACTAATACTATACTATCTATCCATATATTTATATACGTTATTTGTATCCTTATTTGTTATCTTGTTAATTAAAGTTATAAATGTCAGTTAAACAAAGCATTTTTCTTCTCAAAAAAAAATTAAAAAATTCCATGGACGACAAAATAATATTGTTTCTTAGTACTTTTGTTGAAAAGTAGAATATAGGTCAGGGAGATGGCATCAAAGTTTAGATCTGTGTCGTGGTTGAAAACTAACGATTTTGCACCACAAGTTTTTCTGTTTAGAAACATCCAGACAGGACAAGTTGTCTTCTCACAAACTCCTCACGTTACTCAATATCAAATTAACCAACAGTTCAAGCAACCTAATAAAGAAAACAAGAAGCCAGCTGTTCGTCATGATTTGTGGCGTCCATTAGCTGTTGCAGAATTTCAATCTTACGAAACTGCTGTTAATGCGTATAACAATCTCGTTGAATTAAGACACTTAAGAGATATTAAACGTAAAGATGACGCCAATTTACTGAGAAAGAAAAATGAATGGAACAGAATCTGGTGCTCTGGTCAGTACAGACCAACATATACTATGGAAGCAACTGCCGACTTGTCAACTGTCACTGAATTAAGTAAAGATAGCAATGTTAAGATTTTTTGGGATGGCTTGTGGTGGAAGGGTGACGACAAACACTGGGGTGAAAAGGTGGTTCATGAAGACATGCAAAGATTTGGTAGAAGAGAAAAATTTGTCATTCTAGATGAGATCAGACAGCTTGGTCTAAACAATTTAACAACTACTCAGTAGTCAGCTTTTTCATGAATCAATTCCTCTTTACTTTTTACTTTTCTTTTACATGAGGTCCTTTACTCTTGAACTTGTAAATACATTACTGATATATATACATATATATACACATATACATATTTAAATGCAATTAAATTATATGAGACCTCTCCAAGGTACATGCGCCACTTAAAAAAGGTACATTTGAATGCGCCACTACAAAGCTTTGAAGATTTGAAAATAAAAAAAACATCAACTTCAACATAGCTTTTGATTTCTTTAGCGTTAAAAGTCACAGTATGTCTGCTTCTCCTGAGCCAATCATTAAATCAATTGATCTTGTATGTATGCAACTTTCTGATTGTTGGAACAACCAATTGTTATCAACATAAAATATCATAGTCTATATCTTTCTATTACTAACCAACCAAACCATCAAATTTAAATAACACAGAATGACGAATCAAAATCAATATTTTTAGAAGCCGTTACTAAAGCTTATAAAGATAATGAAAAGAATATGAATGAACTTGCAAATTCTCTCAAAAAATCGTTAGATGATCAATTGTCTGGCCCTTGGCACGTAATTGTTGGCAAAAGCTTTGCAACAAGTGTCAGTCATGAAAAGTCCGGCTTTGCTTATATTTATATTGATAATATAGCAATTGTTTGTTTCAAAACTGTTTAGGTCGTGACTTAATATAATCTTTTATTGGCAATTTTGTTGCTAGTATCAGCGTTTCTCTTTACTTTGTTTTTAAACCACTTTCTTATCATGTTCACCTTTTCAGCATATACTAAGTTGCAACAAAAATCTTGCTATTAATGTATTTGTCAATTGCATTTCATGATCTAATCCACTGAATTAATGAATCACTAAATTCATTCTATTGCTGGATGTTCAGTGCTACGTAATCTTATATTGCTTGACTTTGGGGCTACTAAACGTCGACTAAACTTGATATTACGTCTTTTCTTGCCATTCAAACGTTTTGTCTGGATGTTATCAGTACCTTCTTCATTGTTGTCCTCATCATTGCTGTTATCTCCTTCCTCTTCTTTTTCCTCTTCTAATTTTTCATACTTCATTCTCCAAAAACTAACCTCTTGTTTTAATCCATTCATTTCTAATTTCATCCTTTGATTGATTGACTCTTGGGAATCCTCTAGGCTTCTTTTCTTTTGACGTCCTGTCAATATATCACTGGCTGCCAACGCTCTTGAAAGTGTGCTACTACTCACCTCTTTCTCAATATTTAGTGTCATTGCCGTCAATTCTTGGTAATGTGTAACCTTCCGCTTCAATTCCAGCGCACCTATCAAATTTGCTCTCTCTAGTTCATGCTTTCTCTTAGATTCTTCATACTCCAATAGTAATTTTTCAACTTCAAATTCGGCTTCATAATTCTCCACCGTACAAACGTTCTCAAAATTTGAGGCTGATATCATTTCTATATTATTACTTAGTTTAAACTTGTATGTTTTAGGTACTTTTACTTCAAAAAATGATCAATTTTAAATACTTAACTGTGAGTATTTGTTTACAAAGGATATTCAAACGCATCCATAAACGAAATCCTCATAGACAGCTTTTTAATTCTACTCGTTGCTTTGATCCTCGGCTAATCGGTTATCGGAACAGTTATCGGCAAAAAAATATATAAAAACAAAAAAATGGACGAGTTGGGAGTCGAACCCAAGACCTCCTGCATGCTAAGCAGGCGCGCTACCAACTACGCCACACGCCCTTTTTATGTTTTTGTTACAGATCTGAGCTAAGTCATTCCCGATTTGGAAACGTAATTAGCAAATAGAGTAAAAAAAGGTATGAGTCATAATCGTGCTTAACATATAAATAAGAGTTGACAAGTAATGTCAACAAATAATATTACATTCTTTATAATTAATCTAATTTATTATTGCAAACCGAACAACTAATATCGAGCTTAGTTGTTAACCGTATTCATAACAGTGTTTGTTACAAAGCCGTGCTAGGTTATTTGTAGAATTGGTATCGATATTAATCAACATAAAAGTTAGTTCTATTATAAATATAAATATCATGAGCAAGGTTATTTCGTGAGCTTTTCAAATGTTTTGACTTTAGGGCTTAGTAGCAGGCGTATATCTAGATAAGTACTCTTATCTGCTGAGCCTCGGTTTGCTTATCTACCCGCCTCTCTCATTATCTCTTCCATGTGACTGCTCCGTTTTACAATCAATTCGGTTGCTCATGATAATTATTCCACTAGTATTGTCTTCACGTGACTAGTCGTTCTTACTTCGTAACAGTGTTATTGAAATACTGGGTCTTTAACTAAGATCAGTTTCTTACAATGAGTAGAAAACGAGATTATGATTACTTTATAAATGTCAAACTATGAATTAAATTGCGTTAAACCAAGTTAAATTCCTTCTGAAACTTTAATTAATCATTGTTGAGATAATAAGAAAAGACCCTGAGCATATTTTGACGAAGATTGTTAAATTCTCTAAATAATACTTAAACTGTTACTCTATAAACTATTACACAAGGATTATAAATAAAAAGCGACACTTCGCTCTTTTATAGATATTTGCGTTTACGAACTCTATACGCTAAACTTGCTTAGCTAACCCAATTAGGTATTTACTGTCGAAAATAACTAATTATACATTACTATATTAGGTATATGATGAGCATTGTTACTTAATAAGCTTTAATAAGCTAAAATAAAATATTAAAGAGATTTGTTGATAATGAGCATAATGCATAAATACAAACATTATTTACAGATAAACATAGTATCTCGGTGATGTAAATAATTGATTAAATGATTCGTGACCTTAGTCTCATCAATCAAGAAACAAATCCCTTGATCCAAAACACTATAAATAGTCGTCATATTTGACTTTATATTTATTTTATATTTACTTTATGAATTAACGGTTTAGTTTTACACTTTGGATTTGTTATATTTAGTATGCCATTCTTAAAAAGAAATGTTCAAGACATAAAGCTTCTTATTATCTATTAGATGACCTAGACTCTAATATAATTTTTAATATAGAAAGCATTCCCCACATTATAATTTATAATAATTATATACACCTTTTTTAATTAAGCAAACTAAATCGTTGTTACCGCTATACGGAAATTGTAACAATCATCAGATTGAACCTTATCAATTATCTCAAGCCAATGCAAATTGAATTACCTGATGCGATTACATACAGTTACCCAAAGTGTTGATCAGACCATAAGATGTCCTCTTTAGGAATTATGCTCATGCATTAAATGCACTTTAACTTCTGATCTACATTATATTTTATCTAATTAATATCAATTAGGAAATTGTATCCTTTAGGATTGCTTTACTTATTGTATTAAAATTTCACTTGACTAATTTAAATAATTTAATACCGGAATTACAGTTCCTATCTTAATTTATATTTTGTGTATAAAAGGCCTTTATTTTACCTTTTATTTTAGAGTTCTTTTATAGTCTTTTAATCATTCAGAACATAGTTTAAGAATAAATTCGTGAATTTGAGATATCATTATAAAGTGAATTCAGCTCTTATATACTACGAGCTCTTGTTTCTTCTTCGAGGCGTCTTAACACCAGACTACTCTTTTATCTATCCGACATTCCGTACCAATCATTTCTACTGTTTATCTTATATTATCTTAAATGAAACATCCAAAGTGCTCATTTACTCTTTCAAATTTTCAACATAGTGTGTTATGAACACCATTAACGACTAAGTTCGATATTGGTTGTTCGGTTTGCAATAACAAATTAGATTGTTTATAATTTATAAGATATAATTTGTTGACACTACTTGTTGTCAAATATAAGCATTAACAGAACTCGATGAATACCTAATTGGGTTAGCTAAGCAAGTTTAGCGTATAGAGTTCGCAAACGCAAATTTCTATAAAAGAGCGAAGTGTCGCTTTTTATTTATAATCCTTATGTAATAGTTTATAGAGTAACAGTTCAAGTATTATTTACAGAATTTAACAAATTTCCAATCTTTTGTTCCATATCTTGTCAAATTCCAAATATCGTTACACATCAACCATCATTGTCTGTTGAACTAAGAGCTGTAGAGAGTTATCACAACTTTTAAGAAATTTTTTCACTTGATGGCAACATGGTTTAGACCTAAAGCCTGAGGTAAAGACTGTGAAATATATGACAGCATATATGTAATAACTATATTTTACAAGAAACCCTCATCAGGGTTTTGTGAGTAAATAGACGAGTGTCGTGATATAAATAGCAGTTGAGAAAAGACTACTCGAATCTTAACTGTTACTTTATAAACTAGTCTGTATAGTTTTAAAAAACCGTATTTAAAAGATCTCCAATCTGAAAAATGCCTACGCTCCGCTCAAAGGCTGACATCTCAATGTCTAAAGAATACACCATAACTGAGGCTGAAGATAAATCACTTAACACTACGATAATCTTCTCCAACATCAGTATTCATGCTCCTAAAGAGCCATTTCGTGAAAAAATGGACTGGCCTGAGTTCATTGATGTTATCCTCAAGTCTATGAATCAAAATGCGATTTTCCATGTGGAACCACTTCTAACTGGTAACTATACATACATTAAAGGTGAGACATACAATTATAAACTCATCTTGAACAGATGCATGGATGTATGCCTGGACAAAAGACTCACTGCAAGAAACAGAAACACAACTGGCTATGCAAAGTTCATCCAAATGAAAGAGTTTATGACCGACTTGACCATATTTGAAGAGGGTAGACAAAATGGACTACTCCTTTACGAAGTAACTTCTATTGACGAACTCATTGGCAACATTCCTAAACTAAAAATGATCAATTCAAACTGTGATGAAATTATTAAATTAAGATTAATCGACCTCATTCCACCTGAACATAAGGTTCATTTCATGAGTAGTAATGACCTAAACAAGGCCAAAGTCAAAGACATGACTGCTGAAAGTCTAGGATGGATAATCAGTGACTACTTGGCATCGAACGTAACAGCGGAAGTTCATACCATTAATAGTAGAGCCGGTCAACCTCACAGAAACAACAATGGTCGTCGTACCAGAGGTTCAAAATCTAATAACTCCGGTACCAAAGAAAACACCGGAAAGGAATGCGCATTCTGTAACAGATCTAATCACAAGGCAGAAAACTGTTTTGCTTTCAAAAAAGCGACCTTCAGTCAAAAACTTTTGATGCTTTCTCAAATTGCAAACGAAAATGAAGTACATCAACTTTTGAGCATAGCAACTAAAATTGATTCTAACTTATATAATGACGAACAGAACTCATCTACTTATACAGCTCACAGAGCATCTTCTAGTAATTGCGCTTCCACATCACCCCTAATAAATAACAAAAATATACTAGTTGACTCAGGTTCTACGATCAACCTAGCAAACTCAATATCAAAAATGGACAACGTTAACAATGATATAACGAAAATAAAAACAATCAATGGAATATCCTA